>CM059875.1:22030915-22350023 GCA_030490815.1 Acer saccharum
AAAAATCGTCTTTATTTTTATTTTTATAATTTAATATGTGTATATTTCAATCTAAGTTATTAATATTCACTACAAAAAAAAAAAAAAAAAAAAAAAAAAAAATTCTATGACAATTGTACTTTGTTGATTTTATTTTATATGTAAAGTATTATGTGATACAAATTTGAGAGATTAAGAAGTTAAAATTATTGTTTAGATATTCTACAAATAAAAGAACATCTTTCTTTATCACATTAAAATAATGTGATTATTACGCATAAAAAAAAAGTGATAAGTTGATCACCGTTAATTAAATTCATGAAACTTGATCACGGTTATGATAATGTGTGACAACTTGATCACGATTATGAAAATGTGTGAACTTGATCATGGTTAATAAAAATTATGATCCAATTATGACATATTTAAAAAACCGTGATACTTTTATGTCGGTTTAAAGTACGTCATTAACATATAACAGATTAAAAAGACATTATAACTTGATCACGGCTAATAAAAACTGTGATAAAATTGCGTGATAAATGCCTATTTTTATTGTAGTGTCGATTGGTCTACTTTACTAGACATGCATATAAGACATTTTATCAAAGACGTTGTGTGTGTCTCCGGTCGATTCATAACACACAATCGAAAATCATTCAATAGGAGATCAATCTATTGAAAGCATTAAATACTCAAAAACATCTATACAAATCACAATTGCACATAATGGATAAATCAAAGGTCAATATAAATAAAGTCAAGGGTGAGGTTTCATCAAGTCCTAGCACTAGAAATTTATCTCATATTACAAAAGTAAGCCATACAATATATATGATCAAATGAATACATGGCTATATAATGAAAATGAAAGAGATACAGTTGTAGAGAAAACTATGTAGAGTAGATATTCTCTTCTTCCTTTGCACTTCTTCTCCTCAAAACTCCTTCAATTTCTTATTGCCTAAAAACAAGAAGTAATCATGGATTGGTGTCAAAGTGTAAGGTGGATTGTGTAGGACTTTAGTAATGGTGATGTAGGAAAATGATTAGGTGAATATTCTTAGGTAGGAAATTGGTGTTGGTCTAAAAATATCAAAGGTTATATAGGGGAATGAATTAGGTCAAGGGCAATGAGGTAAATTCCTGAAATTTAACATTTTTTGGGTAAAAAGGCAACCTTGGGGCAACCTGGAGGCTCTATGGTCGAGAAAATAGTTGAAAACCTGAGAGGAAAGCGACCTTAGGGCGACCTTGGTTTGGGCTCGCCTTGAGGTTGCATCTCTCGAGAGAGAAGTTTTTCAGCTTCGCGCACAGTTATGAAAACGGCCATAACTTCCTCTAACGAACTCGGAATTGTGATCTGTAAAAAGCTTTGGAAAGTAGACTCATGGGGTTTTCCAGAAATATATTACACGAAATGTAGTTCGATTAGAGGAGGGAGATATGGCCCCTAAAAATTGAATGTTCTGCACAAAGATTTCCAATTTCAGCCATTTAACTCCCGAAACTCTTCAATTATGCTCAACACCTTATTTAAGGCATATAACCTATACAATGCTCACAAAATGTATTATATACAAAAACATGCTCGACAACGAGTACAAAATTTGAGGTTAGGAAAGTTGACAACATTTTGTCATCAACAACGCCATCAACAACGCCATTATATTTCGTTGAATTACTACAAGATACAGTTATATATGGAAAGCACCAAAATATTGGACATGTCCTCAAGTGCAATTTGTTCATCTAAAATACAGACACACCCAAATGCAATCTATAATTTAAAATTGAGATCTTATCTCAATTTGGTCACAAATTTTATGGAAGCTCTGTTGCAATTCTTGAATGATGAAATATTGATAATATATAATGGTGAGAGGTAGTGGGGTTCGTCTTAGACAAAAACTTTTCTCAGCAAATGGAAAAAGCTAGTTTAAAAATAGCACCCGTAAACACTTCAACATCTAACAATTTTTATTTTTATTTTTATTTATATTTATTTATATTTATTTATTTATTTTTTAACAAAATGTATCGTCTTTAGATTTGTTTTAAATTTAAGTTTTTAGGGTAAAGTTTCTTTAGGAAAGAGTGTAAAAAGCAGTGTTGTAAAGCTTGGCCTAGGCGGCAACTGGCCATGCCGATTTCAAGGTAATTGGTTGTCTAAACGACAGTCGAGCTTAAAACCCTAATTGTTTCTTTCTTTGCTTCCTCTTACTTCTGGCCTTCGATGTTTTTCTTCTCTTCTCACCTCAAGCCTCAATCTAGGCACCGCCTAGTCACCCTAGTCACTAGGCACCGGGTCATTGTTGGACTAGCGGTAGCGACTTTTGCAATATGCTAAAAATATAAAATTGGACCGTTTAAAAAAAAATATCTCATGCATACTTGCATTATAAAATAAGGCCAAAATTGGTATTTTGCCATGACAGCTTATATAGGGTAATTTGGGGTCTCTCCTCCGAAGGCCTTATCTACAAACTGAAAACCGATCAAACCCTAACCCTAGCCTCCAAAAACATCTCTCTTTTTTGTCAACAGTCCATCTATGGGGAGGAAGCGAAAACCCGAGTCTAGATCGACCGAGCCAAGTGAACCCCCACAAAAGCAGCAGCAGCAAGAAGCAGCAGCGAAAGAAGAACTTGTTGTAGAGGATGCAGAGCAAGAGAACATCGAAGAAGTAGAAGAAATCCAGAAAGAAGAAGAGGAAGAGGTAGAAGAAGAGGGAGAGGGAGGGGAGGAAGAAGAAGAAGACGAAGAGGAAGAAGAAGAGGGAGAAGAAGAAGAAGACGACGACGACGAAGAAGAAGACGTGGGTGATGATAATCAAAGGACGACGAACACTTCAATCTCAGGAGCAGTTGGTAACGAAGATGAGGACGATGAACCAGTAGAGAAGCTTCTAGAACCTTTCGGCAAGGAGCAACTAATCAATCTTCTTTGCGAAGTATCCAAAAATCATAGTGATATTGCCGATCGCATTCGACAAATAGCCGATGAGGATCCTGCTCACCGCAAGATATTTATTCATGGTCTCGGTTGGGACACCAAAGCTGAGAATTTAGTGGAAGTTTTCAAGCAGTACGGTGACATTGAGGATTGCAAAGCTGTTTGTGACAAGATCTCAGGAAAATCCAAGGGTTATGGTTTCATTCTCTTCAAGTCTCGTCGCGGGGCTCGTCAGGCACTTAAGGAACCTCAGAAGAAGATCGGTAACCGCATGACTGCCTGTCAGCTGGCCTCCACCGGTCCTGTCTCCGCTCCGCCTACTCAGCCTAATACAACCCAGCAGCCTCAGCAGCAGCAGCAGTCTACATCTGAGTATACGCTGAAGAAGATTTTCGTCAGCAATGTTGGAGCCGATTTGGACCCACAGAAACTGCATTCATTTTTTTCGAAGTTTGGAGAGATTGAAGAAGGCCCTCTTGGTCTGGATAAGGCCACTGGAAAGCCTAAAGGGTTTTGTTTGTTTGTTTATAAGACAGTCGATGATGCCAGGAAGGCTTTGGAAGAGCCGCACAAGAACTTTGAAGGCAATATTTTGCATTGCCAGAAGGCCATTGATGGGCCGAAACCAGGGAAATCTCAGCACCAGCAGCATCACCACAATGTGCGCAACCCACATTTTCAGAGGAATGAGAATGCCGGTTTTGTTGGTGGAGCTGCAGCTGCTGGACATGGGCACTTGATGGCACCATCAGGAAATGGGGTTGGTTCTGCGGCATCTCAGGCATTGAACCCGGCTCTTGGGCATGCATTGACAGCACTGCTGGCAACTCAAAGTGCTGGTTTGGGACTCAACCCAGCACTTGGACATGCATTGTTGGGGACCCTGGGCACAGCTACTGGTGCAGGAACTGGAGTACAAGGTGTTTATGGAAATCCGACGAATGTAACCCCCAATATGATTGGAGGGTATGGGAGTCAAAGTGGATATCCGAATCAGCAAGCAGGGCAAGGTGGATCTGGAAGAGGAGGGCAGCATGGTCTTGGCGGCCAATATGGTGGTGTTCCTCCCTACATGGGTCAGTAGGTGTTCTTCAGGTATTAAGCAATGCTAAACCCATGGTTTTGTTG
Organism: Acer saccharum; assembly: GCA_030490815.1. Classification (NCBI taxonomy): domain Eukaryota; kingdom Viridiplantae; phylum Streptophyta; class Magnoliopsida; order Sapindales; family Sapindaceae; genus Acer; species Acer saccharum. Next base: position 22,034,978 of record CM059875.1, read on the forward strand.
ATTTAATTCTGGAGTAACTGCAAATTACTCCACGATGTATATTGTGTACAATAACATGGTTTGAGAGTAACACATGTCATATGCAAATATTTGTCTGAGTTTAAATTACTTCATTACCATGATTGATAACAAATCATCTGATATTCTATATATGAAGCTTTAGTTGAGTTATGAATTGTATTGTATTTGGCAGATATGGTGAAGTGTTTCTAGCTTTTTTAGGTTTGTGCATAGGAAATGCATGCCTTATCTTAGGAACTCCGTTATTGTCTTAGTTAAACTCTTTTGATTTTCTTGCATGTGTACATAATTTTCACTGACTTAAATGTTGCTGTCAACTGTAATTCATTATTTAGTTGACATGTAGACGGTGATTTTTGGATCGTTGAAAAGTCAACCCGTCAACATTGCCATGTAGGTTGGTCAAGGCGTTGAATAGTCAAAGTATGACTGTTAACCACGCGGATCTGCTGTTGTTTCCGAATAGCTCCACATGGTCATACTTTGACTATTCAACACTATGTGGCATTGTTGATTGGTTGACTTTTCAATGATCCATAAATCACCGTCAACAACATGAAATTTTTGTACAAATTTTTCTGACATTCTTTATGGAAAAGGTGAGCAATGCCTTGCATTTGAATTGTACCTTTAGCACTTAGTTCAAACTGTTTTTTTGCCAAAATGACTTTCTTATTCTTATTTGTTTGAGCTCCAAATAGTGGTGTCTACGGTTTCTAGTCTGTGTTATCAGGTTCTGTTGTTTTATGTCATCTGATATCTTTTCAACAAAAAAATGTCATGGTTGCTGGATATTTGATTAATTTCCAAAACTTCTTTATTTTAATTTTTATCGCTCTGAGGTTTGACATCTTCTCTTTATTTGTTGGCTTTACCCTTTCATAAAGGATTCTACTTCACAGAACTTTCGTTTTTAAATAATATGTTATGTTTACTTATTCACTGTGCAGATCCCACATAGTTGCATCATTGTTTTAGTACAGACCTGCTGATTCTTCTGAAGTTTAAGGAGCTGAGCAAATGAAGTCTTTATATTTATGGTGATTGTTACTATTTGGAACTACAAAGACCAGGGTCTTGAAATTGTCAAACAGAGTTTATGTTTTCTCTACTAAAGTTTTTGCATTTTTCGCTCTCTTCTTTTCCGTTCTTTTCCTTTCTCTTTTTCATAGTTTTAATGTAGTTTTTAGATCTTAATTTGGTTTGAAAGCTTTGTGAACAATTTAAGTACTTTCAACCATAAATTTATGTTCTTTGTGGAGTATGTGAGATTGAACAGAAAATGTCTTTTGAAATTTTGATGCGATTAGTGATTAATTAATGCTTGGTTTGAAAGCTTTGTGCACAATTTAAGTACTTTCAACCATAAATCTATGTGCTTTGTGGAGTATGTGAGATTGAGCAGAAAATGTATTTTCAAATTTGATTCAATTAATGATTAAATAATGCTTGAACTTGATCCTTAAGATTTTTTTTTTGAGATAATATTTTGCTTAGTTGGCTAGTGAAAGACTGAAAGCTATATGCTTTCTTTACATAAATTTGAATTATCCTCTTATAATTTGTATCTTTGTTTCACAAATCATGTTGTATGGTATTGTTGTAGTTAATGTAACTTTGGCGCATTCTCTAACCGTGGAATAATCGCCTTGTGCATGGTTGAACTATTTGTCTGTTAAATCCTCACCACTATGTTTACTGCAGGTAAATTTTGATGCAGGTTGATCGGCTAGGTATTACTACCTTATCTACAGTAATTGTTTTACCTGAAGCTTAAAATATTAAAGGTTAAAAAGAAATTTTAGAACATGCTCTTTTTCTCATTTCTTGGATCTAGTTTACAGAACCATTGAAATCAGAGTCATGGGCTATTATTTATAGAGAAACCAGATCAGATAATTTTGTATATATTTGGGACTTTGGGCTCATGCATCTGTTAGGTAGTAAGGGGTGATTTATTCTGCTGTTTCTACTGTTTTCAAAGCAGTGTTGGTTTTTTCTACAGTTTTTTTTTTTTAAAAAAAAAAAAGAAACTAGTTTGAAAGATTTGACTTATTTAGGACCAAGTTGCTTTGGATTTTGTCTGATAACAGGAAAATTGCTATGGATTTAGTGATTTGTTTATTATGTCAATTGAGGACTTTGAAAGTAGTATTTCTATTCTAATTTTAAAGAGAGCATTTTTATAGAACTTGCCATTTTAGTTTCACAGAATTTGAAAGTGGTTAATATGGTAATAGTCTAATAGAGTTCATTATATGTTATAGTTTTTCATAAACCCATCTTCACTCTTCTAACAACCAGAGGGGATTGCCTGAGATGGATTTGTTCATTGCTTTGGACACAGAACTGTGCGATTCCATGGAATATAAGGTAAGATGTTAAACTTGGTAGTTAAAGAAAGTTGTATTAGGTACTATTAAAAGGTTTTAAGTCCCGAATCATGGGTGAGAAGTTTGAGTGCCTTTTTTTCTTATTATAATACACCTTTTTGGTTCGGGGGTTTGCAGATTTTTTTTAGAGGTAGGTGTAATGGATTTTTTTGGCCATCACTATCTAAATTCATTTTGGTTGGGTTTTTCTTCTAAGGTTCTTTGGACTAAAAACATCAAAACACAAGCACGCCTAAACATATTTTTCCTTTTGTCTTCATTTTTTGATTTTTTTTTTTGTTGATCAGTGGGTTAGTTGTTAGTGCAATGATTTTAGGTGAAGTTTTGGGTAATTCACGACTTACTTTCGAATGGGGTTTACGGTTTTGAGAGCTTCTGGGCAAAAAAAGTGGAAGCACGTTTATTTTCGACATGTTTAATTTAATTGATAGATTAGTAGGATAAAAGTATTTTTAGTTGATGTTATTGTTGCTCTTGTACCTCTGAGCTGTGTTCATTGTGGCCGTCAGCTGTCTGTTTGAATTTTAATTCTTGGTTCATCTTTTACTCCCTAAAGAGGATGTTATTTTTTGTTTTCTCGTTTCTCGTTTTTTGTTAATTCTATCTCTGTGTATCAGGTTATGTTACTAATCCCGCCCATCCCAACAAACTGATGATGATGATGCACTTAAATCCTTATTGAATGAACATTTTGATCCGATTTATGGAGGGAGGAATAGATTCTTACCTTGGCCCTTTTGTTTTGTAGATTATGAAAAAAAAGCGGTTAATACTTTGGTGTAGAGCTTTAGAAACTCAACTGTTTATAGCATCTGAATGATTAGAATGGTAATATTCTTGGAAATCAGAGTCCAGGATGCGCTTCATTGTCAATTACGCTTTTGTTTTGTCAGGCGATCCTTTGATTTTTTCTGGAAATTTTCTTGCATCTATGCATCATTATTGTGTATTCATAAGCATGTCTTCATGTTATGTCTGTATGGTTTGTAGGTAGTGTATGTTTTAACTTGGAAATGATTTGCATTAATAATCATTTTTTTAGCTGTAGGATATCGCCAATGCTTTTCATTATACATCTCTACTGTGAGATGGCATTTTGGATTTCCTAAAAGCTCAAATTGATACAATTAATATTTTCTTGGTCGTATTGTTTTAAAATAATCAAGATTGAATACTAAAGAAACTTTGACGGTAATATCACTTGGGCTAGTTTGGGTTTGGTAAATTGGTGTTTTATCTTTAAGTTGGTTAAAAGCGGTTGTTGGTATGTGTGGTAAATCGTTTTCCTTATTTATGATAAGAAAATCAAGACATACTGAAATATTTTCACTCTTGTTTGGTATTCAGTAGAAGATGATATTTCATCTAAGTATCATTTACCATACAATAAAACAAAAGCAATTAATTAAATTGTAGTTTTTTTTTTTTTTTTTGGTTAATAAATTTTATAAAATAATAGTTAGAAATAATTATTTAAAAAAACTATATAATGTAAGAGGAATCTATTGCAATGGTGGCCGTGACATGTTGAATTAAAATTATAAATGTAAACACTTACCTTTAATGCATTCATTATTTCTTTTAATGTTCCAATAAAAGTTTCATTAATGTATTCATTATTTTATTTAAAATATATATATAATTGTATTTTTGTAATTAAAAAAAATGAGCATTTATTGTTGTATAAAATTTGGCATTGTCAAATTTGGTACTGCATTGGAGGATGGGTTTTGCACCCTGTGTTAAATTTTATCATTGACACAATAATTTGGCACAGCATTGGAGATACTCTAAATCCTTACCTTGTTTGCTTTAAAACCCTAAATCAAACAAAGTCGAGTTCCACTAAGGGACAACCTTTTTCAAAAATAAAATAAAATGATGGGACTAAAACCTAAAGAAGAAGAGGAATACAAAGTCAAGTTTTGTGTTCAAAAACTTTTATTTAAGATGGGACTAAAACCTAAACAAGCTAAACTACGGCTTGAGACTTGAATTTAGGGCTGGCAATTTGGATTGGTAGGTCTAGTTGGATCAAACCGACACGACACAAACCTGTCAACTGACCCATCCATTTACCCTTGAAATTTAACACAATACAATTAGTTAAATAGATCACACAGGTTGACCAATATAAACGGGTTATACAGGCCACCCGTTAATGAAATCGAACACGATCCGTTTTTATATAAACAAGTCAAACGGATTGACCTGATTACCAATCCGAACCCGTTTATTTATCTCGAGTTGGTATCGGGTTTGCGGGCGATATTGCGAGCTCTAGATTTGAATATAGACATGTAATGTAGTATTATGAGAAATTGAGAATAACATGGCGAATGGGAAGAATATAATTGTTTCCATTTTAGGAGACCCTTGTATAAACTGGTGGGTGGGATGTCTTAAGCGAGAGACCAATTGCTTGCACATAAAAGTACAAAAACATCAAACAGGCCATGTTATCTAAAAGCTTATAAAAACCCCACCAATGGAGGTTCCAACATCAATCAAGTGAATATAGATTGGGTACAGCCACAAGGACGATGAAAAATTTCCTAAATGTCAAATGAAATGGACCCTCACTCTCCTCTGTTTTCTCATCTCTATTTGTCAATTGTAGGTTGTTTACGCGACTGAGAGCATCAATCCCACTTCCAATGATAGAGAGGCCACGTGCACAAGATTTTAGAAGATCATTCCGGAAGATCACAAACAGAGTGTTGTGTTCTTCTTCAAGTAGTTGATGATCAATTGAGAGAGTGAATTCATCAGTTTGCCAACAAACAAACAAACAAACAAGAAAATTAAAGAGATAGCAGCAATTATGGACAGATCAACAACCATTAATGGCGGCGGTGCTGCAGGTACTTATGCATCCTTCTCCAATTATATCCGACCAGATGATCATCATATGACCATCAATCAAGTTGAGGATTCAGAGATAAGCATATTTGATGCCCAGAAGTACTTCAATGATTGTAGCAGCGAAGCTAAAGTGATCTTTAATATTAAACCACCAGTAGTACTATCTACAGTTAATGTCATTAATCTCCAACAAGTTTCCAATTCTGATTCTCAGCCCAGACTGTCTTCTGCTTCATCGGTTGATCATCAAGGGTATGGAAGAAACTATCGTGCTCGTTCTTTCAATGCAACACCGACAGCTTCATCGGAGGCTAGTTGGAACAGCAAGACTGGCCTTTTATCCAATCCTCCAGGCGCCATGGCAGTTTCGATGAGAAACCCTACTACTAATGAGAAAAAGAGAGCTGGGTCTGCTAGGAAATGGCTTTTCTGCAGAAAATGTCCTTGTTCTGGAAAGAAATCTGTTCAAGTAGTTGAAGACAAGTTATCAGAAACACCCAAAACACCAGCAACCCATTTGTACAACAAAAATGAAACCCATAACCAAAAATCCATCGAAATTTGTACGGAGAAATCAAATTGGATGATCCCAAATAATAGTCATAGAATCTCCGCATGTAATGATCAAAATGGGTTTTCAAGTAGTCTGGGCCAACGTGTGATATTGGCTGGCTCTGGCTCTGGCTCTGTTTCAGTGAGACCCCACAGTAGTGATAGTACTGGATTCACTTTTCCAATACTGAATCAAACATCTCCAATCAAATTAAGATTGAATTCTCCTCCTTCCCCACTTGAAGATCCACCTAGAGAATCTTTGGAAATTTTCCAACCGAATGATATTGTTTCAAGAAAATCAATGGACCGAATGATGACGATGATGCCACGACAACAGAGTAGTTTGGCGTTTCCACCATCGAGTCCTGCCAAGTCTCGATTGACCAATATAACGACCGATGATGACGTTGCAAGTGACGCAAGTTCAGACTTGTTCGAGATAGAGAGCTTTTCTACTACTCAAACCACATCGTATCCGATGTATAACCACCGTCGAGATTCATTGGATGAAGCTTCGATTTTCAATGCGAGACGATTAGCTGCTGCGACTAATAATATTGGTGGGTTGTATTGTGGAAGGAGCGGCATGATGGAGGAAGAGGGTGGAGCTGCGGCGGCGGCAACGGAATGTTATTATGAGCCAAGCGAGGCTAGTATTGACTGGAGCGTGACGACGGCAGAAGGGTTTGACAGAGGAAGTGTGGTGACCAATTTCTCAGTGAGTGCTTCAGAGATTGATGAGATGATGATGCGTACTAGTAGTCACGATCATCATCAAAAGAAGAACAACAACGTTAATGGCGGTAATGGCGGCAGATCAAAGAAAGGAAATGGGTCGTTGTTGTTGAGCTGTCGATGCGAGAAGGCGGTGAGTGTGGGGCCTAATCCAGTGAAATGTAGTGTGCCTGAGAAGACAACAAATAATTTGAATTATTATAACGGTAAGCCACCACTTGCAAGGTCTCACTCTGCTCGTTTGTCTCTCGGACGGACACTTTGATTTCATTAATTCATTAATTGCTGCTTTTTCAGTTGTTTAAATCAATACTATTTTTCCTTGTTTATTAAGATCAATTATTTACATTTGGCCATTTGGGTGACCTTTGTGTTTTGTGTTCTATATCTACCGTCGTTGGAGTCTTGGAGATTATGTTTGTCCTAAACTGGAAACCAACAGAATTGCAAAATTGATTTGTCAGTGTCAGACGCTACTCACCTGCTATTGTGGCTATTCTTATTCTTCTTAGTATTTTTTTAATGAATACAATTAATTTGGGTTCGGGGGAGGGAGAGGACTTAAACTTTCAACCTCAAGGAAGTGTAAGAGACATACCACTGGGTCAATCTCATATTATCTTTTAAAAATATGTGCAACACGAGGACTTCACATGAGGAGGTCACCCATCCTAATACTATTCTCGTATAAGTACGCTTTACTTCGGGAGTTCTGGTGGCATCCAATGCATTAGTGCTAGTATGGTCGCACCCAACTATTCTTATTTCATGACACGTGTTTGTGTAGGGTGAAAGACCATTTCATAATTGTGACTGATCTTGACGGGATGAAATTGGTTCGGTGGTATATTCTAAAATTATGCATATTGAGATTATGAGTTCGAGCGCTCTTTCTCCGAAATCGATTTAAAAAAAAAATAAAAATTGCATCATTCAACAATTGCATATGAGCTTGACAAGACAAACTCACATGCATCAAACCCCAAAAGTTACTTTCATGCTTCTCTAATGCTATTTTGTATTTGGGTAAAATTTCTTAGTACATAAGATGTATAGATAATGATATAAAAGAAAAAAAAAAAAAACCACGATAAAAAATTAGAGGAAATTGCAAGATGTAACCAAAAAATTTATTGGTTTATTGTTTTTAGCCATCAATTTATATTGTATCATGCGATACTTACTAAATCTTAAAAAAAAATTAAACCTCCTTCAAAGAACCTTGTACATCAGTCACATTACGTAGATCTTAAAAAAATTATAAATAACTAATTAACAATATTTAAAATAAAACTAATAAAAGAGTGTTTATGACCTGACTAACTTACCAATCATTATAATACACACACACATGTATATATATATATATATATAAAACTAATTCATAACATGACGAGATGAGGTTGGTTCGGTGGTAAATCTCTCATAACTGTACCACGAGGTTACGGGTTCGAGTCCTTCCACTTCCCAAAAACCCCGAATTAATGTAATACTTAAAAAAAAAAAAAAAAATCATAACACATTAAAAAAAATCTAATTAATAAGAATTTATGTCTTTTTCTCTTGACCTTATCAAATATTATATATATATATATATAACTAATTAATAATACTTAAAAAAAAAAAAAAAAAAAACCTAATTAATAAGAATTTTGATATGAATAGCTGGCGCTCAACCTTGGACCATAAATCATAAATCAATCCCGTAAATAAAAAAATCAAGCGGCAACCAATAAATAATGAGAAAATGATTAAATTCACTTAACCAATCCCATAATTAATTAAATTATGATAACAATCCCCAAGATAACATTTCCTATCCCATAATTAATTTAAAAGATAGTTATATAATTTTATTTTACTTTTACTGAAAAGATTGAAAGCTGTATCTTCTCATTACCTAAACGTTTTATATTCATTTCATCAATAAATAATCTTTTATCCATCTTTATAATATCTATTAATTAGTTTCATTCTAAAAAAAAAAATAATCTATTAATTAGTTATTAATTGTTATAATAATTTTTTTTTTTTTCTAAAAAGATGGAGAGTCTCTTATTCTCATGACTCAGGTTTTTTTATTTTTATTTTATTTTATTTTATTTTCTTTTATTCCTTTCATCCAATAAATATTCTTCCATTTATTTATAAATTTAAATTAAACAACCCTTCATAAATTTTTTAATTATCATTTTCCCCTTTGAGGTTTGCCATATTAGATAAACTAGCCCCTCAATAATAGCCGGTCAACCCCCTGAAACACAAACTATTGGTTATTTTTCCCCTTTCTGTCAAGTTTTCCATCCAAAATCCCTTTGACGGTTAATTAAAAATTAAAACGCCTCTATCAAGGATTGAACCTTGGAACTTGAGGTTAAAAGCCAGACCCTAACAAGCTGAGCTAATCCAGCTCATTGTTAAAGGTTTGTTGATTTAAATATATAAATATATATAGTTATATAATTTGTTTAAAATAATTTAATTATGTTTATATAATTTAAAATAAACTTATATATATAATTTAAAGAGTAATGCTATGCTTTCCATTTTTTTTTTTTCCCAAATGGTGTTGGCACTTGAGGTGTCAACATCTTGTAAATTATGATATTATATGGTAAGTTATATGATGTTGACACCTCACGTGCCAACACCATTTAGGAAGGAATTTGGGAAGCCTAACATTATTCTAATTTAAAATAAACTCATTTTTAATAATAATATATAAAAATAGATTTATGAAAATGAAAATGAAAATAAGAAAACAAAAGGAAAAAAAATTCAAAAAAAAAAAAGAAATTTTTATTATTATTATTTTTCTTTTTCTTTGTTTCCCTTTTCAATTTATGGGCTTGGATTTTCTGGGTTTTTTTATTTTTTTTATTTTTATCAAATTGAAATAATATATTTTTTTAAAAGGAAAAAAATTCAAAAATTCAAAAAAATAAAAATAAATAATAAATAAAGAAAGAAAGAAAGAAAAAAAATTTATGGGCTTTGATTTTCTAGATTTTATGGGTTTCCTTTTGTTTTCTTATTATCTTTTTCTTTTTCATAAATATGTTTTTATATATTATTATTAAATATGAGTTTATTTTAAATTATATAAAGATATTTAAATTATTTTAAACAAATTATATAACTATATATATATACATTTAAATCAATAAAATTTCAATAATTAGCTTGAGTAGCTCAACTGGTTAGTGCTTTATGGCTTTTAACCTTAAGGTCCAAAGTTCAATCCCTCTCGGAGGCGTTTTAATTTTTTAAATTAATGGTCAAAGGGATTTTGGATGGAAAACTTGACAAAAAGGGCAAAATGACCAATAATTTGGGTTTCAGGGGGTTGACCGGCCATTATTGAAACTAGAGAGATTAGTTTATCTAATATGGCAAACCTCAGGGGGAAATTATAATTTCCCTAATATATATATATATATATATATATATATATATATATATAATCTTTTATCAATCTTTATAATATCTATTAATTAGTTTCATTCTAAAAAATTCTAATAATTTGTTATTAATTGTTATAATATATAATAATATAAAAAAAATCTATTAATTGTTATACTATAATTTGTTTTTTTTTTTGTTTTTTTCCTAAAGTGCTAGAGAGTCTTTTCTTCTCGTGACTCTTTTTTCCTTGTTTATTAAGATCAATTATTTACATTTGGCCATTTGGGTGACCTTTGTGTTTTGTGTTCTGTATCCACCGTCAGAGTCTAGGAGATTATGTTTGTCCTAAATTGGAAACAGGGGCCGGCCCATGGGGGCAGCAAGCCCAACATTTTGTTGGGGCCTCCAACTGATCCAATTTTCTTCTTTTTCTTTGGGGCCTCCTGATCCAATAAATTTAAGTTTAAACCTGGTCCAATTCCAAACATTTTCTGTTTTCATTTATTTAGTTTCCTTTTCGGCCCAATAAACTAATTCAATTAATAAAAAAAACTTTAAAGCCCCAATATTTGTGATTATGATTTTGAATTTGATACACTGATATATTTGTGATGTATTTCTACACAAATACACTGATACATAAACGAATTTCAATTGGCCATGAGTTCTTTTATGGCCAATCAGATTTAAACTGGAAAAAAAAAAATACAAGTTAAAATATATTTTTAGACAATATAATATAATTATATATAATACAATATGACGGGTGTTAATGTGTTATATAATAATATAATTAAAAATACAAGTTAAAAATTACAAGTTACAATTAGAGTCATTAGACAATATATAATGTAAGACTCGTAATTTTTCCTCTTTATTAGTAATAATAATAGATAATAGAATAGATAATAGAAGCATTATCGTTAGTTTAGTAGTTTAACTCAGTTAGGATTTATAGGTGGTTTACTAGGAGAAAACCACTAACTCCTTAAACTGATTATATTTATCTCAATGTGTAGAGATATTAGGAAATTGAATTTGATTTGTATTTGTATTCTTCTCTTTAAAGAGATATAAATGAGTTTTCACGTTAAAACTTTTATATTCTTTTCTACGCTTTCTTGTCTGAAAATCGATAACTCTCACAAAAGAATATAGAAAACTACTATTTTGGTAGATTGAGTCAGAGTATTTTCAAGGTAAAGTTCCTAAACTTTGTTTTTCGTTTGATGTTCATCTACAGTTTTAATCTCTCTAATCAAAACTCTTTGTTTTTTTTAAACATTAAAATATCTCATTAACAAAGATTGGGCCTCTATCAATTGTTCGATTTTAGTTTTTTGGATGGAGATGTCTTAATTCATGGATTTTGGTGTTCATTAAAGAGTTCAAATTTGAGTGTTAGTATAGGTAGTAATTTTGATTTGTTTTAGTATTGGAGAAGCAATATATTGTGTTGATAATTTTAATTATATTTGTAGATTGCAGTTGATGGTAAAATTTGGTATGAGAATAGTAGACATTTATATCAACTTGGATTTTAATTTTCAGAATTTTTGGTGGTGATTATCTTAGGAAGATTTTATTTCTAAAATTGATTACATATGCAGATTTTCTGAATCGTCAAACTGATCTTATTACGTTAGAGTAATTTTAAATTGATATTGGGGATGTATCTAGGTCTGATTTTTAGTACTATGATTTTAGAGATATAATTGAACCATGATATTAAATTTCGTGAATTTTAGTTATATATAATTATTTTAATTCTGTGGGTATATTTGATGTTTAAGCAATAATAGTTAGGCTGACAGTCATGATCTCTTGGTGTTGTAGGAATTTTAATTCTTAAACGGAGATAGATAAAATTCTAATTTTTGTTATGGAGATATATTTCTGGTATATTAGTCTATAAATAAAATTTTGGAATTTGTCAGGGTCTGTAGGGTTGTTAAACTTTGATACGGAGTCTGGTTGGAGGATCGAAATTTATGCTGTCAGGTTTGACCCTTGGGTGCTTAGAAAATTATAGAAATTCATAGGTGTTTGATAAAATTCCGATATTTTGAGAGGAGTTAGAAATCTGATGTTTAGTTTTATTGACTAAGTTTTGAAATATTTTGAGGCCCATAAGATTTTCGAATCACAAATGTTTGCACACTAAAACCTGTTTTACTAGAGTTTCTGCAATAAAATGAATAAAAATGTATTTTCTTTTAAGAAGTGGAGTCAGATTTCTTTTATTTGGTTATTTTGATTGAAGGATTGTTATTCTAAATGTTTAGGTTCCGTGTGACTTTCCTATATCGTTAGTGAAGCATTAAACTAGTTATCTTCCAAGGTAAGTGGTTTTTGCATAGTATGTGGTTGCAAAAAGAAAAAAATATAGTTTTCTTATGAAACAAATTTAATTATTATATTATTATGTTCTGAAATGATTTATATATATATGCTTATACTTATGTAAACTCATATTTTTCTACTTATATATTCATTACTTTTATTTATCCAATTCTTTAAATGAATTTTGCCTTTACTTGAACTATTCTTTAAAAGTTTATATGTTCCATTCTTTTGTGCTTTAGTAATGCAAATGTATTATTATATACATATTTTGAAAGTAATGTTTTAGCTCAATGTTAGTAGTAAATGAAATGTAATGAAAAGGTGATCACTAGTGAAAATGTAAATGCAGCGCGTGCGACAAATGAAATGTTATGATTTTGGTCTTGTACCAATTTCTGAAATGTAAATGGCCGGGTCACCAGGGGTATCGGTGACACTACTTGACTTGAGCTTATTTTTATGAAATATTACTTATCGCTATCGTACAATGAAAATGTTACTTTTGCAAATGTACTTTTGTATATGAAAATGTTACTTTAATTTTACAAGTTTACTTGTATATGAATATTTGATTTTTGCTTTTATGTACTCTTTAAAGCTTTTTGGTATTTGTTATAAATGTTTTCGATTGCGTATTATGCAATGCTTATTGAGTTGACAGCTCACCCCTTGTCATTTAACATTTTGCAGACAGAGATTCTTAAGAGCTTACCGTTAGGGCGATAGACTTGGAATTGGAAGTGATTGAGATTTTTTTTATAATGACTCCCTTTGATTTTGTTACTTAGAATTTGAAGTTAGGATTCTCAGAATTGTTTTCATTTCCTTTAGATCAATTTGGACCTTGTATTTGGAGATATATTTACGTTGGAGAATGATTTATTTGGAGGTATTTTATAATTATTAATTTTCTTTGGTGAATTAATTTATGATTTATGATAGAACATTCTATATCAAAGTGCTTGATTACTCTTTGAATTTTGGGGTGTTACATATAATCTATTAATTATATGTGTGTCAGTGTGTGAATGTGTTATTGTGTATTTGTATGTTTAGATTTAAGTTTTATCTAACAGATTTTATAATATATAATTTTAGGTAAAATCTTGATTCTTGAATAGTTATGATGGGTCAGCGAAAACATGACCCTGGAAGCCAGAAAAGAAAGGCGAAAGAAAGAAGAGAAATAGGGCCCGATTTTTGTTAATGTCATAAAATCGCTCGGACCCAAAAATGTATGGAGACGGCCCTGATTGGAAACCAACGTAATTGCAAAATTGATTTGTCAGTGTTAGACGCTACTCACCTGCTAATGTGGCTATTCTTATTCTTATTCTTATTCTTATTTTTGAACAAATACAATTAATTCAGGGTTTGGGGGAGGGAGATGACTCAAACTTTCAACCTCAAGGGAGTAAGTGTAAGGGGCATATTACTAGGTCAATCTTATATTATCTTTTAAAAAGTTGTGCAACACGAGGACTTCACATGAGGAGGTCACCCATCCTAATACTATTCTCGTATAAGCACGATTTACTTCGGAGTTCTGGTGGCATCCAATGCATTATTGCTGGTATGGTCGCACCCAACTATTCTTATTTCATGACACGTGTTTGTGTAGGATGAAAGACCATTTCATAATTGTGACTTGTGAGTGATCTTAACGAGATGAAATTGGTCCGGTGGTATATTCTAAAATTATGCATATTGAGATTATGAGTTTGAGTGCTCTAACTCCAAAATCGAGTCAAAAAAATAAAAAATAATAATACCTACATTTGCATCATTCAACAATTGCATATGAGCATGACAAGACAAACTCACATGCATCAAACCCCAAAAGTTACTTTCATGCTTCTCTACTGTTATTTTGCATTTGGGTAAAATTTCTTAGTATATAAGATGCATAGATAATGAGATTAAAAAAAAAAAAAAAAAACCACAATAAAAAATTAGAGGAAATTGTAAGAAGTAACCAAAATATTTATTGGTTTATTGTTTTTAGCTATCAATTTTATTTTATTATACTTATCACATTTAGCCCTAAACAGACAAGATTGCCCTCGACTTTGTCTTTAATTCACCCATCTAAAAATTTGGAAATCAACTGGCATGTAACTTGAAAATCATTGACATGTAATTTAAAAGTCAATTGGCATGTAATTTAAAATTTAACTGATATGTAACTTGAAAAATCAAATTGCATGTAACTTGGAATTAATTGGCATGTAACCAAGTTACATGTCAGATGAAGTTAAATTTAGGGGTAACTGTGTCCGAAAGTGGTCAAAAGTGTTGAAAACAATAAAATATAAATTTGTGGCTAAAACCAATAGACCAATAATTTTTTTGGCTGTTTATGAATTCATCCCATACAATTATCTAACATAAATATGCTACTAAAAATCTTTTTGATACAGAAACCAACATATTAATTAGCACTATTTTAAATCAATTGAGATTGATGTTTGATATAGAATTTGCTTGCTTTGATTCCATTTTATTTCATATGAAAGAGCAATTTGATTTTATGTTTTAAGGATCTCATATTGTGCCACTATTATTGAATGAGGCTTTTGGATATCCAACCAACAGTGGGAGAATTTCAATGAAAATTTGCCTAAATTTTGGTCATCCAATTAGAATATGTTGACATTTTTGTTCATTGATACAAACTTCTTGATAAATTAAATGAATTTCTTATGGATGAACGTTTCTTGTCATTGTGTCACCACCTTCTTATCATCAATTTCTTATAGCTATAAGATTCCAGTTAAATATTATTATTATCAACTGTAGAGAAGCAGAAAAACTGAAGCTACTATTATTAATAGCAAACAATACTTGTGTTGTACATAGTATCTACTAAGAGGACACGTCACCAGACAACGCGAACCAATCTCGTCACATAAGTAGAAAGTCAAAGTATCAGTCAAAGGACACGTAAGCATCCCACGAGGATAGGCCATCTGGCACCGGCACGGCATTAATGAAGAAACAAACAAGGCTAACAACGCCGAGTAAAATCGAGTAAACCGAGCAGATGACCATGTTTGCTCGGCCCTACTCAGCATAAACATGAACGATCACATTAAGGGTCTCTCCACCACATACAAGTTATACAGCTGTGACAATCAATTACATTGTGACAATCAATTACGGGTCAACTGCTGCATGACAACCAGGAGTCCAACAAGGAAACAAATAGATCTTATCTCCTAAATATCAGACAATTAGAGTCCAAGGCAGATTCGGAATAAATAGCATTAAATACGTGATAATATCAAATAGGAAAATAGTCCTAAAACCAACTCTGTAATCCGTTACTTGTACGCCATGGCTCAAAACCCTAGCAGTTCGAAACCCTAGTGGCACGATGTATAAATATGCCTGCAAAACACAATAAACGGTAGGTGAAAATCTTAGCAAGAGAGAGAGAGGCCAGAGTGTGTATTGTTTAACGAAAAAGTGGATTTGACTCAATTACTAAGGTAACAACCCGTGGACGTTTCTTCGATTACCGGAGTTTTACCACGTAACTTGCCCTCTTTATTATTTACTATTATTACGCTCTTTGTTGCACTTATATTTGTAGGTTTCACTAACCTAAATCGTTGACTGATTGACCATCGAGAAATCACCGTCAACCACTTGAAACTTATCTAGCCACCGTACCTTTTACTAACCTTGGATAAATTTAGCCAATATTTGGTTGCAAAATTTAGTGGCATGAGCTTTCCATCAATTCACTATAAAAATGGCTTCAAGCATAGCTAGATTTTCATAATTCATTCAAAATATATAATTGATTAAGCAAGAAAGAAAAGAAATACCCAGAAAGTTAAAAAATGGGGAATTTGAAAGTGTCGACAATGTTTTTATTGTTGTTAGAATCAATTGCTAAAGCTCATCCGGGTGCTGTTTTTGATGTTCGTAAATATGGAGCAAAGGCTGATGGGAAGTCGGATATCATCAAGGTAACGTATACATAACACGCTTGTTTGTTCATGAATTTGATTGAGATGTTGATTAGAGTCTATAATTATACGACTTTTGTGTGTGTCGAATGATTTTGTTTCTTTCTCTCAGACTTTATGTAGTGCTTTTAAAGAAGCATGTGCATGTACTACTCTAAGTAAAGTGTTGATTCCAAAAGGGACATTCATGTTAGCCCAAGTTAGCTTAGAGGGTCCTTGCAAGGCTGCTGTTACGATTGTGGTTCGAGGCACATTGAAGGCCTTAACAGACCCTAAAAAAATGAAGGTTGATGGCAGTTGGGTTACTTTCCAACGCATCGACCGGCTCATGTTGTCCGGCGGGGGAACATTCGACGGCTAAGGATCCAAAGCTTGGGGTACTTGTGGCCTAAAGACATATTGCAAGCAACTTCCCATTGTAAGTTAATTCAATCGGTTCTTGTACATACATTTTGCCTTTAGTAAAAATTTGTTTGATGATGGGTAAAATTGGACAAAATTTGAGGTTTAACTTCATTACAAATGTCAAATGGATTAGTCCAAGACATAACTTCTAATTAAAGACAACAAATAGTTTCATGTTAATGTCTTAAGCCGCAACAACCTTACTTTCCGACGCTTTACCATCTCTACACCCGAACATAGCATTAACACCAATGGAATCCATATTGGTCGATCCACCGGAATTAACATCACCGATTCAAACATCACAATAGGTGATGATTGTGTCTCCATAGGTGACAGCAGCCGACAAATAACAATAATGAAAGTTACCTGTGGACCAGGCCATGGCATCAGTGTAGGAAGTCTAGGTAAGTATAAGAATGAAGAACCTGTAATTGGAGTCACAGTCAGGAATTGCACCTTTTTCAATACTATGAATGGTGTAAGAATCAAAACTTGGCCGGATTCTTTTCGAGGGTCTGTATCGGACATGCATTTCGATGACATTATCATGAATAATGTGAGCAGTCCTGTGATCATCGATCAAGTTTACTGCCCACATAATAAGTGCAATGCGAAGGTAATTGTTGATTTTGCTTAAAAACAATTTTATGATCAGGATATTCTGGATTTTGTGAGTGTATTGCGATGATGTTTTGTTTTGTTTTGTTTTGTTTAGCTTCCGTCATTGGTAAGGATCAGCAATGTTAGCTTCAAGAACATTCGAGGTACGAGTTCAAGTCCAGTTACAGTGAAGCTTGCTTGCAGTAGGGGCATACCGTGCCAGGGTGTGGAGATTGCTGACATTGACATTGGATACACCGAAAAGGAAGCTTGTGCAGCTGTGTCCGAATGCAGTAATGTTCGGCCTAAGATTTTTGGGAAACATTCCCTCACTCTCTGCGGCATCTCTACTAATAAGCTTCCATTTCATGCTCTTAGGTCTTAATTAGAATCACTAATTCTAGGGTATACAAAATTTATACTCTTATCATTTAGCTACACATTACTGAAAATTAATTTTATAATTATATTATTATTATTTATTATTATGTTATGTAAATTCATTTGCCCACCGTGCGATGTATGAGCTTTGTTAAAAAATTTATTTAAAATAAGTTATGCACTAAAAAAATACACTACCTATTTCAAATTTGCTATGATATGATTAATCTTTTTGTATAGGCTTTTGTCAAATGGATTTATTTAGTGAAATCCGAAACGTTTCAGTTATTTAGATTATCATGTGATACTTACTAAATCTTAAAAACAATTGAACCTCTTTTCAAGAACCTTGTACACTGATCACATTTTGTAGATCTTAAAAAATTATAAATAACTAATTAAAAATAATTAAAATAAAACTAATAAATGAGAGTTTATGACCAGAGTTTTGAACTTACCGATTATTATAATATACATATATATATCAGAGAGTTGTGTCGTTTACATAGACCTGCTTTGGTTTGTATTGCGGAGCCTATGGTTGTTTTTTCCTCTATCTCTTCAGGTTTCTGGTCTTCGCTCGGTCTTCGTCTGGTGGGAATGAATGATAGGGGTGGGTTGATTCCGACTATTTGGGTTTTCGCTTGTGCTTCATTTCCTAAGGCTCAGATGGTTCACTGTCATGATCAACAACTTACTGTTTCGCTCTCAATCGATTCTCGGGTCCACTGGTACACTTTTGTTTATGCGAGCACTTCTACAGTGGTTCGTAGGTCTCTTTGGCAGTCTCTTCGAGATATGGTTAGTTTGGTTTCTTCTTCCTGGTTGGTTGTTGGGGATTTTAATGCGGTTTTGGGTGCTCATGAGGCTTTGGGTTCTCGTTCTCCTGCCCGTGGTTCTTGTGAGGATTTCAAGTCAATGATTGAGGATTGTGATTTGGTTGGCATTCGTTCTCAGGGCGCCCGATTCACTTGGGTTCGAGGTCGCAGTAACCGCACTAGAGTTGAGAGACGATTAGATAGAGTTTTGGTTTCAGATGGTTGCATTTCCTGTTGGCGGGAAATTTCATGTATGGCTCTTCCCCGTATATGTTCAGATCACTGTCCGTTGTTGGTTCGGTTGTCAGATTTAGAGGTTTCTAGTCAAAGGCCGTTTCGGTTTCAGAGCATGTGGTTAGAGCATCCTGATTTTATAGCTATTGTTCGCAAGATTTGGAGCTCTCCTGTTATGGGTAGGCCTCCTCAAGTTGTTATCTACAAGCTGAGAAGATTGAAGAAGGCTCTCAAGTCTTGGAATTGGGAGGTTTTCGGGGATCTTAACTCTGCCATTGCTGGGAAGTGTGCGGAGCTTCATTCTATTCAGGAGGATTTGTCTAACCAGGGTTTTTCAGATGATCTTTTTATGGCCGAGGCGAGTGTTCATTCTGAGCTAGATGTGTTGTTACACAGACAGGAGTGCTTTCTTCGAGATCGGTCTAGAGTTAGGTGGCTTCGTGATGGGGATCGTAACACATCTTTCTTTCATGCCTCTATCAAACGTAGGCAATATCGTAACGCTATATCTACCCTTTCGATTAATGGGGTTCTCTCGGAGGATCGGCTTACCATCAAGGATCATATCATTAGTTATTATTCTGACCTCTTTTGCTCTGATGTTTCTCGAGTTGGGAGAGATTTATCTATTGTAGATGATGTGGTTCCTTCCTTGGTAACTACTGTAGAGAATGCTTTCTTGACTAGCATTCCATTTGCTGAGGATATTCAAGATGCGGTCTTTGCTATGGATGCTGCTTCTGCCCCTAGGCCAGATGGGTTTTCTGGTAGATTTTATCAAAGATGTTGGGATGTTGTAGGTAGTGATGTGGTCCTTGCTGTTCAGGATTTTTTCATCACTGGAGTTATTTTCCCAGGTCTCAATTCCAGCTTCATTGTTCTTCTTCCGAAGCTGAGGGAATCGATTTCGGTTGATCAGTTTCGACCGATTGTTCTTAGTAATTTTCTGTTTAAAATTTCTTCGAAAATTTTGGCTGATCGTTTAGCTCGGGTTGCCGCCAGGATTATTTCTCCTCAACAGTTTGGATTCATTCGAGACCGGCATATCGAGGATTGTATTGCTTTGGCTTCTGACTGTGTGAATGTGTTGCAGAAGAAGTGCTATGGGGGTAACTTGGCCATGAAGATTGATATCCGCAAGGCTTTTGACACCTTGGATTGGTCTTTCCTTTGCAGAGTGCTTCAGGCTTTTGGGTTTTCTTCTGTTTTTGTGGATTGGATTGATGGTATTCTTCGTTTTTCTAGGCTTTCACTTCTTTTGAATGGGGTCCCAGAAGGATATTTCTGTTGCTCTAGAGGGGTTCGTCAGGGAGATCCGCTCTCTCCTCTTTTGTTTGGTATTGCAGAGGACTTCTTTAGTAGATTATTGACGAAGTTGGTGGATTCTTCTCAGATTCTGCCGATTTCTTCCCCTAGGGGTTTTTTGGCTCCAACTCATTTGCTCTATGCAGATGATGTTTTGATCTTTTGCAGAGGCACTCAAAAGAATTTGAAGCATATCATGGGTGCTTTTGGGGATTATGGTGATATTTCAGGTCAGTTAGTTAACTGGGGTAAGTCTTCAATTTTTTTCGGATCTTCTATCTCCCCCTCTCGGATTGGTAGTTTGCACTCTCTGGTTGGTATGCAGATTGGGCAGCTTCCGTTTTCTTATTTGGGAGTCCCTTTATTTCGGGGTAAGCCTCGAAAAGCTGTGTTACGCCCTATTGCGGATAAGATCTTGTCTAAATTCGCTAAATGGAAGGGCAAGTCCCTCTCTCTGGCTGGTCGTGCTACTCTGATCAGGTCGGTCATCACTGGTTCCTTTGTGCACTCTTTCATGATTTACAAGTGGCCTTCTTCTTTACTGTCTCTGATTAACTGCAAGTTGAGAAACTTTTTGTGGACTGGTTCCTGTGAGGAGACTAAGTTGGTTCGGGTCGCTTGGTATCGTTGTTGTAGGCCTTACTCTCTGGGTGGTCTTGGTCTGAAAGATCTTAGGTTGCTGAATGACTCTTTGTTGCGGAAATTCACTTGGAAGTTTATGACTTCTGATAGTTTTGCTTTCACTTTTCTTCGGGAGAGGTATCTCAGGAATTTGCAGAAGCCTCGTGGAAGGTATGTCACCTCCTCGATTTGGTCTTCTCTTCGGATGAATTATAGTTCCCTTCTTAAGGAGGGTATTTGGCTTATTAGAGAGAACTCTCAGAGGGACTTTTGGCGGGATAATTGGTTGAGGGTTCCCATTTTAGAGCTTTTAGGGATTCCAAATTATTTAGCTAATCCGCTCCGGGCGAAGGTCTCAGATTTTATTCATGAGGGTAAATGGGTGCTGGACGGTTGTTTCCGCGTGCGTTTCCCGGATCTGTGTTTTCGGATTGATCGGATTGCAATTTCTCCTGTTGTGGATTCTCTTGTTTGGGCTAATTCTCGGGATGGTCGTGTTTCTTGCAAGGCTGCTTATTCCCAGTTTCTTCGTGATATTCCTCAGGTTGTTTGGTGGAGGGATGTTTGGTCCCGTTTTATTCCCCCTTCTCGTTCAGCTTTGACCTGGCGTCTGATGTTGAACAGGCTTCCTACTGAGGATCGCCTTTGCAGGTCTGGGTTCCAGTTGGCTTCTCGTTGCAGTATTTGTGGGGTTAGTAGTGAATCTGTAGATCATGTTTTTCTTCACTGTCCCCTGGTGGTTGCTCTTTGGGAGGCAGTTTTCTCGACTTTCCAGCGACGTGTCTCTACCAATACTTGGCAATCCTTCTTCTTACAGGCCATGTCGGTTTCCTTTAGTGAGCAGGTTAGGATTTTATGGAAAGTGGCTATCCATGCAGTGATATGGGGGGTGTGGACTGCCCGTAATCAGTGGATCTTTGAAGGGAAGTCAGTGGACTTTAGATCCGTCCTTTCTTTGGTTTGGCGTGCAGTTTCAGAGGCTAATCGCCTAGAGATTGGTTGTATGCGTAATTGTATGGACGACCTTTTGATTCTTCGTCATTTTGGTCTTCAGGGTCGCCCTTCTAAAGCCAGTGATCAAGAGTGTGGTTTGGTCGCCTCCGGCCCCTGGTTGGATCAAAGTGAATACAGATGGCGCTGCCTTAGGCTCTCCGGGGGTTGGTGGTTGTGGTGGTATTTTTCGGAACTGTAGAGCCTTTGTGAAGGGTTGTTTTGCTATTCCTCTTGGTCAGGTTTTCGCGTTTGAGGCCGAGCTTCTAGCGGCTTCATTGGCCATTAATTTTGCTTGGAAGTATGGGTGGCATCGTATCTGGCTGGAGAGCGATTCTTCTTATGTGGTTCAGCTTCTTTCTTCTCGTTCTGAAATGGTTCCTTGGAGGGTTCGTCAGGCATGGCAGCGCTGCATCTTCCAGATCTCGCATATGGATTTTCAGGTTTCCCATATTTTCAAGGAGGGGAATCAGGTTGCAGATACGCTTTCTAAGCATGCTTTAGAGCTTCAAGCTGATTCTTGGTGGTTCTTTGCCCCGCCGTTCTGTTCTTCTTTAGTTGGCAATGACTGCATGGGCCGGGAGTCTTTTCGTTTTTCTTGATGTTTTCTTTTTCTTTTTTGGTGTGGCCTGCGTGCCTCTTTTTGTTTGGGGTTGTTTTCCCTTTGGGTCTTTGTGCTTTATTGCTTTTTGTCACTTTTTTCTTTTCTTTTATCTTTTATATATATGGATACTGTCTAGGGGTTTTTCAGCATATGATCGTTTGTGATGCTTTTTCCCTTTAGATCAGTCCAATTTTTATTAAAATATATATATATATATATATATATAACTAATTCATAACATATTAAAAAAAAAATCTAATTAATAAGAATTTATAGTTTTTTCTCTTGAACTTATTAAATATTATTATATTTATATATATAACTAATTAATAATACTTAAAAATCCTAATTAATAAAAAATTTGATATGAATAGCTAGCGCTCAACCTTGGACCATAAATGCTATGGTAGAATTGTTGGATCGACTTTGGCATTAATTATCCTCACTCACTTTTCCTTCAACAACTGTGTCAATTTGTTCCTTCGGCTCGGTACCTTCTTCTCCATCCTCACCTTCTTCATCAACATCAAGCGCCTTTAGTTTCTTCCACTGTTCCCATAAATCAATTTCCTTCTCAACATCCCAAGTATCATTTTTGCCCAACAGGTATTCTTGCATAAGCTTGCCCCTAGTCTCGATCACAGCCTTATCAGCAGACAGCAGCTTTGTTGAGCCTCTCCAAAGCGTCAACTAGAGACTCGTCAGATTGGGAAAGCTTTTCTTTTGTCGACTTTAGGGAAGCCCTCAGTCGAGCATTCTCCTACTCAAGACCCGCAACCTTCTCAACTGCCCCTTTCATCGCCTCTTTGGCACTAGCCTCAGCAGATCTCGCCCCCTCAAGATCCTTCTTTATCTTGGCATTCGATGAAGTTAAAGAACTCACTTTCTTAGAAAGACTTTTCACGTCTTTTCTTAGAAAAAGTTGAGCCTATAACGCCTACAAAAAAGTCATTTGATGTCAGAACAAACTTATGATACGAAACGGATCGTATGGAGTAGTGCAGCCAAGCAGTACATGTGGCGGGTGTTATATCATTCCGTTATCTTTATTAGTTTTGCTGTTGTTTGAATTAGTCAATAAGTTCATTAGTTTTGCTGTTGTTTGATTTAGTCAATAAGTTAGTGGGTTGAGTGGTGCGCACTGGAAGCACTCCACGTCTCAATTATCTCCTATCTTTTGGGAATGTTATTTCTGTTCTGATGTATGGCCTATATAGAGGTCTTTTGAATTCAATAAAAGGTTATCAAGTTTATAACCAAAATATCTCTCTTCTCCTACTATATCTCCTAAATTCTTTTCCTGTATCCCTTTTCTTCTTCTTTTATCCTTTCCAGAAATTAGTTCATAACAAAGTGGTATTAGAGCGTTCCATCCATGGAGACTCGCGCTAAAGCAAATACTGAGTTCCGCAGCGAAGTCCATGACCTTCTTGCAACCCACGAGGCTAGGATGGATGAAATTACTGCCACCAATGACTCAAGGTTCGAACAACTCATGAGCAGCAATAATCTTCTTCTCGCAGAACTACAGGCTCTACGCCTACAATCTCAGCAGCCTTCTCAACCCCAACAAACCCATCATCCTCCACAACCTGGCCAATCCACCGTGTCGCCGTATCGCACCCACTTGGATAGAGAGACCAATCAGTTTGATCATGGTGACGCCTCACACAGCGATCACACAGCCCACAACCACAACACTAATTTGAAACTGAATTTTCCGACATTCGAGAACGGAGATCCAACGGGATGGATTTTTAAGGCGGAGTAGTACTTTGAATTCAAGAACATTGCTTCCCAACATCAGGTAAAATTAGCATCGTTTCACTTAGAGAAGGTCGCGCTTCAATGGTATCGATGGTACACCAAAAACCGAGGTCCCTTGGGCTGGAATGACTTAACCAGAGCCCTCCTAAAATGATTTGGCCCTACAGACTACGAGGACCCGTCGGAGGCTCTTTCGCAACTCAAACAGACCACCTCTGTAACAGCCTATCAGGAAGCATTTGAACAATTATCCCATCAGGTAGATGATCTACCAGAAAAATTCTTGTTAGGGAGTTTTATATCTAGTCTGAAGGATGAAATTCGACTTGACGTGCGCGTCAAACAACCTCGGACACTTTCCGAAACCATAAGTGTGTTGCACTTAATTGAAGAACAAAATGTCCTACAGCGAAACAAAGGCTCAGCGTATAGACCAGCCAACAACTTGACACTCTTCAAGCCACAGCCCAGCACAATTGCTGGTCTCCTCGGACCTCCACCTTCGCGGGCATCAGGTAACCCTCCGGGACCCATTCGCCGTATCACTAATCAGGAGGCACGTGACAGGCTCGAAAAAGGCCTTTGTTTTTACTGTGATGACAGGTACGCTCCAGGCCACCGCTGTACTAAACCTCAATTATTTATGATAGAGATGTCATAACAGGAGACAACGGGGAAGATGTGGACATGGAAATCGAGAACCCTTCCAATGACTCCTATCCGGAAATTTCTTTCCATGCAATGGCAGGAACAACACATCCGCAAACCTTTCGAGTGGTAGGCAAGGTTGGTAACAAAGACGTCACAGTGCTCATTGACGGTGGAAGTACTCATAATTTCATTGATCAAACAGTCGTCTCCAATTGGGGATTACCGGTGGTCCGAGATAAAGTGTTCCAGGTAATGGTGGGTAACAAAGAAAAAATAGAATGTATTGGGCGTTGTTTGAATCTGTCACTCACAATTCAAGGGTACACGATGTGTGCGAATTTCTACATTTTACTGGTTGCCGCTTGTCAAGCTGTACTAGGGGTGCAATGGTTGGAAACCTTGGGTCCGATAGAGACCGATTACAGGAAACTTACTATGTCTTTTTCTCAAAATGGGCGTCAACACATGCTGCAAGGAATGACCCGAACAGAGCCTGCACCATTGAGCGACAAGGAACTTCAACACTTGTCAGGTATGAAATTTTTTTTACATGTGGTGTCGCCACTTCATGCAACACATAATAGTGGAGAACTTGTTGATATGAGTGACAAAAGGCCATCTGATTTTGCTGCTACACTTCGTGAGTTGTTAACTATGTTCACCCACCTCTTTGAGGAACCAAAAGAATTGCCACCTGTCCGCACACATGATCACCAAATACCTTTGTTGCCTAATCAACCGTCGGTAAGTGTGAGGCCTTATAGGTATCCCCATTATCAGAAAAATGAGATAGAGAAGTTGGTCCATGAGTTCCTGAATTCTGGCGTCATTCGGCCAAGTCGCAGTCCGTTTTCGTCACCAGTACTGCCTATAAAAAATCTGATGGATCTTGGAGATTTTGCGTTGACTACCGAGCTTTGAATGCTATAACGGTTAAGGATAAATTTCCAATTCCGGTCATAGATGAATTGTTGGATGAGCTTGATGGCGCACAATACTTCTCAAAGTTAGACTTACGATCCGGGTACCACCAGATTCGGGTCAGAAATGAGGACATTCACAAGACGGCTTTCCGTACCCACGATGGTCATTACGAGTTCTTAGTAATGCCGTTTGGTTTAACTAATGCTCCCGCCACTTTTCAGTGCCTCATGAATGACATTTTCAGACCCTATTTGAGGAAATTTATCTTGGTTTTTTTTGACGATATTTTAATTTACAGCAGGACATGGAGCGACCATTTACAACACCTACAATGTGTTCTCAGGATTTTGTCTGACAACAAGCTTTTTGTGAAACATTCGAAATGTAAATTTGGTGTGATGCAGGTGGAATACTTGGGTCACCTCATTTCATTAGAAGGGGTGGTGGTTGATCATACCAAAATCCAGTCAGTTCAAAGTTGGCTTGTTCCGACATCTGCGAAGGGGGTGCGTGGGTTCCTTGGTCTTGCTGGCTACTACCGTAAGTTCATCAAAGGGTTTGGCTCCATGGCGGCTCCGTTAACACGCTTACTAACCAAGGAAGGGTTCAGCTAGCCACCTGAATCAAGTGTTGCCTTCAATCAATTGAAGTTAGCTCTCACGACTCCTCCAGTTTTGAGACTTCCGGATTTCTCCCAACATTCGTTATTGAATGCGACGCAAGCAGAGTTGGGTTAGGTGCTATACTGTCACAACAAAACAAGCCAATTGCCTTTTATAGTGAGGCTTTAAAAGGTGCAGCTACGTCCCTTTCCACATATGAGAAGGAGATGTTGGCGATAGTGAAGGTGATTCGGAAGTGGCGTCCATATCTATTAGGCAAACCATTCATAATTCGGACGGACCACCGCAGCCTAAAATTTCTACTAGAACAACGAATTACCACCTCGGCACAAACAAGATGGCTGCCGAAAATCATGGGGTATGATTATACCATTCAATACAAGCAAGGAAAAGATAATCAAGGGGCTGATGCACTCTCGCGTGTGATGAATTTCCAGTTTTGTGCTGTTTCGTTGCCCATTGCAGATTGGTGGAAAGTGCTGCAGCAAGAGGTGGCACAAGACCCGTATTACACCACTCTGGTCGGGAGTTCTACGTCACGGTATGTGCTGCGAGACGGTGTGTGGATGATGGGAGGAAAGGTGCAGCTGAGTCCTCATTCTTCATTGTTGCCAACTGTCCTAGCTGAAGGCCATGCATCGCCCACTGCAAGGCACTTTGGGTTTCAAAAAACTATATGTCGAATCAGTTCAAGTTTTGTTTGGCCAGGCCTACGATCAACCATTAAAAATTATATCCGTCAATGTGAAGTTTGTCAGCGATGCAAAAATGACAACCTGAGACCTGCTGGGCTGCTTCAACCTCTACCAGTTCCAGAGCGTGTGTGGACTGAAATCTCCATGGATTTCGTCGAGGGATTACCCTTGTCTCAAAGCCAAGACGTGATTATGGTGGTAGTAGATCGCCTCTCCAAATATGCGCATTTTATGCCCCTTAAGCACCCATTTACAGCTCTCACCGTGGCGAAGGCATTCGTCACGAACATTGTCCGCTTGCATGGCATACCGTCTTCCATTGTGAGTGATCGGGATAAGGTTTTCATAAGTTCTTTTTGGCGATCTTTGTTTAAACTGCAGGGCACTCATCTCAGCTATAGTTCGAGTTATCATCCACAGACCGATGGGCAAACGGAAGTGGTAAACCGTACCTTGGAACAATATCTCCGATGTTTTACCAGTGATCAACCAAAAAAATGGATGGAATGGCTGGCGTGGGCATAGTATGGGTACAATACTACGGTGCATTCTTCCACAAAAATGTCCCCTTTGAAGTTGTATATGGGGTTCCTCCTTCGTCATTGATATCGTACATTCCAGGCACTACAAAAATTCAGGCGGTGGAAGGGTTATTACAATCCCGGGATGACATCCTTCGGGACTTGCGTCGTAATTTGTTGATTGCTCAAGGTCGAATGAAGCTACAAACCGACAAGCATAGAAGGGAGGTGAATTTTTCTGTCGACGATTATGTCTACCTACGGTTGCAGCCTTATTGACAAAAATCTGTGGCATTTCATAGTTCGTTGAAGTTAGCGCCAAGGTATTTTGGTCCCTATAAAATTCTGGCTCGAATTGGATCAGTGGCGTATAAGTTGGATCTTCCAACAGAGGCTCGCATACATAATGTATTCCATGTTAGCTTACTCAAGAAACAATTGGGACCAACTGTCACTTCTAGCGTGACTCTGCCGCCTGTAACTGAGGATGCTTCATTGTTGCCACAGCCACAAGCAATTATAGATCGACGAGTTGTCCAAAAAGGGAAGTATCGGCCGAAGACGGAAATTCTTGTTCATTGGTCTGGTACCCCTAGGGAAGATGCAACTTGGGAAAATTTATGGCGTTTTTCCAAGACATATCCGGAGTTTTGCCTTGAGGACAAGGAACTTCGAAGGGGGGTGGATTGATACGAAACGGATCGTATGGAGTAGTGCAGCCAAGCAGTACATGTGGCGGGTGTTATATCATTCCGTTATCTTTATTAGTTTTACTGTTGTTTGAATTAGTCAATAAGTTCATTAGTTTTGCTGTTGTTTGATTTAGTCAATAAGTTAGTGGGTTGAGTGGTGCGCACTGGAAGCACTCCACGTCTCAACTATCTCCTATCTTTTGGGAATGTTATTTCTGTTCTGATGTATGGCCTATATAGAGGTCTTTTGAATTCAATAAAAGGTTATCAAGTTTATAACCAAAATATCTCTCTTCTCCTACTATATCTCCTAAATTCTTTTCCCGTATCCCTTTTCTTCTTCTTTTATCCTTTCCAGAAATTAGTTCATAACAACTTATCAGGAAATCTCAGACAAATTAGGATACTCGAATCTTACCTGATAAGCTCCAACCACGCCCCAATCAATGGCTTGAGAGGCCCTAATTTTTGGTAGACGAGTCTTATCTTCAGGAAATAAAAGCTAATCAGACCGCTTCAACATGGGGTCAGGATTTGAATAAATAGATACATCAGAAGGAAACTTGATGACCAAGCCATCATCTAAACTCTCCTCATCAGGACGGAGACGCTTCTTAGCTTTCTTTGTTAGAGGACCAGAAGGCTTGATAGAGACAACCTTCTAAGCTGTCTCAACCTCCTTCGAGGCAGGGACATTGGCCACTCTCTTCCCTTTCTTCTTCTTGATTCTCTCCATCTACCTTTTCAAGGCCTTCTCAGAGGAAAGAAGCTTCGTGTTTGACATCGTTGTTGAAGTGAAAGCCTGCTTGAAGTCAGTAACAGGCTCGAGAAATCGAGTACCACACAAGATCTCAAACCCATGCCTTATCCAATCATATTTAACCAAATCTTCAACATGAGGATTGGGGTTACCTGATTGAGCAAATGTTGTGTGATTCCACAAAGAGCTTTTTTGATGCAGGAGAGATTATCAAAGATATTGTTGAAGATTTTTTATTTTAAAAATATTCTTGTAATTAATACATATTATTTTATTTCCATTTATTATATATTCAATTAGGTGTTTTTTCCTTTTCTGATTAGAATTTGTTTTTAGTTTTTTATTCGGGATTCTTTCCCGATTTTGTTTAGGACCTTTAGGAGTCTAGGAGATTTCGAATTTGTTTCCTTTAAATAGATTGTATTAGGGTTTGGAGAATCAGTTGTTGAATTAATAAAAATTTTAGAGTGTTTCTATTTATCTCCCAAATTCGGTATCCTGCGTGGATCAACGATTTTGAAGCCTATTATTCTGGTATCTGTGCACGGATCAACAAATTAATAGTAGGGTTCGCTTCCGGTATTCGTGCGCGAATCAACGGATTCAAATCGGTTACCCTTTCTTTTATCGATTGTTGTTTTGCATTGAATTTTCCACTGCATCAGTTGGTATCAGAGCCATCGAGTCTACCGTTGTGCTAGGCTCATCGATCCACAAACCATAACAAACTACTTCTCCATTAGGTATTCACCTTCCGTATTTCTCTCCCAAAAAAAAAAAAAAAAAAAAAATCAAATTCTCATGAATCCCCAAAACAAAATTTCCACCTACGATTCATTGTTTTTCGATGACGATTATGTGTTGGACCCGGTTATCGTTGACTTCGATAAGCCGCCAATTTTCGATGAGGAATATGTGACGGAACCTGTTATTGTCGTTTTCGATAAGCCACCGGTTTTCGATGAAGATTTGTTCCAGAACAAGCAGCATGAGAGGAACTCAATTTTTGAAGATTAATAAAATTGTAGAGATAGCATCTCTTTTTATCCATTTTTGGTACCTTTGCGAGGGTTAACGAATTTGAAGCCTATTATTCTGGTATATATGCGTAGATCAATAGATTAATAGTAGGGTTCGCTTCCAGTATTCGTGCGCAAATCAACGGATTCGAATCGATTACCCTTTCTTTTATCGATTGTTATTTTGCGTTGAATTTTTCGCTACATCAGTTGGTATCAGAGCCATCGAGTCTACCTCTGTGCTAGGCTCATCATCCACGGACCACTCCCCATATCAAAAAAAAAAAAAAATCCATGAATCCCCAAAATAAAATTTCCTCCTACCATTCATTGTTTTTCACTGAAGATTATGTGTCAGATCCAGTTATTGTTGACTTCGATAAGCCGCCAATTTTCATTGAGGAATATGTGACGGAACTTGTTATCATTGCTTTCGATAAGCCACCGGTTTCCGATGAAGATTTGTTCCAGAACGAGCAGTATGAGAGGAACTCAATTTTTGAGGATTATTTCTACGATGTTACCGTGTTTCATCATTCAACGACATCTCCAACTTATTTGTTCCTTAAAGCTGTCAAAATTCGAGGACGAATTTTCTCCAACCTGAAGAGAATGATGTAGAAGAGATTATCAAAGATATTGTTGAAGATTTTTTATTTTAAAAATATTCTTGTAATTAATACATATTAATTTATTTCCATTTATTATATATTTAATTAGGTGTTTTTTTCTTTTCTGATTAGAATTGTTTTTAGTTTTTTATTCGGGATTCTTTCCCGATTTCGTTTAGGATCTTTAGGAGTCTAGGAGATTTCGAATTTGTTTCCTTTAAATAGATTGTATTAGGGTTTAGAGAATCAGTTGTTGAATTAATAAA
The DNA here is from genome assembly GCA_030490815.1 of Acer saccharum. Lineage (NCBI taxonomy): Eukaryota > Viridiplantae > Streptophyta > Magnoliopsida > Sapindales > Sapindaceae > Acer > Acer saccharum. The sequence goes on from CM059875.1 coordinate 22,065,765, forward strand.
AATTTAAGAGTGTTCTTCAATTTTTTGTGTGGGAGAAATACGGAAGGTTGGAAGGTGAATAGCTAATGGAGAAGTAGTTTGTTATGGTTTGTGGATCAATGAGCCTAGCACAACGGTAGACTCGATGGCTCTGATACCAAACTGATGCAGCGGAATATTCACCAAAACAACAATTGATAAAAGCAAGGATAAACGATTCGGATCCGTTGATTCGCGCACGAATACCGGAAGCGAACCCTACTATAATCTGTTGATCCGTGCACAGATATCAGAATAATAGGCTTCAAATTCGTTGATCCACTCAGGATACCAAAATTGGATAAAATGAGATACTCTCTCTCAAATTTTATTGATCTTCAAAAACTCCATAACAAATTGGATTCAAACAACTTAAATAGGAAAAGCAATAAGTCTACTTCCACAAGGAATCGACTTCTAAATTAACTTAAACTAAAACTGAAAAGAAATCCTATCTAGGAAAAGAGAACAAATCCTAATCAAACAAAGACTACGAAAAAGAGAATAAATCCTAATCTGACTCTGACTCAATGTCATCTAATTCAAACTTCCAGCTCAAGTTTTCGCGCAACAAGATAATGCTTATCTTGTCTATGTATGAATTATTGGTTTATGTGTTGTATGTAAGGTTACCTTGAGGGACAAACGAAGTTTGTTCAAGAGATTGAAAAAGACGTAATAATCTATTCTCCACCCCCCCCCCCCCCCCTCCTAGGTATACTTTAAGCTATTTAACTACGTTTGTATACTTTCATCTTAAATGAAGAAGATGAGAAAAAGGGGTTTAAATAGGTCCCCTAAGTGAAACTACGTCGTTTTGGAAGAAAAATGATTTTTGGGCGTCAAAAAGCGACTTATAAGGTGACTTGGATGGAAGTCATTTCAAAAGTCACACTATTCTCGGGACAGGGGGTCAAAAAGCGACTTTCAAGGTGACTTGGATGGAAGTCACTTCTAAAGTCACATCTGTCTCGGGTATACAAAATGTGACAGCGTAACAGCTCCAGTTTCGAGCATCTAGAAACATGACCAAACGACATCGAAACCTTTCGTATGATATATCGTTGGGAAGGTATGGATGTTTACTTTATACACTTTTTTACAAAATGAGGTTTCGATATTTGTAAAAAGAGTTATGGTCATTTGAGTGACCAAATGTTAGATTTGGACAATAACAATATTGCCAAAACTCATGATATAAGACCATGTGACCTAAAACCAAACCAAGAGAAGAATGAGCTTAGGGATGAGCATTTGGGGAATGGGGATGGATATAGGTCCCCCAATCCCCATCCCCACTTTTGAACACACACACCCCCCCCCCCCCCCCCCCCCCATTTGGGGAAAATGGGGATGGGGGAGTTTTGGGGGGAGGTCCCCCCATCACCATCCCCATCCCCATTTCCATTTCCCTATTTTCCCTGTTTTTCCCCATTTTTTCCCGTTTTCCCGTTTTCCCATTTTCCTCTGTTTCCCCATTTCCCCATCTTCAATATTTCAATGTTTAACTAAAAATTACATACTAGAAAAACAAAAAATCCATCATAAATTCAAATACAAATAAAATCCATTACAAATTCAAAAGATGTATATATACTTAGTAAAATAGAAGAATAAAAATATTAAAACATATATATATATATATATTATATAAAATGTTTAGGGGAATTGGGGAAACGAGGATGGGGGCACCTCCCCCCATTCTCAAGTGGTCACCTATCATGATAAGACAAATACACCATCGTACAAGTGCGGACGTTTCTGACCACACAACCAAAAACGAATTACACCACACAAAAACCACACTTAGGACTAAGAATGAAGTGCAAGTGTGATTGTGAAAAAAATGCACACATAAGCAATAAGGAACACAAATGGATGTAAGTGTGTGTGTGAAAACCTAATCTTTTCAAGAGGCAAAGTCAAGTAAATATACCTTTCGCTCTTAAAGTCACAGAGATGCTTGGAAGCTTGCTATTGAGAACCTAAGCTACCTATTACAAAATCATTTCTAATGTGGTTTGTTATGAAATAAGTCAATCATAAAATAGAGGTCCTTACAATATCTCCAAACAAACACAAGAAAATCATGATAAATCACCATAAACCCAGAAAAGCATCATCATCACCACCAAAACCTAGAAAAGCATCCAACCACTAGCTCAATACAACCATCTATTCTCTTCTCTCTCTCTTAATGCTCACACAAACAACAACCTCACAAACACTTCCACCATCCAAACACAACCAAAAATCGAAGAAAAAAAATCCAAATTTCAAACATCACCATCACCAAAAAAATAAGAAAAAAATTTGAAACACAAATTGAAATTGAAAAAAAAAAAAAAAAACATAACAAACACAAACCAAAATACGAATCTTCAAAATCCAAACTTCAAACCCAGACCCATTCGCTCACGTGACCACCGCCATCTCACTAGAAACCATCACTAGCGTCAATCGACTCCCAATGGAGGAGATTGATGCTCAATCTCGTCGACGAGAGAGAGAGAGAGAGAGAGAGAGAGAGAGAGAGACGGTGGGTTAGGGTGGTGGCTAGGGTTTTAGGCGTTGGAGATTACGGTGGAGAAGATGATGATGGGGAAATAAGATTTGGGTGTTTAACTTTAGGTTAGTGTTATTATTATTATTATTATTATTATTATTATTATTTGAAAGGTTTATTATTATTATTACTTAATCTGATTTTTTCTTAATTTAATTTCCTGGACCACATTCAAGTGACGTGGCTGAATCTCACCCGTGCACATATTCATTGAATTTTTAATTCCATTAATTAACTTTTAATAAAAATCCATTTACCATATTGTCCTTCTTCAAATTTGTTTAAAATAATAAATACTACTAATTTACCTTATTGCCCTTACTTGCACAAGGTCAAATACAACCTATTTAACGATTATGTTAAAAAGGGGGACATTGACTATTAATCAAAATTTTAGGGTGGAAAATGACCAATACCAAAATAAGATGGTGCAAAATGTCTAAACCTCAAATGTCCAGAGGAAAATAATAATATCCCTTTTTAAAAATGGATTTAACTATTATACAAAACTGTATAGTTTTTTATTTTTATTTTTATTTTTTTTTTTGACAATATTTATTAATTCGGGACCAGGTATTTTTTTTGAAAGCTTTCGCCATTAATAGGATTTGAGCTGCTGATCTAAGAGTCATTTGCCCAAGCCCCAAGCTCGTCCATCTACCAGCTGAGCTACGCCCCTATTGGCTACATAACTGTATAGTTGTTGGGTAGTTATGTGAGAGATTTATATTGATTTTAATAAGCTAAAATTAACTTATTTCATAATTTTGGAAGAGGGGGATGTTTGGTAAAACCGTCCAAAACAAATTATTTAAGAATCAACCTTGATTTTGCAGTGATTTTGAGGAGGAGGTAAAATGTTACTTTTCAAAAGCAATTATGAAATAATCAATTTTATGATTTAATGAATCTTTTGAAACACCTAAATTGCTCTAATTAGTTTATTTTAAAGACAGATTTGTCCATATTGTTTTTACCTAATTCGGTATCGTTCAACCATAAGACCATCTCTAATGCATATGCCAATGTCAATACCAATGCCAAATTTGGCATAAAAAAGAGTAAAATGATATATTTGACACATCAATTTAGCATTGTACTCTAATGCACAGTTATATTTAAAATGCTATTTTTATTATTTTATTAATTAAAATTATAAAAGTAAACATGTACCATTAATGCATTCATTATTTCTTTTAATGCTCCAATGCACAGTTACATTAATGCATTTATTATTTCATTTAATATATATATATAATTGTATTTCTATAATTAAAAAATGAACATTTATTGATGTGCCAAATTTGGCATATGCTATATTATGTGCCAAATTTGACATATAATTTGGCACTGCATTGGAGGATGGTTTTTGCACCTTGTGCTAAATTTTAGTATTGGCATAATAATTTGGCACAGCATTGGAGATGCTCTAATCTCTTCTTAATTTAATGTTTATTTCTCTTGTTCTAAATCATCATTGTTTTTTCACGTAGTAAGTGATAATTATGATTTCTTTATGAAATAGTTCTCTATAACTATTTTAAATTTGAATTTATACAACAAATTTATATTTAGGCGTTAGAATTGAATTCTAAAAAATTAAGGTGGTATAAATAATAGATAATATATATATATATATATATATATATATATATATATATTTGACTGTGACCCCCCTCTATGTTGTTTAGACACATTTTAGGTTATTTTCAATTGGTATCAAAGCGGATGCCTGGACATACTTAGGTTGATCCTTGCATTTATTTGTGTCTTGCATATTGAATATCATTCACTTCATCAAACACCATGAGTGAGATTGGAATGCACAATGAGGATGCTTCAAATGTGAGACCTTTATTTCTTACTAGAGAAAATTACTCCTTCTGGAAAGGGAGAATGGAGTTGTTGTTAGGATTTTGAGTCTAGTTGGCATTATTCTATACCAAAACGTTATTTGCTTGGTAATGTTTAGTTGTCCTAGTTGTGTGGTTTAACAAGCTTCAAAGAAGATGGACAACGGTTCAAACAAAGTGATGCCTTCGTACGAGAAAAACGTTATTGACTACAAAGGTAACAAGACCTCTTTCCTCTTATAAGGCTTAAGCGCACACACACACAATTCATTCATAAGTATCCATGCATCGTAGCACCAAATTAGTATAACACATTCACACATGTTTTTAGTATGCTCATGCATTGATCTCAAAGTGACAAACATTGTAAAAATGCATCTACTATGACTATTTCTAAGAAATTGCATACTTGTGTGATCTTCTATTTATTTGTTTGTGTATAAGTGTATTTGGACTTGAATATGTTATTAAATGATTTCTTGTTGAGTTTCGGTTGTTTCGGATACTCACTCATTAGATTTCGAGTTCAAATGAGGCAGTTACGAAACTTTTCATTCTCTTACAATGTGTTGTCTTCGTCTTCATATATCGAGTCGAGTTCACATCCATTTGTCAAAGTTTCATAGTCATCCTCATGTGTTAGTGAGTCACAGTTCATAATCTAGAAACGGATTCGAATTCTGAGTTCGGAGGCCAAAGGACCATCAAAGAACATGAGGGGTACACGAGGAGAAGAACGAAAGGAGCGAAGACCACAAGGGAGGTCTTCCCTCTCGGCCTGCTTCCCATGGTGGCCACGCACCTCCACGGGAAATCCAAGATGGCCACCTCCCAAGTGGGTCCCACTCCTTTTAGTTTTCCCTCCCGTTCTCTTTTAAATACTCCCTATCTCTCACTTGTTCAAAAGCTAAGAAGAAAATTTGAAATTATAGCTGAAATTTTCTCTCTAATTTTCTCATCTTCCGAACACCATATCTTTCTCATTCGGACTCTGAATTAAGTGATTCAGGTTGGAGAATCTTTGTAATCAAGTGCCCTACATTCTTCAAAAGAGTTTGCAGCTATTTGATCGAGTTTTGTGGTGGTTCTTCACTCAAAACCGAAACTGCACGAGATTCTTAGGTATTGAACTAATCTTTATGATTTCATCTTTTATGATCTTCAATTACCTTGGGTTTTCTTCTTCTATATGTATGTGTTACTATGATGAATTCTATTGAGAAGGATAGCTTCAATTAAAAGCTAATTTGATCATGATTAGATTATTGAATGTGGGTTATGTTTTCATATGCTTGTGAGTTGTATTGTGATTAGCTTTGTATCTAGGAATATTTTTGCATTGATTATTGATATTCTAATGATAAATGATTCCTAGTTATGCTATGTTCCATTGATTGATCATATTCGAAAATAGCACATGTTTATGTATGTTTTAGAGCATTGATTGGATTCACTTAATTGATATTTGAATACTTGCTCTAATTGTTTACTAGAAGAAGTTTAAAGATATTATCTCACTTCTCTAGGATTTTTGTTTATGTACTAAATGCTTGTATATGTACTTCATGAACATGTCTTATATCAAGCTTTAGTTACATGAATCAAATCTAGGATTAAAGTGTATTTGGTGATTTGGCACACTTTAGATTTCGGTTTTTCTTGCATTAATGACCTAGACTATTTTGTTGTGAGCTTTGTTGATTAAGTCTAGTTCTACATGATTTGTACATGATCCATACATTTCATATGTTCATGCATCATCTTGTGTGATTGCATCATTTGGATTTCAAACTAGAATATAATACATTGTGTGCTCATTGTCTAATTCTAGTTTCCATAGTTCATATTGATCATATATCCTATGTTGATTGTGCTTGCATCATTTGCATCCCATAGATCACTTGCCTTGTAACAGGTGGAAGTCTTGGCTAAGAGTGTGAGGCTCTAAGTAAGTCCAAGCAAAGTCTTGTCTAGGAGTGTGAGGCTTCGGTTAGACAAGCAAGGGATGTCTTGGCAAGAGGTGTGAGGCTCTGGTAAGTCCGAGCAAGAAAATGATAGGATCATCTCTAGATTATTTCAAGGAGGCTCAAGCAACTTTGTAGTTGAGGAGAAGCTCTTAGAAACATAATTTCCTACAAGCAAAGAAAAATTCATCATTGACAAGAAAGCTCTTAAGAAGAGACGTTCCAAGACCAAGAACAAATTGAAGAACAATGTACCCTTTGAGACTCACATTTGTGCTACTTCACGTCTGGAAGGTAAAATCTCTTCTTTTATTCCCATATGCCATTTTTGCAATACCATAGGCCATATCAAGCCCAAGTGCTTTAAATTCATTGATTATTGCAAATTAGGAAATGCATCTAGGGATAAAGAGATTGAGCTTCATTTTAAGCATGCTAGGGCTTTAGAATATGGAAGGCATGAAAATGTTTCAAATCATGTTAAAAATGTCCTGAAAGTGAAGAATGTGAACCTTATTAATTTGACAAAGCATGTGTTGCTAATGATGTTGAAAAGAAGAGTATCAATGATATTCTTGTGGATCAAGTGGTAGATAGTCTCTATTCTAGATTCAACATTGTTGTAAAAAAAGATCTTGATAATGTTTGTGTAGGTTCTCCCAAGACCAAGTTGGTCAAGGGTGAGTGCTCTTACCATTAAAGTAAGTTGCACATGTGGGTTAGCTTGAAGATTAGTGTCATGTTATTTGGAAACTTAGCTAGCTAACTTTGTATCTCTACAATTTGACATAAACTTAGCTATCTCACATCATTGTTATGATAGTCGAAATTTGTTGATTAACTTTTAAGAAGTTGTGTATCATTAAATCTATATGTTGATAATTTTGTTAAGACTTTTAAAGAAAGTCATTTTTTATATGTGTTTGAGTTGAAATGCTAAGTCTTTAGTCTCTTGGATCGACACACCAACAACTTGTTGTCATGAGGACAAACAAGCCAAGATGACTCATAAAAAGGGTGAAGACTTTACATTTGATGAAAAATAGCTTGCGAAGGTATCTCTATATCACATTACTTGTTTACTTGATTTTTCATTTTTCGACTCATTTTTTGCACCACTTCATGAAGCATGTCATATTAGAGAACTAGTATAGTATTTGTATGGTTTTCATTGACATTTGCTCTTTTAAGATCTTTTGGTGATAATTGTTCACATTGATCTTAATCATGATGTGTGTTGGTTGTATGAATGTTGAGTGGCAATTTTTTTGAAAAATATGGGCTTCATATTCTTTGAAAAGCTACTCTCTTGAGAAGTAATGATCTTGAGTAAGTCTTTTTGTATTGCTTTTTGATCATATGTTTTTAAGCAATAAAACATGGTTTCAAAAATGCACTTTGCTTCTCTTGTATGCTTAGTTGAGTAAGTTGAGTTTGATTTATGTAAGTTGTGGATACACCTTGAAGTCTTATGACTAGTACGTTTAAAGATGACCTATGGCTGGTATCCATTTGCTTCAGCAACTACATAGAACTCAACGAGCACCTTCATGGAAAGGGCCACACACCTTGGTTATGCAGCTGGCTAATGTAGGAATGGGCTACACCATTGTGATGAATGAAAGCCACCATAAAGCGTATATGTTTATGTTAGAAAAATCAAAGAAGTGTTGAAAAAAATCATTAAAAAAAATATATATTTGATTCAAGCCTAAAATAAATCAAAAATGCTTTATGGAGTATAGTTGAATAATCAAGTTAGCTCAAGTTGTCAAATAGAAATGAAATAATGAACCACATGCACACACACGCTCATATGTTGAAATTTATTCTCATTAAAAACAAAATTCCGGATGATAATCGGTTTGATCTTTTTATGGAAAGGCTTAAGATGAATAAATGTTGAAATTGTTTGCATGTTTGATTATCAAATTACTTCTTTTCATATACTTGAAGCAAAATCTTCGCACCCTCACATTTGCTTATTTGGTATTTTAATACTCTAGCAATTTTTGAAGAAATATGAGAGAGATTAAAAATCTTGGTGTAACTCTCATTGTTTGTAGAGCTTATTTGAAAATCTATTAAAATTGCTTGGTAATGTGATTGTGTGGATATTTTTGTCAACAAATTTCTATCTAGATCTTAAATAGAGCATTTATCAAGGGGAAGTATTATATGCTAGACTTTTGTTCTCTTTTATAATATGTTCACATGTTCTTCAAGATTGATGTTTGTTGGTATTATAATTGTTTTAATAAATCTTAAAGATGCTATGCTAAGTCTTGATATGCATATTGATTCTTCAAAAATGATATTTTGCCTTTGTATATGTTTATTGGTCTCTAACTTGTTTTGATGTTTCCACTCACGTTTTTTGTTGTTTTTGTGTTAGTGCACCTTCACAAGATATGGGGAAATCAAAAGTATCTAGAGTTGAAAATTCAACCAAAGCCATAGGAAATCCAAAATCCACAAAACTATCCTCTAAGAAATCCAAACCTATTAAGGTGAATCCTTTAGGTGTGATGGGAACCAAAAAGCTTATTTTGACAGATGGATAGATTTGTGTGATTGTGAAAGATCTTATGTTCACAAGTCAATTGTTGATAGAAATTGGAATTCATGAATTGATATGCTTGGTGGAGTAAATGAAAATGTGGTTAGAGAATTCTACCATGAATTCAAGCAATGTACATTCCATGAAAATGCTTTGGTGAACATTAAAGGTGTTGTCTTTAGAGTGTCTTCGGATCACATCAATAAGTTCCTTGGTCTTTCATGTGACATATCTTCGAAATTGTTTGATGTGAATGATATTGATGATCTAAATGAAATGGGAAGAATTCTATGTGAGGACAACAAGTTTGAGTGGGGAAAGCGAGTTTATATCAATCAAAGTGAGTTGACCAAAATTACTACATTTTGGCATTTGTTTGTTTGTGCAAATCTTGTTCCTTCAACTAATGCAACCGAGTTGAATAAGGAGAAGGTCAAGATAGTGTACGCTTTGGTTACCAACAAGCCTTTGAACCTAGGAGAGATTCTTATAGAGCATATTGAGAGTGCGGCTTGCACACTTAGAGTGGATAAGAAACTTCCATTTCCGGGGTTTATTACTCATTTATGTATGGCACATGGAGTAAAGAGTGTTGAGAAGGAAGTGCTTCTCCTTGTAAGTCGTGTAGCGGAAAGATAGAGTTTTTGAAAGGGATACTATTAAAAACCACCCTCTAGTTTGATATATTGGCCAAAAACCACCCTCTAGTTTTGTTATTGGCCAAAAACCACCCTCTAGTTTCAATTAATAGATAAAATACACCCTGCCGTTAGAAATTTTGATTTTTCCGTTAAAAATCTTGAAGTTTCTATTAGGTTAGTAGGGGTAAAATAGTAAATGAGTATTAAATGAAATAAAAAAAATAATAAATAATATTAAAAGATTTAAAAATAACTTTTCTTAACAAAAGTCAGATCTACTCTCTCTCCTCACTCCTCAGTTCTTCTCATCTATCTCTTTCATCTGGTTGGGTGTTGTTTGGATGGAATTGATGGTGGTGTTTGGATGAGAACAAGATGGGGCAGTGGTGTGTGGTGTAGCTGGGATGAGAATTGATGGTGGTGTTCGTAACCCACTCCCCTGGTTCTAGTTCTCGATCGAGATCCAGATAAGGGACCTTTTTTTTTTTTTTTTTTTTTTTTTTTTTTTTAAGTTCTTTGAAGATGAAATAAAAATGTGTTGGTTTGGAATGGTGTTTGGGTGGTTGGGAAGATGAAGAAGGTGTTGATGGTGGTTTGCAGAACTAGAGATGTAAAGTTCTAGACTAGAGAGGGTGGTCTATAGAACTTTTATGATTTTTTTTTAAAATGCTTTTTTAGGAGATCTGAAAGATCTAGGTTCCAGATCTCCATCCTTTTTTTTTTCTCATTCATCATCTATCTATTTTCCTTCTCTATCACCATCATCAATTAAACAAAAAAGTCAAAGAAACAAATACATAAATTTTCTATCTTGGAAGATCTAGGTTCGATTTCCATCTTCTTTGATCATCATCACCATTTTTTGCTTCTCAATCATCATCATCATCAATTAAACAAAAAATTCAAAGAAAAAATTCCATAAATTTTCTTTCTTCAGATATTTGGGTTCGATTTCCATCTCCTCCTTAGATCATAATATCCATTGTTTGCTTCTCACTCATCATCATCATCATCAGTTGAAGAAAGCAAAAGAAATATTTCAAAAAAAATATTTATAAAAAAAAAAAAAAAAAAAAAACAGTAGTTGTTGTACTCAAAATTCTCACAAAATACTCCTACAATTGGCCACAAAAAAAAAACTTCTGTGAATTTTTGTTTTATTTGTTTATTAATTTTGGTTGGATCTCAGCCTTACAAAAAAATATTTTTATGTTTTTTAAAAATTAAATAGAAATTGTTCGGTTCCATTTCTTATTTTATTTAATTTTTAATTTTTAATTTTTATATTAAAGGGTAAAACAGTATTTTTATCAAAAAGTTAACAGAAATTACCAGTAGGGTGATTTTTGGCCAATATATCAAACTAGAGGGTGGTTTTTAATAGTATCCCTTTTTTAAATTAATAAATAAAATTAAGAACAATAGGTTTCAAAAATTTTCTATCGTCTTCTTGGGACCTTTTGTATATACACGAATATGAGAAAGAGATTTGTTTTCATAGCTTTGAAGAACACTCCTTCGTTTTCTTTTCGATCCTTTACCACTAAGTCTTCCTAACTATGTCACACGATCTAGCAACTCTGTGTGTGGGCACGTCATGGATTCCGAGAGCAGTTGAATGGAGGCTTGAGAAAATCGAAAGACAACACCTTGCTTCCCCTTGTGAATATGGCTAACCCTAGTGAGAGAAAAGAAAATATTTCTTTTTCTTTTTCCTCTCTTGTGGCTGCACCTCTTGATTCTCCTTAGGATTCCGAATAGCTTTTTTTTCCTGACAAGTATATCTTATATACTAGGAACCTAGGGTTTAGTAATCCGAGTTAAAATAGAATTCTAAATCCTTTTTTAATTATTACTTTTTACTAGGGTTTAAACATTTGACCTATTTAGAGTAAATAAAAATAATCACTTATTATTTTATTTGCTCTTGTCAAGGTTAGAAACTGAAACCTCCATATGACAATTTAATAATTCTTAATTATTAATATGTCAATTAAATAATCATATTATTTAATAATATTTAATTCAACAATTAAATAATATATTAATTAAATAATCACATCATTTAATTAATTCCCAAAATATATTTAAGTTACTTTCGTAGCACAATTAATTGGACCATCCAATTCTCCGTGAGTCTTTGTTACTATCAATCGTATAAGGCTAGCAAAGGAACCTGATGGACTCACAGATTTGAGCTTCAATAATACTTAGAAAAATTAATTAAAATCTTTAATTAATATTTCACAATTATTAACCTTGGAGTTATTCCACTAAAAACCCAAGGTTGTACTCTCGTAATTGTAGATGTTTTACACAACTAATAATATCAGTGTCTATTGATATAGCTATTACATATGGTGTGATCCTCCACAAGTAGTTCATAATTAGAGCTAGGTCATAAAGTCCGTTATACCTCTCTAATTATATCTTTTCCTTTAAGTACCATTAATTCTCTTGAATGATTACATCCTTCATTCCTTTACAGAAGAAGGAGAGCGCTTTAATCATTCAAGCCATGAATCAACCCTTAAGGGAACTACTTATTTACTTCTCGCAAGAAGGAATGGATTCCACTATTGTGTGCATACCTTCTTAGCCACAAACCAAATCGTGATTCCAAGATACGGAGATATTGACCTAGAATGTTACTCCGATCTCACCTAAGGTAAATCAAAAACCACGATCTAACCTGAAGAAGTCAGTAAGACATTCAGGATTTAGATCACCAATATATAGTTATCATTAATCGATATATATGAATCTTTTCAACTAACGGATCTTAGTGACAAATTCATATAGATTGTGGCCTAGTCCTATATAATCATATCATATGAGGTGCCTCCATTCTCATAACACCATATAAGTAGTCTAAGATAAGACCACCGTATAATACGGAATGGACCGCAGCTGTAGATTAACCACAAATAAAGTACCCAGCTTTATTTGCTTTCTACGGACTATTTAGATTGCATGTCTCAAACTGAATTCCTCTATATATGACATTCATATACTCAGTCTGAATTCCTCTATATATGACTTTCATATACTCAGTTTGAGATTACATCTAGCAATCTTGGTTGTTTGCATATATAATATAAGCGTATGAATTAATATATTTGAATGAAATAACTACTTCTTTTATTATTGAATTTATAACATTTACATATTATAAGTTTTAGGGCATAAATCCCAACACTCCCACCATTGGAAAGCTTTTGTGAAAAACGCGTGGCATACATGTCATACAAAGAGAAGGGTGGTGTAAGATCTTAGATCTTTGTTGGCTTGATTCTATTGCAAAATTCTCTTTATTTGTAATGGTTAGTTACTTAGGTGGTTCTTAGTGAAAAGAAGCTTCAAAGGAGAAAAACAACTTTTCATGCAAATATCGTCTTCAAGAGGAAAATCGCATACTTGAATGCTAAGGTATCAAGATTCTTCTTCCTCTTGCAAGGCGTAAACGCGCACACGCACAATTCATTCATGTGTGTCCCTGCATCGTTGTGCTACATTTGGTATAACAAATTCACACACCATTGAAGTATGATCATGCATTGAACTCATACTGTCATACATTGTAGAATTGTATGTTTTAAGACTATGTCTAGGAAATGGCATACTTGTGTGATCTTATGTTTTTATGTTTGTGTTTTATTGTATTTGGACTTGAACATGATCTCATATGATTCCTTATTAAGTCCCAGTCATTTCGATTACTCATTCATTAGGTTTCGAGTCCAAACGATGTAGTTACGCTACTTTACATTCTCATTCGTTGAGTTGTCTTCATCGTCATTTTTCGAGATGAATTCTCAACCTTTTATCAAAGTTTCGTAGTCTTCGTTGTGTGTGAGGGAGACACGATTCGTAATCCGAATACAAATTTGAAATCAGAGTTTGGAGGCCCGGATACGGTCGAAGAACGCGAGCGAAGCGTAGAGGAGCAAGCTTGGGCAACAGCCAACCTTGGAGGGCGCGTGAGGAGGCCATGAGGCTCACGGCCAGCAGCCTCCTCTACCCCCGTGTGCCTCACGTGCCCCTCACGGGGTGCTGAGGTGGCACATGTTGATTGGCTGCCCGTTTTCCCTCTCTCTCTCTCTTTTAAATACTCTCCTCATTCCCTCTAAACACAACTTGAAGAAAAATTGAAAATAGAAATGTGCAGATTTTCTTCTTGATTTTTGATTTCTTATTTTGATCATAACTCTCTCATTTCAACTCAAAATTGAGTGATTCAAAATCCAAAAATGTTGGTCTTGAAGAGAGCTACAAACCCCAAGCATTTTCAGAATCATTTGAGTTCGTGATGTTTCGTAGCAAGCTGATTTCAGTCCGAGTCTTATGATTTGTAGGTGAAACATCTTTTTCTTACTTTCTCTTTTGATCATCTCATTTAATCTTCCTATTCGATTGATGAAATGTGTTAAGAATGATGTTAATTCATACTTGAGGTTTGATTGATTGATTGATTGTTGAGTTTTAGCTTTGTGATTTCTTTTGAACATATTTTAGCTAAGCTTGATTAACTTGAAATTGATTATAGAAATGATTTGTATGATGTGCTTCATGATGATTTCTAGGTTTAGTTTCATGATCTAAGGACTAGGTTTTTGAGCTTGATATTGAATATTCTCATCTTGTTCTTATTGATTCACATGTCTTGATTTCTAGATACATTTGTGATTGTTTGTTGAAAACATATTCTAGATTATCATTGAACATGTTCATAGAGTTTGATTGATCATCTTGTTATATTTGATTGTGATTTGCATCATTTGCATCACCTAGATCATTGCCTTGTGAAAAGTTTCAAGTCTCTTGTTAAAGTGAGTGAAGCTTTAATTTGAGCAAGAAGACTTGGCTAGGAAAGGTTTCCGGATAGCCAAGCAAGGAGTCTTAGTTAGGATCAAGAGGATCCGGATAACTAAGCAAAAGTCTTAGCTAGGAGTATGATACTCTAGATGGTTGAGCTAGGGAAGCTTGACTAGGATCTTTGTGATCCGGATAGCTAAGCATGAAATTTTCCTAGAGACGTGAGCGTCTTAGATAGGAAGTTGCTTCCTAGAGGTGAAAGACTCATCTTGGATAGGAAGTAGAGAAGTGATTCACTTGGTCTTGAGGATAGACTAGGAGTTGATTGCATTGAGTGTGTATCTCCTTCATTCATAGTGAATTGCTTTGCCGGTGGTTGTGGTATCAACCCGTGGATGTTTCCTCTTTGAGGTTTTACCACGTAAAAATACTTGTGTCTATTTTCGTTTTATATTTCATTATCTTCCATATCTTACTTTATTGCATCTCTTGTATATTGATTTACTCATGAATTAGTTAAATCAATTTATTTGTTGAAACTTATCAAGTGTGCTTTTAATTCTTGTATTCTGCAATATTTGATTTTGGAAGAATTTGGGCATATACCTATTCACCCGCACCCCCCACCCCCCCACAAAAAAAAAAAAAAAAAAAAAAAAAAAAAAAAAAAAAAAAAATCAGGTGGTAATGATACTTTGAAACTTTTTGAAGAGATTCAAGAGTCAAGCAATGTGTCAAGCTCGTCTTATCTTCCGGATTAGGCCATTCAATTGAAGGAAGAGCTTGTGGCATCAAGGAAGGAGATAGTGGAGTTAAAGGCAAGAGTCAAGTACTTGGAGGAAGGCAACTCTTCAAGTAAGGATTCCAACTCCAAATTTTAAGTGAGATCTTCGAAGCGTTCAACGTTCTTTGGTGGCACTAGTGGCTAACAAAGCATTTGTGATCTCAAGGTATTATTTCTTGTTTCTTTTTGGTTTCATATTATGTCAAAAAGGGGGAAAAATATGATATGCCTATATCTATCTTCTTTTGGTATTTTTTTTAATTTTATTTTTTTGTGTTTTTGAACTTCTTATGGCATGTAGTAACTTGAATAGTTATTTGAAATGGTTTGGGATATTTTGTGAGTATGCATGTATTGAGGGGGAGAATACATGTGCTTTTTGTACTACATTGCTATATTCCATTTAAACTTAAATGTCATACTCTTGTTGAGTATATATTTGCCATATGGTCTCTTGTATATTCTTGTGCTTTCAAGCCTATTTTTAGGTGATATCAAGAGAAGCTCATTTGAAAAAGTTCAAGACTTGTTGAAGATTAGTCTAGGATGATATCTCATTGTAATGTGAGGGTGAGTTTTTGTGACCAATCTTCGATTGTAATGTTTAGAATTTTGTATAGGTGTTTTGACAAAGAATTTGCCAAAGGGGGAGATTGTTAGGATTTTGAGTCTAGTTGGCATTATTCTATATCAAAACGTTATTTGTTTAGTATTGTTTAGTTGTCCTAGTTGTGTAGTTTATCAAGCTTCAAAGAAGATAAACAACGGTTTAAATAAAGTGATGCCTTCATACGAGGAAATCGTTATTGACTACAAAAGTAATAAGTCTTATTTCCTCTTACAAGGCTTAGGCGCACAAAATTCATTCATAAGTGTCCATGTATCGTAGCGCCAAATTAGTATAACACATTCACACATGCTTTTAGTATGCTCATGCATTGATCTCAAATTGACAAACATTATAGAAATGCATCTACTAGGACTATTTCTAGGAAATTGCATACTTGTGTGATCTTGTGTTTATTTGTTTGTGTATAAGTGTATTTGGACTTGAATATGTTCTTAAATGATTCCTTGTTGAGTTCCGGTCGTTTCGGATACTTATTTATTATATTTCGAGTTCAAACGAGGTAGTTACGAAACTTTACGTTCTTTTACAATGCGTTATCTTCGTCTTCATATATCGAGTCGAGTTCACATCCATTTGTCAAAGTTTCATAGTCGTTCTCGTGTGTTAGTGAGTCACGGTTCGTAATCAGGAAATAGATTTGAATTCCAAGTTCAAAGGCCAAAGGACGGTCGAAAAACGTGAGGGGTACGCAAAGAGAAGAACAAAAGGAGCAAATACCACAAGGGAGGTCTTCCTGTGGAGGCACGGGCCACCACGGGAAGAAGGCCTCTCGGCCTCCCCGTGGTGGCCACGCACCTCCATGGGAAAGCCAAGATGGCCACCTCCCAAGTGGGTCCCACTCCTTTTAGTTTTCCCTCCCATTCTCTTTTAAATACTCCCTCTCTCTCACTTGTTCAAAAACTAAAAAGAAAATTTGAAATTAGAGCTAAAATTTTCTCTCTAATTTTCTCATCTTCCAAACACCATATCTTTCTCATTCGGACTCTGAATTGAGTGATTCGGGTTGAAGAATCTTTGTAATCAAGTCTCCTACCTTCTCCAAAAGAGTTTGCAGCTGTTTGATCGAGTTTTGTGGTGGATATTCACTCAAAACCGAAACTGCACAAGATTCTTAGGTATTGAACTAATCTTTATGATTTCATCTTTTATGATCTTCAATTACCTTGGGTTTTCTTCTACTATATGTATGTGTTACTATGATGAATGCTATTAAGAAGGATAGCTTCAATTAAAAGCTAATTTGATCATGATTAGATTCTTGAATGTGAGTTATGTTTTCATATGCTTATGAGTTGTATTGTGATTAGCTTTGTATCTAGGAATATTTGTGTATTGATTATTGATATTCTAATGATAAATGATTCCTAGTTATGCTATGTTCCATTGATTGATCATATTCGAAAATATCACATGTTTATGTATGTTTTAGAGCATTGATTAGATTCACTTAATTGATATTTAAATACTTGCTCTAATTGTTTACTAGAAGAAGTTTGAAGATATTATCTCACTTCTCTAGGATTTTCGTTTATGTACTAACTGCTTGTATATGTGCTTCATGAACATGTCTTATATCAAGCTTTAGTTGCATGAATCAAATCTAGGATTAAAGTGTGTTTGGTGATTTGGCACACTCTAGATTTCGGTGTTTCATGCATTAATGACCAAGACTATTTTTGTTGTGAGCTTTGTTAACTAAGTCTAGTTCTACATGATTTGTACATGATCCATACATTTCATATGTTCATGCATCATCTTGTGTGATTGCATCATTTGGATTTCAAACTAGAATATCATACATTGTGTGCTCATTGTCTAATTCTAGTTTCCATAGTTCATATTGATCATATGTCCTATGTTGATTGTGCTTGCATCATTTGCATCACATAGATCACTTACCTTGTAAAAGGTGGAAGTCTTGGCTAAGAGTGTGAGGCTCTAAGTAAGTCCGAGCAAAGTCTTGTCTAGCAATTTCGAGCAAGAAAAGTCTTTTATTGTTAAGTGATTCTTCAATATAGAGCAAGGGAAGTCTTGGCAAGAGGTGTGAGACCTCTAGGAAGTCCGAACAAGGATATTCTCTAGAGGTATGCAATGTGTCTCGGTTAGAGAATATGCAAGTTTCTCTCTAGTGGGAATAGATACGAGGGATATCCAATAGATTGTGATACATGAGAGTTGGTCACATTTGAGGGTGTACTCTTGTTTAACTAGTGAAAAATATTTTATCGGTAGTTGTGGATTCAACTCGTGGACGTTTTCTCTTCGGAGGTTTACCACGTAAAAAATATCATGTGTCAAGTTTCTCTTTCCTTATCTCATTGATATTTGTTTACTTGTATCAAATTGATCTTGCATGAATTGTCATTGATTACATTCTTGTAAGACAAGATCTTTGATTGTCTTTGTATCTTTAATATGTACTTGAACACTTGAGACATTTATAATGAATACAAGTACTTATTGATTTATGTATTTTTGATATAACCTCCTCATGCAAATCATAGGCTATGTTTGATCTATCAATTGAATATGCTTATCAATAGTCTATGCATGCTTGTTTGTGTTTATTGAGGTGTGATATAAGCTATCTAGAGGGACAAACTTTTGTTTGTTTCAAAGGTTCAAAAAAGGCCTTAAAACCTATTCACACCACCCCCCCTCTCCTCTCTAGGTAAGCTTAAGGTAATGTAACCGTGATTGTATTTACAGTCATATTTGATGGCAATTGACAAGCATGTGTGGATGGGTATAGAAGATGGCTACTCACCACCTACCATGATCTCGGAGAACGGAGACATTGTACCTAAGCCCAAATCACAATGGACTCCTCAAGAATTTGAAACGGCCAAATGGAACTCCAATGGCATTCATGCCTTGTTTTATGCCATGGATAAGACTCGGTACAAATTCATCCAAATTACAAGGAATGATAAAAAAGCTTGGGAAATCCTTCAAACTACACATGAGGGAACTCACACCGTGAAGAAGTCCAAGATCCAAAACCTTCAAGCGCAGTTCTAGACTATCAAAATGGATGAGCATGAAAGTTTCAATGACTTCTAGACCAAGCTAATGGTTATTGTGAACCAAAGTCCACTATTCTCTTAGGCTAAACAAACATAGATATCTCATACACCTCAACATCAAAAGATTGACATTGTACATGCAAATTTATAGTGATACAAAAATTATAGATGGCATAAATGCTAGTCAAAACACGGAGCTAAAAGCATACATGACATGTCACTATCTACACGCAAAAGAAAGCAACTCAACAAAAATGGACTCTAATTCCAAAATTTTCAAAATTGATTGATTTTTGCTAAGATTTGAAAAAAAAAAAAAAAATCCTAACTACAACACATATAAACAAAACGAATACAACACAATGAAAGTTGTCCACACTCCCAAATCTAAACTCAACATTGTCCTCAATGTTGCTCCGTGAAACCATCTCTACTCATAAAATTTGGATAATGCAAGCTAGAATTTAGAAATGAGGACAACAACACAAATACCAAAAAATAAAAACATAAACACAACGCATCCTAAGATCTAAGCACAATACAAATCTCACTCTTAGACCTAAACAAAATAAGAAAACGAAAATAAAAATCACAAACAAATAAGCAAAGCATTTTATCCTTGAAGCACTTGGCGGTTTCCGCCCTATTTAATTTCTATTGGGATATTTTTATAATTAAATTTTTTATTAAAATATGAGTATGCTTATCATATTTATAGGTGGCAATATCGGCACCCTTTTAATTAAGTTTTCTTAGAGGTATTCGATGAACCGTTAATTTGGATCAAGTTTGACTAACAACGGGAAGGTAAGTGTTTGTTTTTGATAAAGTTTATTCGGCATATAAAAGAGTAGGGTTATTAGCTCAATTATTAATTATGGGTATTTTTGGCATTTTAAATGTTAAACCGTTTAACCAACAGTGATTAATTAATTAATTAATTAATTTTGAAAAGAAACCAACGGTGAAATGAAAAAGAAGCTTGAGTTAGTGTAATTTGCTTTATTTGAGATTGGGAGAGAAAAACAGTGGAAACTTGAAAGAGAAGAAGTCTCGATAGAGAGCGCGTGCGTGTCTGGAATCTGGATCCATCGACCCGAAACGAGGTACGTTACATACGATTCTTTCAGCTCTTATTTCCATAATTTTTCTTAATTTCTTCTTCATCGTTTGAGTACTATCTCTGCAATTCGCTCTTAAGCTAATGTTTTATGTCTTTGAAAACTATTAATTAAGTTAGCTTATTCTCCTTTGATCCAATGATAATTCTCATTACAGCTTTTGTGAATCTCAAATGATAAATTTATCATTTTTATATAGGTAGCAGAAAAGACATTTTCAACCCAGAATTAACTTATGAGATCTCTTTTAGATAGAAATTTGTTAAGAGTTCAAATATTATTATTCGACTCTTTCTTTCTTATAAATTTATGGTATCAGAGCATATTAATTGGACTAAATAATTAAATGGTCTTTGTGTTTGATTATTAGAGTTAAATTGCCCTTTTCTTCGTGTTCGAATTAAATTTATGGTTTCAGGGAATGATGGTAGGCTCTTTCAGCATGACATTCTGTTGCTTCTAAATTTGTTTTCATTCACTGTTTTTATTGGTCCTTGCAGAACATTACTGATTCATTCAAAAGAAATTCAGGGGTGCAAATTAATTTTGTATTAGCTACAGATGAAAAGCCAAAGTGGTTATGTGCCGCCTCCTTATATTCCGTTGGGACAGTCAGATTTAGAACCACAGACTGTTCCTCACAAAGAAGACCTTCCTGTTCCTCATCATACAAACGATGGACTGGTGCAGTGGTCATCTGGAATCTGTGCTTGTTGCGATGATATGCAGAGCTGTATGGTACTTTATGCTCTGTGACCTTGATTTATCAGAAGGAAAATTATGGAGGTGCCCCCTAAGTTAAAAATAAAAAAGTAAAAATAAAACAATTTTTTTACATTCTCATTCTTTCATGCTCGGAGTCATATATTATGGAATCCAAACAAACACATTGAATCCTCCTAAACAAGAGTCTGTGTTATGCTAGTGTGTATGTACTGTATTTGGATTGAGTGTGTGGTATTTGGATGGATGAAAGTTCATCATTTATTGGCTTCTGTAGAGTTTCTTATTTTTTTTTTTCCTTTTTTTTTCCTCTGTTGTTGTCCATTTGATTATAGCAAGCTCTGTCTAAGATTCACTATTAGCTTATTGGCATGTAAAATTTTGATAATGGTTGTATTATGGATGGTTGAAAGCTAATAATCTTTTGACAGAATCATAACTACTCTCTGGTGGCATCCTCTAGGTTATAGTAAGCTCAGTCATTTGTTACCTTTTTGGCATGTAAAATTTAGGAATATGATCAGGTTGTTAGCTTTAAAGGCAGCACCTTTGAATTCAGTGTGTAGTATTTGGATGGATGAAAGGTGATGATCTTTTGACAGAATGATAGCTACTTTCCATGATATCAAACTGCTTCTTCTTCTCAACCTCCATGGACTTCATAGTCTTCTTCTTACTGTGTCAACCTTTTTGGAGTAAATAGGCTTATTACGATTTAAGTGTAACTCTTACCTAACTTTTAATAAATTAGAATGTTGTGAAATTATGAGCATGCCATCATTAATAGTATGAATTGTACACCGATGTCAGTGTTTTTTCCTTTGTACAGGTTGTATCGGCCTTTTCTGCCCTTGGTTTTTGTTTGGAAAGAATGCAGAATTCTTAGGTTCTGGAACTTCCACAGGCTCATGTTTGACCCATTTCATTTTGTGGGCCTCTATCAATGCTGTATGTTGCTTGTTGGCTGATGGCATTTTGTTGGGTTTGCCTGGATGCTTTGTTGCATGTTACGCATGTGGCTACCGCAGGTCGCTTCGGGCAAAGTATAATCTGCAGGTACTACTTTGACACTATTTGTAAAATACAGGCTCATGACATATAGATCATTTTACTCTTCATTTGCAGGTGTAATTTTTTCACATCTGTCTGATGATAGTATAAATTTGTTTATAAGTTTCCTCAGCTGTTGATGGAGGAGATTGTAAATCAGGGAATATAGAATTTAAATGTGCGGTGAAAAAATCTTAAGACTCGATATTTATTTAGGATTTCAATAGCCAATCATTTGATAGTGAACTAAAAGAATTGTGCAGTGATTAGTTGCAATGAATTTGAATAGTCATGTGAAACATACAGAGACCCTAAACTAACTAGCAGCACTTTTCCTTGGACTAAAATCATTGTAACTCATAAAACTATGCTTTTAGCCATAGGGTTTTGAAGTTTTTGGAATTAAACAAGATTGTATTCCGTTATTTACGAACTTTTTGGAATTAAAATGGAAACAAGTTGATTACAAATACACTCCAATTTATTTAATATGTGAAATTATTAATTAAGAGTATTTTGAATAAAATTTATGATTTATCTTTTTTATTCGACAAAGGAATTAAAATCTTAGGGTGAGAGGGTAGAGTTAATTTCTTTTCCACTGGTAACTTGATTAGTATGTGAGATTCACATAACTTAATTTCCAAAAGTTTTAGTAAACACTAGAATCTATTGAAAGTAAAACAAGTTCTCTTACCATGGATTAGAATTTTATTTGTTTACACGTCCCTAAAAGAGAAATAAACGTGTTTTAAGTTATTAAAGTGAGGATGCTGATTAGATAACTTGTGATATTTTTTCATACATAGAATTGTTCTCTCATCAGCATCCTTCACGTTAATAGCATAATGTTGATGTGTTGCAAACGCAGGAAACACCATGTGGGGACTTCGTTACACACTTTTTCTGCCATTTGTGTGCGATTTGCCAAGAGTACAGAGAGATTCGTGAAAGGTCTGGTGATTCCAGTGTTCCTCATCTTAATTTGGCTGTAGTCACAGTCCCACCAACTCAGACTATGGAATCACCTTCTCAGTCTCAGTCATCTACTTGACCAGATTATTTTACTGGTGAGCTCATTTTGTTGTGTAGTCACTAGTCACAGTCTCACCAACTCAGACTATGGAATCACCTTCTCAGTCATCTACTTGACCAGATTATTTTACTGGTGAGCTCATTTTGTTGTATGATTCTATTTTGTTGCACCTTCAAGTTCATATTTTACCACCACAGGGGAAGGATATATACTAAAGAGAAAGTGTTGACTCCAGGTTTTTATGATGCCTAAATTCTGTAAAAAAAAAAAAAAAAAAAAAGAAACCCAAATAGAAAAGTATTATTGTGTCTTCTAATTATCTGTAAATCTGCTGGGTTTGTCAATTGTCACGGGTCATTCAAAAAACTGACCTATTAGGTGATGCTTATATAAATCCATGGACCAGCCCAATCACATGACATCCTTGGCACGTCCGGACTACTTCCCAGGTCCGGTAGGCTCTAAGCCTCTAATCTTTGGCCCTCCTTGTATCAGATTTGAGCTCTACCTCTTGCCTTGGTGGGATCTAATACTGCCTCAATCCACCTCTTTTGTGGATTTTACTTATGGTGGATGTGAGGTCCCATAATGGACGAGAGGTTTCAGGTATAGGGCATGCCAATCCAGTCCCAATCTGATCCCACACTCATAATAAGTCATACTCATACTCTCTAATCTAAAGTTTAAACAAGACACAGAAATAATTACTTGTATAAATGAAGAAAGATATATATATTATAAGTGGGTTGTATTGATCAAATGTTGTTGAGTAGCATTAAGGATGGGGAGCTTAACCCTTGGCCTTTAAATTGAAGAGAATTCAGATGCATAAACTCTCTGAGGGTTGCACACTATATATGTTATATTATCATCATCGTGATTCTCACTTTCAAGATAATACACATACTCTTCGGTTCAAGTGATCTAACCTAAATATATACTACCCCTATAGTGGACTACAGATCCACTTCTTTTATTTTACTATTAGATAAGAAAACAAAAAACCTAATTTATCCTTTTTTTCCAAATCTAGAGCTTTAGTTCTTCCCCAAAATTATGCTACTTCCTGTTGGTAAAGTTCTAGTATTATATCTTTGTGATAGGAAAGATCTAGTATTATATCTAGAAAATATTGAAGAACATAGAAGGTTGAAGATAAGAATAGATTGAATGAGAAAGGAATAGAATTAGTTAGGAAATATTTGTGTATTCATTTTAGAGCTATAAATTCAAGCTGGCATGGCCTTCTAAGGCCCGACCCCTTAGGGCCTGGCCGCCTTAACGTGTCGTGCCGGGCACGACACGTTAAGAAAATGGGGGGCACGGCAAAGCATGCCGGCATGAATATATTATTTGAATTTTTTTTATTTTTGTTGTTACCGGTTTGAATACTAAAAAAATATTAAAAACATATCAAAAATAAAAATATTTAAAAACTTAGTAAATAATATATATATATATATATATATATATTAAAATATGCATAACTTAATAAAATTGAACTTGTAGTGAAATGGTTAAGTCAAAAAACCGGCGGTTTAGGAACTATTGTCTCTAAATTTTTTAAACTAAAACATATTTTAAAAAATTGGGAAAACATAAGAAAAATTATAAATATATCCGAACAAATTTCAAATTTCTTTCCCAAGTATATCTCAATTTTCTTAGCATTCATATGAAAATATATTATTAAAAATTCATTAAATTTTATCGGTATGTAAATAGTGTGGATATAAAATGGTTTGCATCATAGAATTCTCAAATTCAAACCGGACGTGAATGTTGTACTATTAAAAGCGACCCAAACTTATATGTAATGTAATCATCATCATGATTGTCAGTTTCAAGATAATATACATATTCTCCAGCTGCATAATCTCCAAGAAGTTGGTATGACCTCTCTGATTGATCCATTGCATGATCCATTGCAGCACACAGATCATCACCACCTAAAAAAAAAAAAGGGCTCGAAATTTAAATAGCACTTTATGGGGTGCCTTTTGGGGAAAAGTCACCAACTTATTAACTTAAGTTTAAAAGGCATCATTTATGGTCACCAGACAAAAATACCCCTTCATTTGTCGCTTTGTGAGTTTTTTCAAACGTTGAAAGAAAAAGCTTTGACCAAGAAACGAACGGACAACAGAACCAAAATTCGACGGTGAACCACCGGAACAGTAGCTATGTCGACGAGAGTTGAACGGCGAAGCAGAAGGAGTGAGGTAAGCATTTTCATTCTCTTTTTCGAATAAGATTGTGTGTTTGTTGATCAGGTTAGGTTAGGGTTTTATTTTTGAAAAAAAATTTCTTTGAAAACGATGAAGATCTAGGTTTGATTAGTTGAATCGAGCCTTTTTGCAGTTGAATCGAGCCTTTCTGTAGTTGAATCGTGCCTTTTTGTAGTTGAATCGTGCCTTTTTGAACTTCAATCGAGCCTTTTTGAACTGTGTATTGTAATCGAGCATTTTGATGTTGTAATCGAGCCTCTTTGTGATGTAATCGTGCCTTTTTGAACTATGTTTTGTAATCGAGCCTTTTGGTATAGTAATCGAGCCTTATTGTGTTGTAATCGTGCCTTTATAAACTGTGTATTGTAATCGAGCGTTTGTGTATTGAGATCGTGCCTTTTTGTTTTGTAATCGTGCCTTTTTGTATTGTAATCGTGCCTTTTTGTATTGTAATCGTGCCTTTTTGTGCTGTGATCGAGCCTTTTTGTATTGTAATCGTGCCTTTTTGAACTTTGATCGAGCCTTTTTGTACATTTATGTCGAGCGTTTTTGTAGTGTATTCGAGCCTTTATGAACCGTTTTCGAGCCTTTTTGAATTGTTTTCGAGCCTTTTTGAATTGTTTTCGAGCCTTTTTGTACTGAATTCGAGCCTTTTTGAACTTTGTATTGTGATCGTGCCTTTTTGTACTGTGATCGTGCCTTTTTGCACTGTGATCGTGCCTTTTTGTATAGTGATCGAGCCTTTTTATAGTGTGATCGTGCCTTTTTGCACTGTGATCGTGCCTTTTTGTATAGTGATCGAGCCTTTTTGTATAGTGATCGTGCCTTTTTGTACTGTGATCGAGCCTTTTTATAGTGTGATCGTGCCTTTTTACACTGTGATCGTGCATTTTTGTACTGTGATCGTGCCTTTTTGTATTGTATTCGAGCCTTTCTGAACTGTGATCGTGCCTTTTTGTACTTATATGTTTTTTTTTTTTTTTTTTTTTTGTGAATATGCAGAGGGTGAATCTGAAGGATTTCCTGAAAATCCCTGTGGGAGAATGGTTCCAGGGAAAAATTATTCGGCATGACCATGTGAATGACATTACAGATGTCCACAACGCACTTGAAAGTGTACCTGAACTTCTTCGGATGGAAGACCATCGTCGGTTTACGGAGTCTTGCTTCGGTCATTTACTTGACATGCATCAGGAGATGAATTTTTCGGCTGGAATTGTCCATCGGATGCTGTTGCGCGAGTTGAATCACGACAGCCCGGAAGATGAGATGAGATGAGATTTTTGTTGGGTAAGCATAAGGTCCGGTTCTCGAAGGTTGAGTTTTGTGTAATCACCGGATTGAAGTTCGGAATCATTCCCGACCCAACAAGTTATGACATGGTACAAAATGGCATACACGACCGATACTTTCAAGGTCGAGTCGTATAGAATGAAGACCTGAAAGCAGTGCTGCGGAGTGGTGTTTTTGAGTAGCAGTACGATGCGGTGAAGCTGTCATTATTGTTTTTGCTGAACTGGATACTGATAGGGGTGGACGAGAGACATAAAATTCCATTATGGCAGTTTCAGCTAGTTGAGGACTTGGACGCTTTTGATGCGTTCCCGTGGGGCGCATACGTGTATAGGCGGACCATATCTGGTTTGAAGCATGCTTTGGATGGTCCACGGCAGCGGTCTGAACAACGACAGCAAGAACAGGCCACGGATAACACCACTGAGACGTATAATATATATGGTCTAGTGCACGCATTATTGGTGAGAATTTATAATTTGCAGCCGTACTTTAATAGAAAATATTTTATATCACTAATGTGTTATCTATTATGCAGATATTTGCTTTTGAGGTTATCCCGGATCTTAGCAGCAATAAGCACAAATGTGGGGAACGCAGGGTAATCGAGCTACCCCCTCCACGTATTCTGAAATAGGAGTTGACTGCGCGACCGCGGGGAAAACGCTGGATACGATTTTCACTGAAAGGGTAAGTATTGATGTTGTTAATGTTTATTATTTTCAGTATGTTTGCAATTACAATGATGTAACTCCGATTGCAGATGTTTGCTCGGGCTGAATTGGTGCCTACGGAGGCTGAGAGGCGTCAACGGTACTACGAAAGCATAGACCTGGGAGGCAATCTATATGATGACGATGCCGCAGATTTATCTCGTGACCGCCCGGTTCCCGATCGACATAGGACTGCCGGACCCAGTGATACAGAGGATTCATATTACGGACCTAGTGATATGGATCCTCAGTATTCTGCACCTTCTGATCTGGAGGGCTCAGAGCCGGAGGTTGACATTGGTAGTGAGAGTCCCACGAGGTCTAGGCGGATACCTTTCAGTCAACCCAGACAACCACGACATAGACCTAGTGATTCAGACCCGGAGGCTCGCAGTCCTATTCCCGTGAGGCGTAGGCGGGTACGATTCACATTGCCCAGACGGCCTGCACCTGAAGGTCAGCAACCTGAAGGCGTTCAAGAGCATCCACAGGTACATAAGCCGTTTTTTTAACCGCATGATTTACTTTCCATTGACTTAATAGTTTTAGTACTGACAGAGTCTGCAATCCTTTCGGGGCTAGGAGCAGAAATTAGCAGAAGTGATGGATGCTGTCCGAACATTACGGACGGATGTCATGGATGCTATCCAAAAGAATGAAGAGAAAAGAAATTCACAGCATGAGGAGTTGGTGGCTATGATTCGGACGCTACAGGGTCCGACGTCTCAGGATCTGTCGTCGCAGGGTCCGACGTCGCATGGTCCGTCGTCGTAGGGTCCCCCGTCGCAGGGGCGTATGGAGGAGGATCCACCGTTCGATGACCTACCACCTCATGACTATGATGGAGCATTCAGTACAGGCAGGACAGGTACTGATCATGATGAGACAGGGTCAGGGACCAGACGTAGGGAGGCCCATACTACAGACACAGTACCCAAGCAGCAGGCTCTAGATGCTCCAGATGCGCTAGGACAACCGACGGTCCCCGGCGATACAGAGACAGCATTATTGGAGCGTATACCGTCGCAGGCAGTCACCCCAGACCGCTCATCACAGTTGCTGCATGATCCTGTCAATATCCAGGAGCTATCCATTGACCGCACGTCGCAGCGTACCCATCCAGTCAATCCCAGCGAGCGGCGACCTCCAATCGACCAGAGCATAGCCGACCCCTCCAGGCGATCCTCGAGGAGAGATTTGGTTCTTCGGATTCCACGGTCGCAGGTCGATGAACGGGGACCGAGTTCCTCCTCAGCCTGCACCGATCCCCATGGTCCGGAATAGACTCCCCCACCCCTAAGGCGTGGAGACCGGATTCGACGTCGAGGTTGGATGGAACGGAGCCCATACACAGACCCCTGTCAACCAAAGAGGGCACGGGTGATGCCGCCGCCGGCACATGTATGGAATCCACATGGACTGGTAGATCCTGAACAGTTTACGGCGTACGAAGACTACAAGAGGAGCACGTCGGGGGAATTGTAAGTATTACATTCTGTTTATAGTTTTTTTCGACAAATATGTAGTCAGTATTATGTAATTTCCCTACTTATGCAGACGTGATGTGGATCTGCACAACCCAGTTGGTGTTCCTGTCACTTGGTTCCACCGGTTGCAAACCAACGTAATGGAGTTGGAGGATACGGTATGTTCCTTCCTTGAACTATCTTTATAAAACTCAGTCACAAATGGTTTAATCCTAACAATACAAACTGTTCAAATTTTCAACACATTGACGCATACTTGAAGATTGTCCGGAGGCGTCAGCGATTGCACCCCACTGTCTACGGTTCGAGGATCAACATACTGGATTCCCAATTCTTTGTAAGTGTTAATATTATACGGTTTTCGCTTCAACATTGATGTGTTCATACATCTTCTACCTAACGTTTCGGTTAATTTTCTTTCAGACATTGTTAGATCACCAATGGGACAGAATCGGCACTGGTGAGGAGAGGAAACCCCCATCAGGTTGGTCAGTGTTTGGGCAGACATGGTCCCGTGATGAGCTTGCGGTGGTCCGTGGGGAGCTCCCGTTAGGGATACGGCCTTGGCACGATGTTGACATTGTGAGTGTTTATTCGAGTTTTGCATCTATGTTTATTCGAGTTTTGATAACACCTTGGAGAAACACCTGCAGGTTCTGATTCCTTGCAACGTTGGAGGTATGCATTGGGTCATGGCCAGCATCGATCTGCAGTTTGGGCACATTCTTGTGTTTGACTCGTTCAGACGAGAGGTCCCATTTAGGCACAGGAATGCCCAGTTTGCATGTCTGCGCTATTTGCTACCCTCTCAGCTCTATACGGTGCACTTTCACAGGAACAGACAACCGGGTGACAAGACTTACAAAAAGAAGGATGGGCTGTTCCGGATGTTATTCGTGTCAGCCGACCGGGTGCCCCAACAGGAATTGGGGTATGACTATTTCAAGTTGTTATTCTATCCCAATCGGTTTTGAAATGTATCAATGCTAATGGTTGTTCATGTGGTTAATTACAGGGGAAACTGTGGTGCCCATACGTTAAGAATGATTGAGTACCTGACGGCGAACAGGGATACGTTCGATTGGACGGAAGCCGATATGCCTATCATCCGGCAAAAGATGGCCATCGAGGTTTATTGTAACTCCAGGATATTGTAGTTGTTGTACATAACAGAGCTGTTGTTAATGAAATTATTATTTTTTTATTTCAAGTTGTTTGCAGTTCAAAGTTCAACTAAATTAAAAAAAAATTTCGAACATAAAATATTTCTAAAATATGAACATATATCAAAGCATACACAAAGTTAAAAAATACCATATATGAGTATATCAACTGGTATGGTGACTTGAGGAAATAAACAAACTACGGCAGCTAAAATCCAAAACACATGTCTAAAACATAAGCCCTAACATGATTGCATCGTTCGTCTTTTTGTCCTCTCTAGCTGAAACTCGTTGCACTCAAATAAACATCACTAACTCTGGCCTACTGTATATGTTATTATGCTTGTCGTCTAATGTTGGATAAGTAGCCACGACAGCATCTTGAGCGCCAATATATAGGGAGCAGGATGGAAAAGCCACTACAGACAGTAGTTTAGCACAACAGCAGCACCCAATGCAACTCTCATCCCTTCAATCGCTTCCATGACAGCATTTATGACGTGGGTCAAGTCTCCTCTTATAAGACTCCATTCATTCCACGATAGAGTCCTTCTGAGGGCACGTTTGTTTGTTGTGTCCAGTTGAATGACAGATGCTGCACTTGCGACGGTATTGTTCGGGTACAATAGTACTGGGACCTTCATTAACCATAGGCGGGTTGGAACACTTCCTGCTGTTATGTCCTGGTTGTCCACATCTTCTACACGACTGTGTGGTTGTCCTCTCCGAAGACGAGACATGTCGACCCTCCATCGGGCGACCGGATTGTCTCTTCGTCCTTGGATTTAAAACCACCCATGATGCGATGTCGGATGGCATTACCCATGAAGAAGGATGACCAACAGGCATGATAGGAACCGAGTATGCATCAATTAGTGTCTCCCTTTTGTAGTAGTCCGCACATAGAGATGTGAAATCCACGTTCCGCTCCCTACAACAATGAACACAGTTAGATTCACGTTTGGGTACTATAAAGCAATAAATGGACAGAGTCATGTACCTTGCCGCTGCGAGTGCATGTGAACATGGTAAAAAGTCCATTTGGAATTTGTTGCATGTGCATGTCTTCTGGGCTAAGTCAACCGTCCACTGTTTTCCCTTGTGTCTGACGGAAAATATGTTCCAGTCAACTGCATTTACGGTCATATAACCGCATTTCTCGACACGTTTAAGGATCACAAGATGTGCTGCGTCGGTCAATCGATGACGCATTGATCGTGCATTTGTATGACGATCGTGGAACCACTTTTGTAGCATATTCCGAATGAACTCTGCCAGTGTCATCAATGGCAGTTGCCGTGCAAATTTTAGGCATGAGTTTATGCACTCTGCAACATTTGTGGTCATCAACCTGTACCTTCTTTGGGGGCAATGAACACGGGACCACTTGTGTGGACCGGCATCAATGGCATAATCATATGCACCTTTGTGCAGCCTACGTAACTCCTCCATGTGGCGATCGTATTGGATTTGACAGTACGACCTAGCAGCGTTATCCATTATGTTGGCAACATCTTTTCTGTGGAATCGCTTCTTCATATTTTCACCAAAATGCCAGCAACATATGGTATAGGTTGCATAAGGGAACACTTTAGAAATCCCTGCTTCAATGCTTGCATGACGATCGGAAATGAAAACCAGATCATCTATATGACCAAGGGCACCTCTCAAGCACTCCAAAAACCACTCCCATGAAAGGTTGTTTTCTGAGTCACCGTACCCAAAAGCAATTGGATACACCTGTTCGTTTCCATCTTGTGCAGTTGCCACAAACATTGTACCCCCGAATCTTCCCTTCAAATGGGTACCATCAACTGCAATCACAGGACGCATACACCTCCGAAAACCTCTAATTGAGGACCCTAACGACATAAAAAAGTAAAGGAATTTACCATCATCTGCGCACTGTAAGTCTGTGATTGTGCCTGGATTTTGTTGTTCCAGAACGTATGCAAAAGATGGCAGCAGTTGGAAACTTTCTTCATGTGTTCCATAGGTCAATGACAATGCATATTGCAGGGCATCATGTGCCTTACTGTACATGATTTGGATGCCATACATTGTTTTCATATCGGCGATTATGTCTTTCGGACGCATGAGACGACTATCGGCTTGTTGAAGTCTAGGTGCAACAACTTCTGCGATTGTGACTGCACTAGCTTGTCGATGGCGACGGTGAATCTCCTCCAAGGGACAGGTGTGTTCGTTGACAAAACTTCTGACTTGAAAGTAAGTCCCTTCTTCTCTCCTCACCGCTCTTAATTTCCACATACAGTCGTCAATGATGCAAACCAGATGTAAAGTTGTCTTATTGGACCTTTTCACCTTCCATTCGAAGTTCTGACACATCGTAAAATCGCCAACTAGCCTCTTCAAATCCTTTTTACTTGGGAAAAATTGACCCTTATAAATCATGGTTCTCGATTCTTGCGCTTCCAAGGTGCTGCTTCTACCAGTACCAAACGAGTATGAATTTGCTCCCGGAATAACCCAAGTTGTCGCATTAACAGAATCAGATGTTGTCACATTATAACGGACCTCGGAAGTCCCAGGCATATCTGGTGGTGCAGTGCCACTAATTCCTTCTACACGTCTACCATGTGTTTGCATATGTGCATGCTCTTCATCCGCATTTTGCAAATCATCAACATGTTCATTATTTGCCTCATTATCCACCTCATGGTTCAGGTAATTGTCATTGTTCTGCTTATTGTACTGCGCATCATACTGCTCAATTCGACAACCAAACATATCACCAAATTGAGTCTCAGCCGCATCTGCATGGTCGACCACAACTTGTGGGACACCAAACATGTTTCTCCCACCTTCATTGCCACTCCTTTGGGTGAACGCTTGGTTGCTACCACTAAAGGATCCAAATTGTAGGGTATTTTCAGGAGGAGGAATATCATTCCCTAACACATCTCCAACTGTCCGCTCAATAAGACTGACACATACTTGAGGGATCACTCGATCTTCCCCTAGCATAAACTGGACATTGTCGTCATAGCTTATAAATGTGCGACACGTACTGCCAGGAACCATTGATATTGATGACAAATCATCGTTGTATTTGCTTACATCATAGTTCACAATAGTATGCACGATCGACACCAATTCATCGTAAGTCAAATTCTTTGACACATACATTCCTCGGTTATCAGATCCAATGAACCTCTGACTTCCGTCCAGTAACTGCTCCCATCGACCGTTGTAAGATATTACTATTCTAACCCGATTCATGAGGCTGTCAAATTAATAATCACAAACCATTAAAATGACACGATTTCAGTTCAAAAAGGCACGGTTTCAAAAAGTCACGATTTCAGTTCAAAAAGTTACGATTTCAGTTCTAAAAGGCACGTTTTCATTCATAAAAGGCACGAATTTGTAGCAAAAAAGCTCGATTCATGACCAGAAAGGCACGACATTTTTTTTAAAAAGGCACGAATGAGGACCAAAAAGGCACGATTTTGTAGCAAAAAGGCACGATTCATGACCAAAAAGGTAAGAAATTTTTTCAAAAAGGCATGATTCCTGAGCAAAAAGGCACGATTTTCTTTCAAAAAGGCACGATTCATGAGCAAAAAGGCACGATTTTCTTTCAAAAAGGCTCGATTCATGAGCAAAAAGGCACGAATTTGTAGCAAAAAGGCTCGATTTTGTTTGAAAAAGGCACGAAAGGTTTTCCAAAAAGGCACGATTTGTTAGCAAAAAGGCACGATTCATGACCAAAAAGGCACGATTTTTTTTTCAAAAAGGCTCGATTCATGAGCAAAAAGGCACGAATTGTTTCAAAAAGGCTCGAAAATAAAATGAAAAGTTCTTACATTATAACAATGGCTTCAGTTTAACAAAATACTAAAATGCTCGAAATATTCAAACAAGCAGGATCAAGAAATATTACCTTATTTTACTGAAGAAGAAAGTCAGGGCAACACCTTGAACTTTTATTTGTAGAGAGACGAGAGTTGAACTGAGTTAAATCTTACTCACGTTTTTGTTGCAAGTGTGGACAGAGACAAGACCAAACAGAATAACATAAATCATTAACTAAGGGCAATTTTGGTAGTTCACCATAATAGGTGCCTTTTAAACTTAACTTATTAAACCACTGACATTCTCACCAACTCAGTTTAAAATGGTGACAGATTCCACCATTTCCACAAAAAAAAATCAGTTTTTGTTTTACTTTTCCTTTTGATGATTAGAATCCAATTCGGGACAAACTTACAAGCAACGATTTCAATTTGAGTTTGATAAATGAAGTTCAAAGTTGTAAAAATGTCTTTCTCAAACTGATGAAAGGATCCACCCTGAAAATTCATCTTTCTAAGCTTCCATAGTCCCTCTCCCAACTCCATCATAGCTCCTCTATGGTTCTATATATATATAATTAAAAGTTAATAAATAAATTATAAAAGAAAATGGAAAAAATTAGGCTTAAAAAAATTATAGAGCTCTGATGGAGTTGTGA
The DNA here is from genome assembly GCA_030490815.1 of Acer saccharum. Lineage (NCBI taxonomy): Eukaryota > Viridiplantae > Streptophyta > Magnoliopsida > Sapindales > Sapindaceae > Acer > Acer saccharum. The sequence continues at coordinate 22,099,914 of CM059875.1, forward strand.
GATGGGGGTCACGGCAAGGTCCAGTGGCGGACCCAGAAATTTTAACAAGATAGGGCACTTGAACAAAATAACAATTATATAAAAAAATATTGAAAATTTAAGATCATAATTAAATGAGTTTTTTTATCTATAAAAATTGATAGTATAGTGAAGTTTAGATAAAATAAAATAAATAGAACACTTTTATTCAAGATGAAATAAATAATCTAACATTCAAAAAGAAATAAAAACAAGAAATACAATATTAAAAAAATAAACAATAATAAGAGAAACAACATAAACAATGGAAAATTATAATATTTATTCTTAAAAATATAAATTACAATATAATTTTATATAAGAAATTTTGTTTTGTATTTATAGTGATCAATTCACTTTAAATTTATATAAAAATAATTTATTAATAAATATTACTAGACATGTTTTTGAATTTTTTATTCTCATTATTGGTAAATTATTGATTTATTGATTCTAAATAAATTAAAATTATAAAATAAAGAAAAATATTAAGGATAAAATAAAATGAATCATAATAATAGATTGACTAGCTATTTTAATACAATATATTAAAACTTAAGATTTTAGGGTTTATTGATTGGATGTATTAGGTATATCGAATTAAAACTATTAGAAATAAGAAAAATTCAATAAAATAATAGATAATTTACTATAAAATAAAATTGAATCAAGTAACCACAAATTATGGGTAGTTAAAAAGTTTGATAATGACATGAAAAAAGAAAGTGAATTGTTTTGTTGTTGAAGAATAAAATTTCAGAAAGAGTGTAGAATTAAAAATAAATAAGAAAATTTAAAAATTTAAAATTTAAAAAATTTTAAAAAAAATAAAAAGTTTTGCTTGAAAAATGCTAGTACTAGGAATCGAACCAAAAACCATCTGAATGGTAGTGTAATACCAGCCATGCTGAGTAATTTGGGTTGTATTGAATATTGCAAATGTATATATTTATAAAACATCATAAAATCAATTTTTTTTTAAAAACATTTGAGGTTGGGCATGGGCCCCACCTAGTCCAAAGGTGGGTCCGCCCCCGCACGGCACGCCAGCACGAATATATTATTTGAATTTTTATTTTTATTTTTGTTGTTACTAGTTTGAATATTAAAAAAATATTAAAAACTTAGTAAATAATATATATATATATATATATATATATATATACAATTTTTCTATTATCAATTCGAACTGACAAAAGATATATCAGTTCCTTGCATGTGGGTCATTGGATTTAAATACTTTGACTTGACTGTGTGCACTTGTCAAAGCATCTTTTAAATCTAATGGTCCACATGCAAGGAACTGATATATTTTATATCAGTTCGAACTGATAATAGAAAGACAATATATATATATATATATATGTGTGTGTGTGTGTGTGTGTGTGTGTATGTATAACTTAATAAAGCTGAACTTGTAGTGAAATGGTTAAGGCCCAGTTTGGTATTGTTGTAACTTTTATAATAATCACTGTTAGCTATGCTGAAAGAATAATCAGCTGTGAAGTTAATCAGCAGATGTTTGGTTAATTGTATTTTTAAAACTACTGTATAACTCAAAAGCAGTATACATATGTTTGGTAATTTTATGGCAAAAGTGCTGAGATTAATTACAGTGACTAAATTATACATGAGTTTATGACCCTATTTCATTTTTTTTTTCATTAATTATATATTAAATCAATATTTAAGTATAATATTTAAATTAGAAAAATAAATTCCATAAGAACAATAAAAATATTTTTAAAATATTTTATAAATCAAATCAATATTTAAATAGAATATTTAATTTGAGATTAATTAAGGTATATAAATGATTTTAACTTGATTTCATAAGGATAATAATGATATTTTAAAAGATGCATTAAATGCTGAAATAAATTATTGCATAATCAATTTCAAAAAGTAACCCCACACCTACTTCTCAAAATTACTATCAAAACTTGACAGATTATCAATTAATCACTTTTGGAAGTTTTACCAAACATTATTTTATGTCAAAATTATAAAATAATATGATTTTAACTTTTCAAAAGAAATATCAAACTGGCCCTAAGTCACACAACTTCTTTCTCAAGAACTTGGTTCAATGGGCTGGGCCGGGAAGCTTGTTTTGCAACCATTAATCCTAGATTAGAGCTAGTTACCATTTTAAAACGGAAAAAGCTTGGGTGCTGACTAGTCAGCACCCAGCCATATTGATCACCCAATGGGGTGTTACCACGTGGTAAAAACTCTTTCACTTTTTACCATTTTCTCCTTGCTTCGGGTTACATGGCAACCAACCATTGGTTGGTCAGTATGGCTGGGTGTTGACCGGTCAACACCCAAGCAATGTTCTTTTGAAACCTCAATTCCTACGCTGGAATTGGACACCGTAAAAATATATATGGTTTAGTGTTTAGACGGTTCCATACACTTGAAATATACTTTGTAAACAAAATCCAAAAAACCTATGGTTTAGGAACTATTGTCTATAAATATTTTAAACTAAAACATATTTAAAAAAATTGGGAAAACATAAGAAAATTTATAAATATATCCGAACAAATTTCAAATTTCTTTCCCAAGTATATATCAATTTTCTTAGCATTCATATAAAAAAAATATTATTAAAAATTCATTAAATTTTATCAATATGTAAATAGTGTGGATATAAAATGATTTGCATCATAGAATTCTCAAATTCAAACCGAACATGAACGTTGTACTATTAAAAGTGATTTTGGCATAGTCGAAACCAACTCCCAAACTCATAACAAGTCATATTCATACTCTCTAACCTAAAGTCTGAACAAGACACATAGAAATAATTACATGTATAAACAAAGAAAGATATTATAAGTGGGTTGTATTGATCAAATGTTGTTGAGTAGCATTAAGGATGGGGAGCTTAACCCTTGGCCTTGAAATTGATGAGAATTCAGATGCATAAACTCTCTGAGGATTGAACACTATATATGTAATGTAATCATCATCATAATTGTCGGTTTCAAGATAATACACATATTCTCCAGCTGCATAATCTCCAAGAAGTTGGTATGACCTCTCTGATTGATCCATTGCAACACACACATCATCACCACCTGCACACAAAAAAAAATCAGTTTTTGTTTTACTTTTCTTTTTTATGTTTAGAATTCAATTTGGGACAAACTTACAAGCAGCCAATTCAATTTGAGTTTGATAAATGAAGTCCAAAGTTGCAGAAATGTCTTTCTCAAACTGATGAAAGGGTCCACTCTGAAAATTCATCTTTCTAAGCTTCCATAGTCCCTCTCCCAACTCCATCATAGCTCCTTTATGGTTCTATAAATATATACATAATTAAAAGTTGATAAATAAATTATAAAAGAAAATGGAAGGAATTAAGCCTAAAGAAGATTATGGAAAACCTGATTAAAAAGGTGGTAAAATCCCACAGCACATTGCAGAATACCATGAATCAGGGTTCTAGTTGGTTCTTCTGAATCGTTCCAAAGAGCTTCAAGACAGTCATGACACTTATAGTAAGCCCTCTCGTTGAAAAGGGCAACTGCTTCGTCGAAACTACAACTTTCAGCATCATCTTCGGTGGCGGAAAAACGATACGAAACACGAAAAGATTTAGGATTGTTGTTGTGGGTTTTTGAGGAGTATGAAGAATAAGAAGGCTTGTTCAAGAAGCTTAAACAGAAGTTATTAGGTGACAAAATTTGGATGAAAGTAGGGGAGGCTGAAGTGGTGGTGGTTGTTGGAGATGAGAGATTAGTGATTTTGGGTGGAAGTGCCATTGCCTTACCTTGGCTTGTGTGGTGGATGTTCAACCAAAAATGCTGCTCAAACCTCAATCAAAACATACGCTGGCCGGGTCTCGACAAAATCTCATTGTCATACCTTTTTTTTTCTCTGAGCCACGAATCGATAATACAGTTTTAGGTGCACCGTGCACTCAAATTACTGTGTTTTTTTTGGGTAAATTTCATTTTGTGTTTGTATTCTAACTTTTTATATAGATGTATAAAAGTTTTAATTGATGAGATGAGATTGATCCGGCGGTAAACCCTTCACACCTGCACCATAAGGTTGTAGGTACGAGTCGTCTCCCCTCCCCAAAAAACCCGAATTTATGTAATAGCGTAATACTTAAAAAAAATAAAATAAAAATAAAAATCGGCAACCAGGTAAAGGCTTAATAGTTAACACTTTAACACAAATAAAGTAACAATTATACTTCAGGATACACTCAATAAATATGAAATTCAATCAAATTAAAGGCATGGGGTTCAAAATCCACCACTATTAACCTTGTAATCCTTAAACCTCCCAATGTGGCTTGATGGTAAATGGCGTTCATTCAATCAGACAATATCACATGTTCAAATCACTGCATTGCAGATGGTGTGTATATATAAACCTTGTAATTCTTAGATGCTTACAAATTATTTCTCTAAATAGAGTAGTAATCTAGAAATCTAAAAATCAATCTATTATTATGTTCTCAATATTCAACTAATGAAGAAGAGCAATTTATATAGTCTTCTATAGACCAAATCACTTCACTTAATTCAAGTAAAAAAACTCCATGGGACCTACACTGAATGCTTGAAACATGCATATCATATAAATTGTTTTTGAAGTTTTAAGTGGTTGAAAATTTTGGTAATAAATTGATATGGAAAATCTGTCGCATTACCGAATGGTCCTCCAATAACATTTTGCAACTGTGCAATTGTTTGAATAGATTTCAGATCTCTTAAATCATCGGTCTTAGTCCTTCAAGAGAAACAATCAAAATGTTGGTTCATTTGATAAATTTGTTTGAAGTTTTTAGTGAAAAGAATGGGTTTGAAAGAAGAAGACGAGTGTTTTGGTCCATTTTGGTCAAGTATTGGAAAAAAATATGCACCCTTTATATGGATATGGCAGCTTCGACACGTATTTGTTGAGGGTTTGCTTTAGGAGAAAATCTTCAATGCACCCTCGTGCATACATTTTACCATAAAATCACACCATGATGATATGGTAAAAATACATTTCAAATGGTTATTAATACCACAGCATCATATCATTTCATTGGATAAAATGCATATACCTATGTGCATTGAAGAGTTTCTCCTCCTTCAACCTATTTAAGAATCATATGTTCTGTAAAATATCTTCCTACATTCTGTAAAATATCAACTCGGGGGTTGTGTGGCTCCAATACTCAACGTCAATAGTTGGACTTATGCTCGGATTCCAAGTCGGAGACAACTTCTCTAACGTTATCTCTCTCTCTCATTGTTTGCCACTCTCTATCTCTAAAGTGGTCGATTGTTTGAGTGATGAAAGGTGGAGAGAATGACATTAGATGACTGAGTATTGTGTACTTTCCACTCTAACTTGGTTAAGAACAATCACAACTGTAAAAGTAGCTAAAAAAAGTTCTTATAAAACTTGAGGCTTTTTATAAATTTTTCTCAGTAAAGAATTACTTGTAACTATTTACTTCTGGATGTGTGGCTTTACATTATACAAATATATAGAATACAGTTATATACCCAATTCAAAACAGAAAATCTTATAAAACATACACAAACAAAGAGTATACTTACTGCAACACTGTTGATCTGACACAATTCCAGTAGACATGGTGGTATAATCGGGTGATAGAAAAAGTCTTCAGTTCTAGCAATGAGATGCAAACAGAAAATTCCAATGACAACTCTTTCATGTCTTATCTTTATTTGTTTTGGCTTTCTCAATCGACTCCATGGCTGCTTCAAATGATTTCTGAATGCAAAATCAACAGTATCAGTAATGTTTTTCATCCTTTGATATTCACTCCAAACAAGATCCAAGACCGGGGTAAAATTGTAGGTCAAAAGTTTAACAGGTTTTCTTTTCGAAATAATGTAAGTCTTGAAACTGAAAGTAAGATGATGTTAACAAGACTTCCATGTGCAACTTCAAAAAAATTAATTACCAATGCCCAGATAAGCTTTTAGTATCTAAATTCTAGGTAATTGTTTTATAGCCCAAAATTAGCAAAGCAAAGTAAAATTAGATCAGCAGAACAACTTGGAATCATGGACATAAGAATCATTAGTAAATCTATGTAATCCAGTAACTTACTCCAGAATTATGGACTCTCCACAGTGCCTCCCTGCCCATATCAAATACATATATTCCACCTATTAAAGCACTGCATAGCAGAAAAGGAAAAATGGTAAAAAGATGTATATACCAACATGGCAACATAATTCCTCTCATACAGATAAAAAGAAAAGAGGAAAAAAAAAATGCTAAAAAGAAAATCAACGTGTATGTAGAGAATGCAGGAACATCAGGTTAATAATCCACATCATTGAAAATTGCAAGTATAAACTAAGAAATCAACCAGAGTAGAACATACTAATCCAGGTACACCAATAAGTATCAGAGACAAAATAATGAGAAAGACCAACTGATTTTGTATCAAAGCAGACTTCCATCACATTTAGTAGAGTGGGAGTTTAAATGATAATAAGGAAACAAGACTAGCAAGTAAAGGGGAGGACCGGGAGGTAAGAACTTCTAGTCAAATAATTGTTCCTCAAACTGTTCCTATAACAGCAATTTCTGTTCAAATCCAGGAAACAGTGACAGAAATAATGGGCAAAAGGAAATGTGGTTGCATCATTAGATTGAAATTTTAAATACAATTTCAACAAGCTGAAATTATATTGATTTTGCATCTAGTCTAGAGGTCATATAATCAAATGAATGACCTACTACATGAAAAAATAAAATAAATAAATAAACCTATCATAATATGAAAACAAATCCATGGAACAGTGAACAAAAAGCCTGTAATTTCAATTCATAATATGAAAACAGCTCATATGTGAAAATGCAATCATTGACCCATATCAATTCAAGAAATTGGCAAAACCAAAGACCAACACAGTTCTCAGGAAGCAAAACCATACTATCAGAAATCATTGGACACAAAAAAGGACTATAAACCATACAGGGTTTATCATCATAATATGAAAACAAACAGTGAACAAAAAGCCTTTAATTTCAATTCATACTATCAATACAACTCGTATGTGAAGAATACAACTCGTATGTGAAAAACGCCAACATTTATACATTTCAATTCAAGAAATTAACAAACCTAAGACCAACACAGTTCTGCAACACGCTGCTGGTTCCTTGCAATTATACCAGGTTTTAATTGCATTAACAAGAATATGGTCCCTTAAACTAGCTTCCCTTATGAAAAAAATTGCAAATCTCTGTGCCTTTTGTTCTCCACATTAAAGTCACCTACTATGAACCAATGAAGACTACAAGCCATATAGGCCAGCTAGCTCCTCCTAAAAACTCTCACTCTCTCTTGGTCAGCAAAGCTCACAAAGAGGAATGAACCACCAATCTACACATACTCCTTTTTAAATTTTATAAAACAGTCAAATCTCCCAATATCACCTATGAAACAACAAGTCTAACATTCTAAACCATTAAAATTCCCCCTGCTTTTGCTCTAGAAGATAAGAAACACCATTCTCTAAATTTAGACCCCCTGAATGCTAGCAACATCATTCCTATCAACCTCTAATCCTCTCACAGTCAAGCACCTGATTACCCTCTTTGTCTCCTAAAGGATAACAATATCATCACTTGATTGCTTCAACATCTCCTAAATAACCCCCCTTTTCTAGCTGCTACAGTCAAGGTTAAAATCTTCCTTAAACCCTGCAGTCCCCTTTTCAGTTTCCTTCATAGCACTCCTCGCATAATTGATTCCAGATTTGGCTTTTTATTGCCATAGTTCTCTTCTACTACCTCTTCTCTTCCCCTAGTCAGATACTCAGATTCAAGGATGCTCGAACAAAACGAAAACCCGCCCGCCACTCCTCACTCAAACAACATTGTGAACTGCAACTGTAATCATCACCTGCAACACAATTCCCCTGAAACTTTCCTTTGGCTAAAACTCCCCATACTCACTCTTCTTGAATCCCAGACTACAAATATCTACTCCCTTCACTGTCTTAGCTTTTTTTTTTGTTTTTTTTTTTTTTTGAAATACCCTGTCTTAGCTTTCTAAAACGGACTAGGTGGCTCTAAAGGTTTAAGGTTTTGTTGAAAGAGACTCTCCAAGCCCATCCAGACCCCATCATCCACTCTCAGGTTCCTATCAAAGCTTTATTTTTCCACCCCACCTCCAGCTGCCTCCAATCATATACTCTTCAACATGAGTAATAATCATATCGCAGAAGCCACAACTCAATATTCCTCTTAACAATCTTACAGAAAATTCTAAATGACCACACCAAATTAACAACTAATTGCCAACAAGCATACACTAAACTTGAGTATTGGACGGAGAATCACAAGCTTCTACAAACTTTTAAGCAAAATACAAGAAGTAGTAGTTATACGAATCTAATATAGAAAACAATTAAACATTACCCAGCAAATGCAAAATTGAGTAGAAAGGCGCGGGTAGTGAAAAAGCGAAGCGCAATTTCCAAGTTCGAAACAAATCCGTGACTATAAGATTGAGAGGCACCGCCTTTATAACCATAATTGTTGTGAGTGTAACCATATCCATATCCTCCGTGAGAGCTTCGTTTATTAACGGAGGAATAAGAAGAACGAAGATCATAATCGGCGCGCTTTCGATGGTCGGAGAGGATTTCGTAGGCCTCGGAGAGTTGCTTGAATGTGAGGGTGGCGTTGTCTCTGACGGCCTTGGGCGACTGTGAATGCATGTCCGGATGGAATTTTAAAGCCATTTTCCTGAAGGCTTCCTTAATATCTTCTCTGCTCGCATTCCTCTGTAACCCTAATATCTTGTAGTGATCATCCATTGTTGTTGTGAAATGTGAATTACGAAGGAATTGGCTTGTATTTGTGTTTCACTTTCCAACGAATGACTCCATCTTTAAATGCCCGAGCCAACATTTCCGTGGCACTGCTATGGCCGCTTCTTTCCCGGCAATCAAACAATCACTCATGAGTTATACGGTGGGCGGGTATTTTCGGTAATTTATGTTATTTTATTTCCTTCCGTGGGAGAAAAACTTGCATGGAGTGGTCTCACTGCCACCTAGTTAGATCCTCTGCGTTGAGACCGTCCAATAAAAATATGTTATTTATATTGTGAATATATATATATATATACATATATATATTTTTAGAGTATCATATGGCACACTTTCATTGGACGGTCCCATTGCTACGTTAATAAGACCGTCACATTTAAATTTTTCTCCTACCATGGACAAACCTAATTATTATCGTGGACATCCGGATAATACGTATGAGTAGTGCCAAATGTTCTTAGAGCATTTTATGTAGGTCCATTTAATCTGTGATCATATTTGTTAATGGACCATTTTGGTGTACCTAAGCCAGTAGTATGATTTTGTGGATTTGTGACACGCTTGAAGTTAAAGCCATCTCTAGTTAAAGCATTATTAAAAACAATATAAATAGAACATAGAATAGGTGAGAATGGTGTGTGTGAAGTGTAAACATAATGCGGAGAGTGTGTGAGCATGCAAACAAAACTAACCTAAAACTAAAGCACAAAAGTAACCGGGTGCCTACCTTTCTAAATTACACTATTCCTAAACTCAATTAAAATATTCCTAATGGCAAGACACCCGAGTTATGAAAACAAATGTGGCTAGGAGAGATGCAAGATAATGGAAATATAAGGAAAATAAGTTCACCAAACAATATGTACGTTAAGTTGATTGTTGTTAAACAATAAGTACATTCAATTCAAGTCAAGGCTTTGTTCTCTTGATTAAGGAAATTATCGAAATCAAATCATCACTCTCCAAAGGTCATAGAAGAGCAATTGTGTTTTCAACCATCACTCACCTATGGCCATAGAATGAGCAATAGCCAAAGACCCGTTAATGCACAAGAACGTAAAACCAAAACCTATTATAGCAAGGTCATGCATAAAACAAGTTTTTTCCCATTCTTTAGAGCTAATATTCAAGATCATGCCCGGAAGGTCATCCAAAAGCACAACCCTGACTCTCATTCACTCAAATCATTCCAAATATAGCATTTCGAATCATCCATCAACATATATATAAGAATGAGATATTACATTATACTACTCCTAAATTAAGTTAAACTACTCCTAATCACATTCATGAATACACATCAATTTCTAACCCTCCATACACATGCATGTAATAATAAGAGATTAATAACATTATAAATAAAGAATGAAACAAGACCCAAATCGAATATAGAATAAATCATACATAAATAGCACTAGTGTAAGTTTACAAATATTCCCAAATGGGGTTACACATCAAAGAAACAAGAAATACAAAGAGAATGAGAAATAAGAGAAAACCTTAGTGGAGAAGTCCCTCCAAAATGTCTTCATCTTCCATTGTTGTTGCTTGGCTCGGATTTGGTCAAGAGAGCCTTCCTTTCTCCTTGCAATCTACTCTAAGATGGATGGAAGAAGTGCAGGAGGTGGTGGATGGTGAGCTCCCATGGAGGAAAAACCTCTATGGGAGCTTGAAGCTTTTCTCTCAAACTTATTTGGTGGAAGAAGATAAGGTGTGTAGGGTTGTGGAGAGTGGCAGATAGTGATATGGGTGGCCAAGAAGATATATTTATAGGTAGGGAAAGTTTGGGCATGATTTGGGATGTAAAAGATCAAGATAATCCTGATAATTCCCATGTTTTTCAGACCTGACAGGGTTAGTACGGGCAGTTGCTTGCACTGACAAGTAGCACTGGGCAGTACAGGTTGGCAATGCAAGCAATTGCTTGCACTAAAGATCTAGCACATTTCTCTAATGTTGAGTGCAACTTAGGTAGTGTGGGCAGTTGCTTAAACTGACAAGTAGCACTTTTCTCTGATGTTTTGGTACAGTTTCTTCTAGGGGTGGGCACGAGTCGGTTTTGTTTGGTTTTGGCCAAAATTGAATTGAACAGACATTTATTCGGTTTTTGAAATTTTGAATCGGTTTGAACTGAGTTGGACTGTAAAACCGAACACTTTTATCCTGATTCGATTCAATTCGATTTTGGGCCTATTGGGCCTATTGGGCTTTGAGGTTTTTTTATATACTTTTTCATTTTTTGTACCCATTAACATTTATTTTTGTATTTGGGCCTTTGGCAAACCAATTTTTGGGCTGCTTTTTTAACAATCCATTACATATTTACATTCTTCCAAACTTAAAGTACAATCAATAATAAAATTAAACTTAAAATACAATCCATAATATAATAAAACATAACAAAATAATTCAAATGTTATCGATTTATCATGTCTTTCTCCCCTTCAAATCTGATTTCTCCTCCAGTGAGTAGGTTTTAGAGTCGATCTCTATCTTTCAAAATCAAAGTAAATAATAAAATTATATAAATTAAACAAAAAGGCATGAAAACAATAAATTAAACAACATAAACAGCGAACAAAACAATGAACAAATTACAAAACATGAACAGCAGAAAGAAAATCTGTTTCACCAACAATTTCAGTAAATTTGAAATGGTAAATTTGTAAACCCATCAGTAAACCCAACAATTTGTAGATCTATAAATTTGTAACAAAGTAAGCCCAACAACAGAGTAAACCCAACAAATTGTGGATCTGTAAACCCAACAAATTCAATAAACCCATCAGTAAATCTGTTTCACCAACAATTTTAATTTGAACATGCATATAAATATTAAATAGAAAGAAAATAAACAGTGGACATAAACAAGCATTAATAATTACTTTCCTAGTTTCCTGTTTATTTTCCAAGAAAATGAGGAAACTAGACCAAAACATAACCTTTCTCTCATCTAATCACATGTAGATCCATCAAATTAAACATCAAACACCCATAAAACAAAGAAATCAAAACAGAAAAACCTTGACCATATGAGTATTGACGACTAACGAGTGTAGGCGGAGCCGCGGAAGAGAGATGAGTGCAGCGGAGCTGGGGAAAATAGACAAGAAATGCTGCTATGTCTGGATCTGCGATGAAAGAGACAAGAGAGATGGTCTAATGAGAAAACAAAGAGATGGAGTTGCGGCGGAAGAGAAAATAGAGATAGGGTTTGATGAGAAAAGTAAAATTAGGTTATTTATTTATTTTTTATTTATAGTTCGGTTTGTCAAGTTGGTTCGGTTTTGTAAGGTCTAGAACCGAAACTGACCCATATTCTATACGGTTCATTCGGGTCAAACCGAATTGAACTGAAATCACCCTTAAAACTAAACCAAACACCATATTTTGACTCGGTTCGGTTCAGCTCAATGAACTGTGCCCACCCCTAGTTTATTCAATGCAGCTTCTCGCCCGTACTCTCCCTCTCACACAATCTTCTAGAATTGGGTGTGACATCTTTGGTGCAGTATGTTACCCGCACTTGGCTTTTAACTTTGAATAATTGTCCGTTTTGCCCTGAATTCCTCACTTTATGCGCAAACACCATCTTTAGGGAACTTTTACCTACACATGGCTCAAACACACATTATATATACAAAAACGCTCAAAAAACGAGCACAAAAGCTAGGAAATGGGGACCTAAAATAGGTACAAAAATGTATTGATCAATTTGTGGATAGAGTGTAAAAACTCGTCTCTCTCTCTCTCTCTCTCTCTCTCTCCCCTACCTTTCATTGCAGACCCAACATCACCACCTCACTTTCCATTTCCGACCGCATCTCCCTCCCCTACCTTTCATTGCAAACCCAACATCACCACCTCACTTTCCCTTTCCGACCGCATCTCCGCTAGGCTACAACTCCGACAAATAAGACACTTTTCCGTTTCCATTCACCACACTTCCAAGTGAGTGCTTTAAAACTCTTAAACGTGTATGCTAATGAACTTGCAAGAGGTTCTTATGCATTAGCTTCAGTAAAACTTTTATATTTTATTATAACTATTATATATATATATATATATATATATATATATTAGTAACAAAAAATAGCCCAACTACATTCCAACTTGTGAGACATCAATCGATAAATGGACTTCTATCAGCCAAAAGAAAATGATGAATGGATTGTATTAAATTGACATATCACCATTATTGGCTTACTAGTAGGGATGGGCATTTCCCCAATGGGTTCCCACCTCCATGGGGCTCCATCCTCATTTGCGAGCAAATTTCACCCCTAAATGGGGTTTGGGGGGTGGGGGTAGGAGTATATTTGACCCCTAAAATCCTAAATGGGGGTGGGGCCAAGGGAACCTCAACCACCCCCATTTCCCCATTTCCCCATATATATATATATATATATATATAGCAAATTAAAATAAACCTCCATGAGGTTTGCTCTCTTACACTTAGAAATAACTTTATCATAAATTGACACTCACACCCTTTATTGTTAGTCAAACTTAACCGTTGACTAAATTTGACGGTCAAAAGACTAAACTACACCCGATCCTTAAATTATTTAAAAAAAAAAAAAAAACATTTTTATTCAACAGAACACTCCACATCACAACTCTCTCATCATCTCAACAAGCTCTCAATTAATTTCAAGGTAATATATAATTTTCGTGCATTTGTGTTTATTCTTATTATTGTTTTTATTTTAAATTTGGATTTAATTGAATTTAGTTTGGATTTGTAGAAAAATGTCTGGTCGTGGAAAGGGAAGAGCAAAACAACACCGTAAGGTTCTTCGCGACAACATTCAAGGGATCACAAAGCCGTGGATAAGGCGTCTCGCTCGTAAAGGAGGACTCAAGAGAATCAGCGGCTTGATCTATGAGGAGACTCGCAAAGTGTTGAAGATCTTCTTAGAGAATGTGATTCGTGACGCTGTTACATACACCAAGCACACTAGGAGGAAGACGGTGATGACCATGGATGTCGTGTACATGCTCAAGAGGCAGGGCAAGACTCTCTATGGCTTTGGCGATTAGATTTGTTTGGATTTTGGTTGTGTAGAGAGAAGTCTTGCTGTCAAGAACTTAAATGGAAGGTTTTCTAGGGTTAGGGTTAGGGTTTTGTTTTGGGTATTAGTGATTGGTGCTCTGAATTGATATGTTTAGGTTTCTTACTGGTTTTGGAAAGAATCAATGATAAATGAAAGTGACGATTACTAGTGTATTTGTTCGTTTTTACAACTCTTTATGTTTGATTTTTTTTTTTTTTCTTATGTTCGATCAATGATAAATGAAAGTGAAGATTTCTTACTTGTTTTTTTTTTTTTTTCCATGGATCTCCACCTCTCATTTTTTTTTTTTTTTTTGACTTCTCTTCTGGTCTTTGTTTTATTTTGCTTTAATGAAATTAAAGTGAATCAAATGAGAGCTTTGTTGTCGAAATCAATCACCTCCTTTCTTTTTTTGAAATAATTTTTTTTTTTAATGTTTTTATTTTCGTGGATCCACAGCACAATCTATATTTTTTTTCACTTAATTTGTAAATTTAACATTTTTATTTAATTTTTAATTTTTTTCAAAAAATGTTTAAAAAGTAAAAAATGCCCTTATTTTCAATAGTCAAACTTGATCAACAATTAAGTTTGACTAACAAGAAGGGGTGTCAGTGTCAATTTTATGATAAAATTGTTTCTAGGTATAAGAGATCAAACCTCAAGGAGGTTTAGTGCAATTGCTCATATATATATATACATATATATTTATTTATATATATACAGATTTTCTATTGTCAGTTCGTCATGACGAAGAATGTGGACCACTTGATTTACATACTTTGACTCAAAGTGTATGCACTTGTCAAAACTTATCCATAATCTATGGTCCACATTCTTCATCCTGATATATTTATTATCAGGACGAACTGACAATAGAAATACTGTATATATATATACATATATATATACACATATATTTCTTTTCTTTTCAAAAAAAAAAAAAAAAAAAAAAAAAAAAAAAAAAAAAAAAAAAAACTCTAAGTCTCTAACCCTAGTACTGAATCTAAATTAAACCGGTATTTTATTTTGTTTGACTTTTATCGTGTAATACTCGTTACTAAAAGTATTTGTATTTATTTGGATTAACTTAAACTAATTATATATTTTAGACTGGATATTAAAATAGAGTGAAACGAAAGATTGAAATGGTCAGATTCCAAATTCTAAATTTCAAAATTTGGATTGAAAATGGAAGAATTAGGGAAAATAGGGGACGGGGTGGGGTGGGGGAACCTCCCCCCAAACATCCCCATCCTAGTTCCCCTAAATAGAGTTTTGGAGAGTGGGTATGGGAAAAGTAGAGGTCCAGAGGAATGGGGGTAGGGGGACCCTCCCCTATCCCAATGAGCCCCCACGCCGATCCATACTTACTAGTCCTTGCCTCAATGGTTGGAGACTTTAAAGTTTAAAATGGAGTTTTATCCCCAAGGGAAACCGCTCCTCTCTAAGACTCCAACATGATTAGATACATTTTGATCCTAGTAGTCAGTAGATTCCTGACTCATGTCATAATTTATTTTTAAAAAAATGACACCTTTTAAGTCGGGATAACAGTGACATTGCACATTGGTTATGATTAACTGGTCAACCGTTAGAGAGATAGTTTATGTTGTTACATCATTTTCTCGATTTTAGTGCAATTACACTTATACTTAGGGTAAGTTAGTGCAATTATATATATATATATATATATATATATATATACATATATACTAGTTGCATGTTTGTGCAAGTTGCCATTTTTTCAGTGCTAAATTCTTAATGCAAAGATATAGTCCACGTACACTTGATTTAGGAAAATTTGCACAAACTTCTCACTAGGAGTGAGTGCGGTTCGGTCCGGTTTAGTTTTGGCCAAAACTGTATTGAACCGACATATTTTCGGTTTTTGAAAACTTGAATCGGTCCATAAAACTGAACTGAACCGAATTGAATTGAACACCTTTATCTCGATTCAGTTCAATTCGGTTTTGGGCATGTTAGGCTTTAATGTTTTTGTTTATATATATAAACAAAAACCTTAAAGCCCAAAATTTTCATCTTGGAAATAACTTGGGAGACTCTTTGCCTACAATGAGAACATCCCATATTTTCTGCCATCACTATCATTTGAAACTGATAATTCACCACCATTTCAATTCAACTAGGAACAATAAGAAAAGTGGTCATTTTCGTTTTTCAATCATCAAAACATATATCTATAAATAGTTTTGAATTAGCTGACATGAATTATGTTGACTATGAATTCTTGGAAGTCAGTCGGTCAACGGTTTTGGTTTATGAAACCTGCAATATAAATGTAATGAGAGCAAAACAGTAAAATGTTAGGATTTTGAGTATTAGTTGGCATTATTCTATATCAAAACATTATTTGCTTTGTATTGTTGTGTTGTCATTTGTTACTTGGTTTATCAAGCTTCAAGAAAACCAGACAACGTTTCAAGTAAAGTGTTGTCTTCGTTCAAGGAAATCACTATATGTCTACAAAGGTAATTAGACCTTTTTCCTTTTACAAGGCTTAGGCGCACACACACACACACAATTCACTATATGTTTAAGTATGCTCATGCATTGTTCTCATATTGCCATACTTTGTAGAAATGCATATACTAGGAAAATGTCTAGGAAAATGCATGCTTGTGTGATCTTGTGTTTATTTGTTTAATTATAAGTGAATTGAACTTGAATATGTTCTTAAATGATTCCTTGTTGAGTTCCAGTCGTTTCGGATACTCACTCATTTGATTTCGAGTTCAAATGAGGAAGTTACGCAACTTTATGTTCCTTAACATTACGTTGTCTTCGTCTTCGTATATCGAGTCGAGTTCACATCCAATTGTCAAAGTTTCGTAGTCGTCCTCATGTGTAAGTGAGCTACGGTTCGTAATCTGGAAACAGATTCGAATTCCGAGTTCAAAGGCCAACGGATGGTCGAAAAGCGCGAGAGGTACGTGAGGAGAAGAGCTAAAGTGAGAAAGGCTCACTTGGGAGGATTCCAGTGGAGGCGCGTGGCCACCACAGGAAGAAGGCCTCTCAGCCTCCCCATAGTGGCCATAGGCCTCCACGGGGACAGCCAAGAGCTGGCCTCCCAAGTGGGTCCCAGTTCAATTTGGTTTCCCTCCCAATCTCTTTTAAATACCTCTCTCTCTCTCACTTATTCATTGTCAAGAAGAAAATGTGCATAAAATTTCTCTCCAACTTTCTCATTTTCCAAATATCATAACTTTCTCATTTGAACTCTGAATTGAGTGATTCAAGTTGGAGAATCTTTGTAATCAAGTCCCCTACCCTTTCCAAAAGAGTTTGCAGCTGTTTGATTGAGTTTTAGAGCAGTTCCATTGTCAAAACCGAACCAGCTTGGGATTTCAAGGTATTGAGTCAAACTTTATGATTTTATCTTTTTTGATTCTCAATTGCCTTGGGTTTTCTTCTTACAGATGTATGTGTATGTATATTGAAAGCTATTGAGAAAGATAGCTTCATATCAAAGCTAATCAAGTCTAATTAGAGACAAATGTGAACTAGTTTTCTATGATTATAGTATATCACATGTTTGAGAGTTGTATTGTGCATAGCTTGATATCTAGGGTTATTTGTGACTTGATTGACTTATTCTAAAATCAATAACCTTGCTAGAACATTCATTAATCATATATTGTGATTCTAGCATTTTTGGTGTATGTTTCTAATATCTTGAATTTGTGCTTCATGGATATGATTTATTCAAGTATTAGCTTTGTGAATGAAACTAGAAATTACATGTGTTCAATGTTTCACATATTCTAGGTTTCGATTCATTGTTTTTATGACTAGACTATATTTTATTTGTGTGCTCACATGATTAAGTCTATGTCTACATGATTTGTACCTGATCCATACATCTCATATGTTCATGCATCATCTTGTGTGATTGCATCACTTGGATTGTTAAACTAGAATATCATACATTGTGTGCTCATTGTCTAATTCTAGTTTCCATAGCTCATATTGATCATATGTCCTATGTTGAATGTGCTTGCATCACATAGATCATTACCTCGTAAAAGGTGGAAGACTTGGCTAAGAGTGTAAGACTCTAAGTAAGTCCAAGCAAATGAAGACTTGGTTAAGAGTGAGACTCTAAGTAATTCCAAGCGTGGAAGTCTTGTCTAAGAGGTGCGAGGCGTCTAAGTAAGTCCGAGTGAAGTCTTGTCTAAGGGTGTGAGGCTCCGGTTAGACAAGCGTGGAAGACTTGGCAAGGGGTGTGAGGCTCCTATAAGTCTGAGCAAGAAAAGTCTCTTGTTGTTGAGTGATTCTTCAACATAGAGCAAGAGAAGTCTTGGCAAGGGGTGTGAGGCTCCTATAGGTCCAAGCAAGGATATTCTCTAGAGGCATGCGATGTGTCTTGGTTAGAGAATAGGCAAGTTCTTCTCTAGTGGGAATAGATAGGGAGAAATCCAATAGATTGTGATACAAGAGAGTTGGTCACATTTGAGGGTGTATTGTTATTTAACTAGTGAAAAACCTTTTGCCGGTGGTTGTGGATTTAACCCGTGGGTGTTTCCTCTTTGGAGGTTTACCACGTAAAAATATCGTGTGTCAAATGTCTCTTTCCTTATCTCTTTTATTGTATTTGTTTTAATCAAATTGATCTTGAAAGCATTGTAATTGATTACATTCTTCTGAGACTAGATCTTTGATTATTCTTGTATCTTTTATATGTACTTGTACTATTGTGACATATATAATGAATACAAGTATTTGGTGATTTGTTATTTTTGGTATATCCTCCACATGCTATCCATAGGTAAGCTTAAGGCAATTTAACCATGATTGTATTTACATAAAAGAGAATGGACTAAGTGGTAAAACTCTGGTGATTGGAGAAAAATCCACGAGTCGTCGCTTATCGATTGAGAAGCAAATCCGTTATTCTGTAAATTAATGTTACACACTATAGCCTCTCTCTCGTCAGATCTTTTTTCACATCCCTCTACAATGCCTTTTACTCATGTATTTATATGGTTCTCCTAGGGTTTAAACACGGCTTTTCTAGGGTTTAAACCGTGGCGTACAAGTAGAAGATTACAGAGTTGGATTTGGGACCCTTTTCCTATTTGGTGTTCGAGAAGGCCTATGATTCTGTGGACCACACTTTCTTGATCGATGTTCTTGCTAGGATGGGTTTTAGGGCGAAATGGCAAGAATGGGTAAAATGGTGCATCTCTTCTCCATATATGTCTGTTTTAGTTAACGGTTGTCCCACGAAGCAATTTCCAATCGAAAGGGGGCTTCGCCAAGGAGACACGTTGTCTCCTTTCCTTTTCAACATGGCGGTGGAAATATTGAATGTTATGTTGGTTCGAGCTAGGCATTTGGGTCTTATTAGGGGTGCGATTTTTGGTGATGATTGCATTCACATTTCTCGTTTGCAGTTCGCAGATGATACGATATTATTTTTAGAACCAAATTTGGAGTACTTATTGAATGCAAAGAGAATATTGAGATGCTTTGAACTGGTTTCTGGTTTAAAGATCAATTTCCACAAATCTTGTCTCGTTCGTATTGGCAAAAAATGTCACGATGAGGTAGATTGGGCTGCTGCATTTTGTTGTGCTCCGTCTTCGTTGCCCGTCACGTATTTGGGTCTCCCTCTTGGTGGGATGCCGGGTAGAGAGGCTGTTTGGAATCCTGTAGTTCGAAAGGTGGAGCAAAGGTTGGCGCTGTGGAAGAGAAATTTCATTTATAAGGGTGGTCGTTTGGTGCTTATTAAAGCAGTTCTTTCTAGCCTCCCTTCTTATTTTATGTCTGTTTTCTCTATTCCAGTGGTTGTGGAAAAGAAGTTGGAAAAACTTCAGAGGGATTTTTTCTGGAATGACGAGGTTCAGAAAAGGAAAATTCATTCCGTTGATTGGGCGACTTTATGTAAACATAAAAGGTTAGGTGGTCTTGGCATTAGAAGAATGAGAGATAAATGGTTGAGTTTATTGGCTAAATGGTTGTGGAGGTTTGGGAGAGAGGAGACTTCTCTCTGGAAGGAGGTCCTATGTGCTAAGTACGGTCTTGGATCAAATCCATTGTTGTGGGATTGTTCAAAAGTCAAGAATGGCTCTCCTTTTGTTAAGAACATTAGCCGGTTGTTTGATGATGATCATAGAGCTGCAAATATTGTCAAGAAGGGTTTCCAAGTGGTTGTTGGGAATGGAGTGAGGGTTCGACTTTGGGAGGATGTGAGGTGGGATTCGGTACCCATGATGAGAGCTTTTCCAAGAATATTGGTCTTGGCGGCGAATAAGAAGGGCTTTATAAATGAGTTTGGAAGGTGGGAAAACAATATTTGGGTGTGGAATGTTTTTCTCAGAAGACCTTTATTTGATTGGGAATTAAAGCAGTGGAATTGTTTTTTGCTTGCCTTGAATAATTTGAAGTTAAGAGATTGTATCTTTGATTCTATAGCTTGGTCTTTCACTCTAAATGGTCTTTTTTCTGTGAAATCTTTTAAAAGGTGCTTGGAGGATAATTCTGAGCCAGAGGATCAGTTTTTTGAGTTTCTTTGGCAGGGTTTGTGTCCACCTAAAGTTGAGATTTTCACTTGACAACTTATAAAAGGCAGGATTTTGGTTCGAGATGTACTGCTCAAATTCGGTGTTGGTCAAGTGGGTAGTGCGTTTTGTGCGCTGTGTGGAGGAGGATTGGAATCAATTGACCACGTTTTTCTTCTTTGTGATTGGTCTAGTGAGCTGTGGCGCTCTTGCTTAGGCTGGTGGGACATAAATGTGTGCCTTCCTGTGTCAGTTAATGACTGGTTGTTATGTTGGTCTTCTTTGTGTCCTTCGAAGTCTAGAAAGAGAGTTTGGTCTGTTTTATTTTTCGCTGTTGTGTGG
The DNA here is from genome assembly GCA_030490815.1 of Acer saccharum. Lineage (NCBI taxonomy): Eukaryota > Viridiplantae > Streptophyta > Magnoliopsida > Sapindales > Sapindaceae > Acer > Acer saccharum. Next base: position 22,120,695 of record CM059875.1, read on the forward strand.
TCTATATGGGAGTGCCGAAATGGGGTGATTTTTCGTGGTTTAGAAGCTAATATGGGAAAGGCTTTGGATTCGGTTAAGTTTCGGGTGGCTTTATGGTTTAAGAACTTTGGTTGTGGCTCCGATGCAGATTTGTCCTTGCTAATGTTGGATTTAAAAGAGAGGTGTGTGGATTCGAAAGTGGTCAAGAAAATTAGGAGCACGGCTTGGTATCCTCCTTCAGAATTGAATCTGTGTTTTTTTTGTGGATGGCTCATCTAGAGGTAACCCGGGCGAAGCTGGTATTGGTGGTGTTCTTCGGGACAGTCAAGGCAAGATTCATTGCTTATTTTCGTTTTTTGTGGGGGTGTTGGATGCCACAACTGCAGAAATTCTTGCTTTACATAGGGCTTGTCAATTGATTGTCGACAAACAACTATTATTTGGTTGTAATATTGATATTCTGAACGACTCGGAGTCCGTGGTGGCTTGGTGCAATGGTGAAGATTTCGGGAATCTTAGCTTGGTTAACTTTGTTTCTGACATCAGACATTTAGTGCACTCTTAGGAGGGGCTTAAGATCAAGTATGTGCTGAGGGACTCTAATTCTTTGGCAGACTATTTAGCCAAAAATGGATCCATTGGTATTGGGGATAGACTTGAGTGGAGTGAGGTTGGATGATTTTTCTTGCTGCTATGCTCGTCTTTTTGTTTTGCTGGGTCATGTGCTTTGTTTTTCTAGTATAGTTTTGATCTTTGGTTGTGGTCTTGTCTCTATTTGTTTCTGGCTCCTTTTTCTTGATCAATAAATATGCTGTTTTCAAAAAATAAAAAAAAATGTATTTAATGCGGTTGATTTCAAATTTATTTAGGATTCATAATGTTTCAAAGAAGATCTTCCTGTTTCCTTGCTGGACTCCTTCTGGTGGTTGTATACTAGTTGATTTAAAATTGTCTATTTCGGCCGAGTTGCTTGGCGCGTGGAGGAAACCCTAATATGGATTTTTCCTTTTAACCAAGTGGAGCCGATCAAGTGAAGTTTTTACTTGGCAAGGCTAGTCTCGTCTAATATTCCATAAAGGTTCTGTTTGTGATGAGTTGCTTGCCAATGTGTTATTTGACTGATCTTTTGACTTTTGCTTATGTGGCATGACTGGTCCCATGCTCCTTGTCTATTTGAGTGATGTGTCTTTTCAGTAAATATTATTCACAACACATTCAACAAAGCTTTTTCTTTGAACAGAGATGATCGGATGAGAGCTAACTATAACTTGGTCTTGTTGTTGACAATCAAGAAGCTTATTTGCTATGCACACACACTCAACCAAAGTTTAAGATAATCAATTGATTCAACTCATATGATGAGAAGATGAATTCAAACTTGGAGATTGTCAATGTTATGAGATTGGCTAGGGCTAGGTGTGACTGTGTGAGATAGAGATAGAGAAAGAGAGAGAGAGAGAGAGAGGTGTGGCTAGGTTTGAATGAGAAAAATGAAAATTAGGTTTTATTTATCTCGGTTTAACGGGTCGGTTTAGTTTTGAAAGATTCAAAACCAAAACTGACCGATATTCAATTCGGTTCATTCGGTTCGAACCGAATTGAACGAAACTCATCACAAAAAATGAACCAAACACCCAATTTCGGTTCGGTTCAGTTCACACTTTCATGCCCACCTCTACTTCTCACGAGTTTAGGTAATATTGCACTAAAAGGCAGCCAATTTTTGAAAAATCACCCTAATCAGTTGACTAGGCGGTTATCGTCATTGCAAATTCGGCCAAATTGGTCGGTCTAGTCGATTGATGACTCGGCGCTAGTCACCCTCGGTGATCTAGGCGAAGTCAAAGTCATTGACTCCGCCTAGCGAGAAATTTTTTAATTTTTTTTTAATATTAAAACGGTGCTGTTTTTGGCTTCACTTTAATGAAACCAAAACGCTGCCCTTTTGGTCTTCATTAAAGTTCACTTTAATGAAACCAAAACGCTGCCCTTTTGGTCTTCATTAAAGTGAAGCCAAAACAACCCTTTCTCCTCCACTTGACCAAACGAATGAAACAAACCCCTGTGTTTCATTTTCATTCGGCCATCTCGTCGTCAAACGATGTAGTCCATAGTCGCCAGCCATCCATCGTCGTCGTTGTTCTCTCTTTGTCTCCACCGGCGCATCTATGGTTTATACTTTGTATTATTTTACTATTTTAGAGTGTGGTTGTTTATTTTTTTAATTGTTTTAAGGTTTGTCAATTGATTTCAGTTTTAGGATTTGAATTGATTTGTATGTTTATTGTTTAGGGTTGGTGGATTGTGGATTGTGAATTGAATGATAATATGACATTTAATTGAATCGAATTGATTTCAACTTTAGGTTTTTGGGATTTAAATTTTAGATTTTAGTTAGGGACTTAGGGTTTATGTTATTGAATTTTATTTAATATTTTCATTTTGGATTTTATAACATGACTTCAGTGCCCGATAATAATGCCACATCTTCGGGTGCCTCTAATGCCATTTCCCTGAAATGAAAATCAAATGATATTGGGTGGGAATTTGGGGGGTTTTGTTGTCCAAAGAATTTGGATAGAGTGAAATGCTCGTTGGGTGGAAAGACGTTTTCTCGAGGAGTATATCGACTAAAAGAACATGTTGGTCACATATCGGGAAATGTGGTTGTGTGTCTGTTGTCAATAAAGGAGAATATTGATAGATGTAGAAAAGCCATTGCATATGCCAAAAACAAGAAGAAAAATAAGAAAAAGGAAAAATATGAGGTAAGAGTGGAAGTGAATATCAGTGGCGAAGAAGAAGTGGGGGAAATGGAAGGGTTATGGTCAAATTTTCTTGGCCCTATGGATAAATTTACTAACTCAAGAACTAATTAGAATTATTAGTTATTATGGTTTATGCAAGGACATGATCCTAGAGTAGGGATGGGGAGAACAAAAAAAAGTTAAAAGGTTGTAATAAAAGCAAAATGTGATGCAGATTTTCAAAAATTAGATAACCATGTTTTAGTGTTTCAGAGAAATCTCATATTATATGATATTTTTAATTTTTATTTTAGATATTTTTGGATCGGAGTGGGAGTTGGGACAACAAATTTCGAAATACATATTGGATTCAGATTTGTATCCATAATATTTTTTTCGGACTTAAAAAAGAAAGATAATACATGACAACTCACACTCTTTTGTAACACGATGATTTCTGATGACTTATGGGAGAGAGAAAAACACAATTACCCCCAAATCAGAATCATTTTGTGACATGAAAAGTTCACAACTCTTGCATGTTAAGTTTTTCTCTCTGGTGCCACTTTAACTAAATGCATGTAGTTTTTACTTTTCAGACAATTCAATTATGAGTTTAGCAAAAATGCCTAATGCAACCGACTATGAAAACCTAGACTCATTTAGGGTTGATTTATGATTTGGGGTTGATTTGTGTGAGAGAGTGATGATAATCAGATAATGGTGATGAAGGTGATTTGGTGTTGATTTGTGATTGGGTTACTAGGTTTTTTTTTTTTTTTTTAATTTTTTGTTTTAAGGAACCAAACTGGTCAGAACCGAATCGGAACCGGGTTAACCGAATTTTCTTGGTCCTATGGATAAATTTACATCGGTTATCAACCCTGAATCCTTTGGTAGAAGGATTTTGTGCCACAAAACATTAATGAAGCACTCTTTAAAGAGAGGGTAACAATAGTGTAAGAGTATGTGGCAAAATGAGTGTATGAACCATGCATTCCTTTTAATGTCATTGACAATAATTGCTTCAAAGCAATGGTTGAGGCGATTGGTCAATTTGGATCGAGTTTCAAAGCTCCAAGTCAATGGTAATTAAGGGAACCACTATTGAAGAAAATGGTTGACAAAACCAAAGGAGCCCTCAAAAAACAAGAAGAGTTGAAAGTTTATGGATGCTCAATTGTGACGGAAGTTTGGACGGATAAAAAAAATAGGAGTATGATGAACTTGTGTGTGAATTGCAAGGAAGGTACCACTTTCCTTTCTTTTAAGGAAAGCTCCGACAATTATAAGGCACATAACGGTGAACATATTTTTGAGTATGTGTTCAAGGCGATTGAACAAACTGGCTTCGAGAATGTTGTTCAAATAGTGACCGACAATGCCTCCAACAATATGGTTGCGGCAAAGTTGTTGAAGGAGAAGATGCCACATGTATTTTGACCCTTATGTGTTACTCACACCATTAACTTGATGCTTGAAAGCATTGGCAAAATACGAAACTACAAAAAAACCATCGATTCGGCCAAAACTTTCACAATCTTCATTTATGCACATCGCAAGACTTTGGTGTTAACGAGGACCTTTACAAAAAAAGAGGGACATAGTGAGGTCGGGAGTCACTAGGTTTGACTCTGCTTTCCTAACCTTGCAAAGTTTGGTGGAGAAAACAAATAGGTTAAGGGAAATGTTTACGGGCACCGATTGGGAAAAGTGCAAATAGGCAAACATGACTAAGGGGAAAGAGGCATACTCAACTGTGATGAGTATTGGTTTTTGGAATGGTGTGAATTTGTGCTTGAAGATATTTACTCCTTTGGTGAAAATGCTTCGACTAGTTGATAGGGATTGAAAGTCATCCATGGGCTTTTTATACGGAGAGCTCAAACAAGCAAAGCTTGAGAAAAAAGAGGCGTTGAAAAACATTGAACAACATTATTAGCCAATCTTTGCAAGTATTGATGAGAAATCTAAAGATTTGCTTGATACCCCAATACATTTTATGACCTATCTATTAAATCCCTACTACTTCTATAAGGATCCAAGCATTTTGGGTGATGACGTATTTTCTACTGGGATATGTAGTTTTGTGGAGGTTTATTGAAAATATATATTAAGCGTGTCTAATATAATCTAGAGGAGGGGTGAATAGATTTTAATCAACTATTACCAATTTTCGTGATTAGTCAATTTTCTATGAACAACCCCTAACTAGTCAAAGAAAAACAAGCAAGTGAAAAATACGAAAAATAAATAACACTTGAGTTTTTACGTGGAAATCCACACGGGAAAAACCACGGGCTGTTATGTGCGCCACACACGAACCTCAATCCACTAATTGTAATGGCAATTACAAACTAGGTTGACCACGTCAAACCTTAAACGGTTACTAATCTACCAATACTACCCGCAGGCCTTCAAGAGTGAATCTAGTCCAATGCTTGCACTCTACCAATGGCAAATACAAGACTTGTCTCTAAAGTGAAGAGATAACACAACCTAAGGTGAATATATGCAATATTCAAGATGCTAAAATGTAAGGTTAGACATTCAAGCTTATCTAGGCATGGATGAGCATGTTAGACATTCCTAGATATCATTTTGCTAGATGACATTCATATAACATAGCTAAATTAGCAAACAAGGTCCTATATGCAATGTCTACCACAATACAACTCACAAACACAATAAAGAAGCTATCTTGAACCTATTCAAGTCATAAAGAAGCAATCTTGAGACAAGTCATGAAATAAAGAAGCTATCTTGTAGTGAAAGAACATGTGAAGAATGCAAATGATGTTCTAACTACAAGTCATGTAAGCAAAGATGAAACCCTAAAGAAAATCAAACTAGAACATCCTAGATGACATATCAAACATGCAAGAAAGATGGGTTTTTGTGTTTTGAGTAATAAAAATAAAGTCTTGATAACTTGGCTTTGAAGGTGCTCAAAAGTGCTCTCAAAAGTGTAATTTTTGCTCTAAAAAACGAGCCAAGGCTATCAAGTCATATATAAATGAGATCCAAGCAAAGTGGTGTTGTTTTGGAAAAAACGCTCCAGCTTCCCGTCATGTGCGCTGGTCTTGCGCTGGACGACCTGCATGGGAATACCAACGCAGGCACGATTGCGTTGGACGACCAGCGTAGGAAGACCAACGCAAGTCCAGCGGCAACACGATTGCGCTGGACGACCAGCGTAGAAAGACCAGCGCAGGTCCAGCGGTAATATTTTGCCAAGACTGTGCCGGACGACCAGCATAGGAAGACCAGCGCAGGTAGACCATTGCAGGTACTACACACATACTAAAAAAAAACATACAAGGAAAAATGTGCAAGTGTGATTGGTGTAATACAAACATACAAAAAGCAATTATCACACATGCATGCTAGAGAGTGTGTGTGTGCAACTAAATCTCTTCAAATTAGAGTTAAGTCAAGAATCTACCTTCCTTGAAGCTCTTGATTCCACAAAGAAGTCCTTTGGCAAAGTGATGAGGATTTCTTCAATCCTAAGCTACCCTTACAAATTGAACCCCATTGTGATTTTGTCAACGAAATACGTCAATCATAAGTGAGGCACTTACATTTACTTTTCCAATGACCTTGATATGCAAGATCTCATCGTGAATATTGAGTTTGGAAAGTATAGCAAGAAAAAAATGTTCTTTTGGAAAGCCATTGGCGGTAAAAGGATGTCTAAAGAATGATAACAATTACGATCCAGGTTAGAAAACTAAAATATTATTCATTTTAATTGTTTTTAATATTATATTTATATTAGTATTTTTTTTTTAAAAAAAAAAACTTATTTATCTTTAATGTAGTTCAATGGTGGAAAATCTATGGATCTCAAACACCTAACTTGCAAAAAATAGCAACTAGGATCCTCTTATTAATCACTAGTTCATTCGGGTGTTAAAGAAAATAGAGCACTTTTGAGGAGATAAGTGGCATATTTATATTTTATATACTATAGTGCATGCTAATCTTAGTAATCTAGCAAGTTACTTTTAAATATTTATTATTTATTGATTTATTTTACTTTTATTATGTAGATACATACGAAGAAAATGAATAGACTAAATGTGAATCGGTTGAACAATCTAGTATACGTCCAGTTTAATGCTAAATTGATGAACAAGCACATAATGGAGAAAGAGAAGAAAGTAGATGCACTACTAGCAAGTGATGCTAGTAATGCACAAGGATTGATTGTGGATGATGGTGATGAAGAAGTAGAGCTCGATTTAGGGATTACTTGGCAAGTGATTGGAGATACGTCAAGAGCAGCTGTAATGATACAACCTCGGAGAAGTACTAGAAATGTTGAGAAGAGAGAACTTGATGAAGATAATTTTGTATTCGATGATGATACGGATGAGGAAAATAATGTCAAGTTTGAGTCCGATGAAGAGCGTGTCTTGGAATGATATGGATGAGGAGGAAGAGACGAAGACTTAGAAACTTAGATAGTTTCTTGTTTTATAATTTATATTTTGATTATCAAACTCTTAAACTTAGTTTTTGTTTTTTGAATGTTGTTGAAGTTTTTTAGAACTTGGAATTTGTCATTTTGATTTGTTTGTGATTGAATTTGGATTGGTTTAAAATTGGTATTTTTGGATTTGGATTGGTTTGCCGTTTGTGATTGGATTTGGGCTAATGTTTGTGTATTTGGACCGAAATTTGTTTGGATTTGATTATTGGATTTTGTTTGTGATTGAATTTTCATGCAGGAAATAAAATAAAATTATGACCGTCTAGGTGCTAGTCACCGCTGCACCGGGCCTCCGCCTGACTAACGCCTAGCTGCCTAACGCTTACTAGAACACTAGCGACAACTTTCACCATAATTGCACAACATCCCTAGAATCTGCTGACTAACCATTGACTAACTGTTAAGTCACTAATTCAAAGGTAAAAATATCGTTTACACAACAATTAATAATTTAAACTTTAGGAAATTTTAGAACTACCAAACATTTCTAAAATTGTCAAAATATTAAAATAAAAATTACAAAAGATACCCAAAACTATTAAAAATTGAAAAGAGAATAACAAAAATTAAAAAAAATATTTAAAGAACTCCACCACCAGCGGAGTTCTTTGATTTTTTGTAATTTTTGAAAAATAATATTAAAATGACTAGTTAGGGGCATTTTGGTCATTTCACAAGTTAAGGTCAATAATGTTTGTACAATTATAGCAGAAGTTGCTGCTCAATGCAATATTGCCTAAACTCATGTAAAGTTTGTGCAATTTTCCTCTTAATTTATTACCTAAGAACAATTTCGGTATTTTTTTTTTTTTTTTTTCACAATATAAGATTGGTCTAGTGATATATCCAAACATTCGCACAACGAAGTTGTCGGTTTAAGTCCTCTACCCTCCCAAAACTCCGAATTTATGTAATACTTCGAAAATAAAAAAAAGGAATTTATTTATTTATTTATTATTATTATTATTATTATTATTATGAGGATATAATTTATGCAAAAACTAACAAGTAGCAGTATCGTACAAAGTAAATATATTCCGCCTTGTGAGGTTGCTTCAACAAAATTTTCATCTAATATCAGGACATTAATCAACTCCGGACTGGAAGTTACAAGGCATATGAAACAACTCTCTATCAATATTTCCTGAGCAAAATTTCCCATCCACATCATGATTGACAACTTTTCAAATATATACTGTATTCATAAATCAATCATAAACAAGGTAAAAACTACAACAAATTTTTAGTATCCCACAATTTCTCGAAAACTTTCTTCCGTTGCCGTTGGATTACCTTGTAAGAATAATTTAAACGTCCTGAATTGATAATCAATACCAGACAGCTGCACTTTAACCTGTATTCGGAATATAATACTAATGCTCATTGCTCAAGTGGGTCTGTAATCTTTAGTCACCACTTTTCAGGAAAAAGCAACGTGCTATCAGCTATGGACTTGAAAGGTTTTAATTTGAATGAACTAAACCTCTCTACAAGTAAAGAAGATCAAACCTTATTGTAGCTTGATCTACACGTTTTGGTTCATTGTTTCTACTCGACTGGAACTATCTGTTGGTCCAACAATGGGAGCTTCCCTCGATTGTTGTCCCTGTTGCTGATGCTCTTGTTGTCTCTGATGGTTGTGTTGATCCTGAAACTGATGCTGCTGTTGCTGCACAGTTCTGTTAATTTGCTGATGAGAAGACTGCATTTGTCTGCTTCTTCTCCATCTAAGGTATTCCATAAGAAGAGAATTTGTACTAATTGCAATTCCAAAGCCAGTGAATGAGGAAAGGATCACAGAGAGAATTGGATTCACATTGAGCTGCAAGTTGGAACAAGTATTTAAGAATGAACTCAGCCATCATCCCCACATAAGAACACATTCTTCATAACAGTAGAAATCATGTGCAGTACAAAAACACCGAAAAGAACTAAAAGTATAATGCACAAAATTATGGAATAAATTTAGTTCAGCTTGCTTACAACTGAGTAAAAGATATGAGCGAACAGGATCACAATCGCAAACTGGAAGGAAGCATAAGCCCATATGTAACTCTTGCTCACTGCTACCAGCACATGAGGTAAGTAAGCTCTTTGAGTAACTAAATTATGAAACAAATGATGAACTATCAAACAGCAAGCAGAAATGGAAAATTAAAACTAACAAAAAAAGGAAAAGAAAGAGATTTTTTTGTTAAGTAATACTCTGCAGTACACTCTGGTAATTACATAAAAAGCTTGATATTGTTCAAGTAAGAGAATATCTCTTTCATCTCATCATTAGTCAGCTTTACTCCATCAATTATACGAGCCCTACATTTTACTTAATAGGAAAATAAAAATCATGGATTAAGTAAATGGAAAATCAACACAAACAAAAATAGGAAAGGGAAATAGACCCTTAGGATAATCTAAGTAAGAACCCTGCAATGTTCTGGTGATTACATAAGAAGCTTGATATTGTTCTCACAAGTAAGAGAGAATCTCTTTCATCTCAGTATTAGTCAACCTTGAGTCCACCAATTCTATCAGTCCTACATGATACTTAATCCATAATACCGAAAGTTATTTCTCTCTTTTGTAGAAAACCAACAGTATTGATGCTACAGCATAACAACACAATCCTATTCATGTTGGTAGTCAGAAAGTTCAAATCATCATTCAAATCAATGAACCACCCATGTAAACACCCAACGCCCACATTAGAGCCTCCAAATTCCAAAACGATTGATAGAAATACCAACCACAGTGAAGCTTCAAGTTATTATTCTCAATTAAAATGTTTTCGCATGCTTGCGTGATGAATTTGTTTCATTGATAGTCATAAAATAGAAAATTCAAGGAAAAAAAACAAATAAACTTGGTATATGATAAGGGCAGACTAGAAAAAGAAATCTTACCCATGGTTGAAGCTATCATTGAAGAAAGAAGACCTAGAACACAAGAGAAAGGTAATGAAATGGCTAGAGCACGAGGACCCAAATCAGATACCTGCTCAAATTGAAATCCAAATGGCAGTCATCAAAAGTTTAAATTGTAACAGAAAAGGTTGAAGAATAAAAATAAATAAATGACAACTAAGATGCAAACCTAAAACTATAAAATGAAAATTGCAACATGGACATGGTAGTCTTTCAATCAAAATGCACTACTGTTACAATTTTCATTTATGCATTTAGTACAAAGTTCACCAATATATGCATGAAGTGAAGTACACGACACATAGCTTAGGTAATCAGTGAGTCGAATTTGGTGCATCAACAACATGATGCCATGAGAAAAAACAAAGTGATTTTATAGTTAACATAAATAGACTAAAGACATACCAGAAGTTGCTCTAAAAAGCAAAAATAAGCAAGCATGCTGACCATGACAAGAACCGGTACATCTTGCCAAACCCTGTCAGGCATAAAACAAGTAAAAGACTAAACTGAACTGAAAAAAATAATAATAAAAATAAAAAGCTCATGCAAATACTATCCAATACAAAACAGTTGCAGTATTAGGAGTAGAACACCCCTAGATCACTAGAAATAGGGGATAGTTTATTGTTGTAAAGGCTTTAGAAAATTACAATAACTAGCTCCAGGCAGTTGTAGAGAGAGAAAGGTATTTAAGTTGCATTCAGTTTGTCTTATTAATTGAAACAACATTCTTCTCTTTTCATATTCTTCTTAATTCTATTATTTCTTCTCGATGTTATTCTTCTTCATCCAATTCTGGATCAGGAACCCATTGACTGCTAAGACACCATCAATAAAGTAGGAAACCCCATCAAAATGCATTCTTCTGCTCTTCTAGACTTAAGATGACACAAATCTAGAAGCACAATAAACCTTAATCTCTTCAGCTAGGACAGGATGGAATGCACCATCCCAAGTATAGGGATGAGCATGCTCACCTGCTAACTTTTCTTTCTAGCCACAGTCAAGATTCTCAACCCTCTTATGTGAACACTAGAGCAGGATCTACCATTCTTGAACCCCACTCAAAGTCAAAGTCACTCAAGGCAGAACTAACCATGGTTACAGAAATACAACAACATGAATAACCAGTTTGGGCTTCCAAGTCCTAACTCTACCCCTTCTAAAATATATGTGCTCCTCATAATGTCATAATTTATGGCTTGTTCCCAAATTTAGATTCAAAATAAAGTTATAATATAAAGCGACACATATCATTAGATGCATACTATGCGAATCAATACATGGTGTGAGCAAATGAACATTGAGAAGGCAATTGTGAATAAATATTTCAGCTTCTTTTAATAACAGGAAATAGCAACATTACATATCTTGTTAAACATTGTTTGAATTCATCTAGAGGAAAAGAAAAGTAATTCTTCAAATTCATACAAATGCAAGACAGCCTCAACTTCTTCTAGAGTTGGCAGCATTAAGTGCATGGGCCTATCGTAATGACTACAACATTATGCTACATAATTAACATATCTTAATGGATTATATTCTGTGATCTTTTCTGTAAGGTTTATCACCACACTTGCTTTACATAATTAATAAAACTAACTTTAACAAAAAAATTAAAGAAATTAATAAAGGAAATGCATCCTTGGGAAAATAATGACCACTTCTATTAGCAATTAACTGGATGCAGAAATAGCTAGACATACCTGTAACGAGCAACTTCCCTCTGCTGTATTACAGTTGCTGGCCGCCTAACAACAGTTTGAGGATTTTGTATTTTGAATAATGTTACAGGTAGATTACGAACATCTTGCTGGCAGACATCACAAGTTCTGTTTCCTTTGATGCTAAACCACTTTATTGTACATTCTTGATGAGCAAGTGCCAGCTCTCCTTTACAGCTACACTCCATCTTAAACGTTTCACCTCCTTCACCAAGCTCAACCAAACAAATCCTGCAAACTGCTTCTTCTTCAGGAATATCTTCACCAGCATCTTTATCACCTGAATAAAGTATAGGACCAAATAAAAAATTTAAAAATCTAAACACAAGATAATTTAGCAATTAAAATAAAACTCAATAGTAAAAAAAAAAAAAAAAAAAAATACGTCAAAAATGTGTGAGATATAAAGAAGGCTGCAGTGTTCCCGAACTAGTAAGTGGCAAAATAGAAAACTAATCACGACATTTTTACTTCAAATATAGAGTTCAATTCGAGTTTGCAGTTTTATTTCCTTCTTTTATCATGGTATGAGGGCCGAGGGGTGAAGAGTAGAACTATATCTCGATATATAAGATTGCCCCCACTATTTTGTAATATATACTCAGAGGAGGTTAGCATGGTACCACTATTTTGGGATCAAAATATACAATTACTTTTAAGTGATGTGACAACGAATGGTTATACAACATGTATGAAATTCAAATGCCATCAAATCTTTTTAGAAATTGTGAAGTTCTTCCTAAGGAATCATAACTTTGCTAAAATGCGGCAATGCCATATTGATGCAGCTCAAAAATTAGGGTTAATCAAACCCACAAATAAATGATGTAGATTTCAAATAAAAAGACAGAGAGTCCTTCACATGGCCACACAATAGTCCACTGTCAACCCTAAAAAATTTAATTTTTGAAATCGAAAAACAAGTCAAACCTAACAGGGGTAGTTTGTTTATAATACCATACTCTTAAGTCCAATTTACAACTGTGCTAGCCCTCTTAGCAAAACAATGGAGCTTCATAATTACTAGCCAATAGCTTCTTTCAAATCAAAGATATATGTTGGAAATTCTATAAAGAGAAAATTAACAATTACCAATTTCAGTTGCTAAGTCATCATTTGGTGAATTCCTCTCAATAGCATCAGGACGAGGAGTTGCAGCAATTACACGGATTAGACCTCCTCCAGATTCAGTCCGTCTTAAACTTCTAACTTTAATGTTTACTGGAACTGAAAATGAGCGTTTCATATGCTGCTGAACTCCTAACTTCTATAACAAAATAACTCCCACTTCACATAACATGGAGAATATATCAAAGCATTTAAAACAATATAGATATAAATTTCCAAAATTGAGGACAATGCAGTATAAACAAATATCAGGACTACATTATGAAAGAAAGCAAAGAGGACTCACAGAAATATCAGGTTGACTATGTAGACGCCTTTCATGTACAGAGTCGGGACCTGAATCTGCCCTTGGTGTAGCTGGTAAAGAATGTGCTACTTTCATTGATGAGGGGAAAAAAACTTTATTAAGGGAAAATGACCTTGAAGTAGAAGGCTTATCCGGAGGACCATCTGACGGTGGTGTATCTGGGATTATGAGAACCGTCTTCTCACCATCCTGGGACAGATTTTTTGACCTAAAGCTTCTCTGGGGAAGCAGATTTCTTACAGATGATTTAAACTTGGCTGAATTAGGTCTAGGGGGAAGCCCAGCTCTAGAAGAAGTAGGGCTTGGTACAGAAGGAACATCTATTTGTGTAAAATCAGGCAAAGAACTGTCCAAAGATCTCACTGGTATTTGCAAAGAAGATAGATTCGGCCGTCTAGATTGCTGTTCTAAAACTGTGGTAGTTTCTTCAACATTTTCCTTCTGGGTAGACACCTATAATCCAATTAATACTATTAATACCTACTACGAAACTAGAACACTATAATGAGAAATGAACAAGTATTCCAATTTCCACTCCCAAAAAAAGAAAAAGCCCAAAATGTCTCATGACAGAATCCTTCCCATAACCAATTTGAAACAAACATGGAAACTCAACTTCCTCCATGAGTTCCATTGCATATATATAATGATCCCAAATTGATGAGAGGATTTCTGATTAGACTTGGCATAGATAGTTTTTAAGTAGCTTTAATTACACAAAGTATAACTAGTGAATTTTGAAATTTCTAAACACATAACAAGCTATTATTTGAAAATTCGACAAACACTGATAAGATGTCATAGTAACACAAAAGTCAGAGAATTTTCTATTTATTATGTATTAAATTTGTTTAGCTGTATCATTAGCAACCAAAAGGAATCAAATAAAGAATAAAAGAAAAGGGAAATGGTGGAATCAATCACCTGAGTATGATCGGTGGATTCTTGATTATGTTGATGTTCATCACCTGAACTATCCATCAAAATAAAACCCTAATTTAAAACAAAAAGAAATTGAAAGAGTGAAGGAAGAGAGTGTAAATGATTATTATACTCCTTAAAAAAAAAATAAAAAAATAAAAAATAAAAATAAAAATAAAAAAAAAACAGTAAAAACTAAAAGTGATTTATAATAATGATTAATGATGGAGGGATACAACAAAGAGTGAGTTGTGGAGTGCCGTCGGGAATCGGGATTCGGGATGATGATATTAAAAAATTGGTTTTTTTTTTTTTTTTTTAATAACCAGTAGGCAGTAGCACTTGCGTTTTCTTTCTTTTTATTTATTATTATTATTATTTTTTTAAATTATTGGTGAATGGTGATGATGATAACCCGCCAACTTGTTTTCAGCGTTCTTCTCCCCAATTTCGCTTTCTTTTTAATTTAGGAAAAATTGCACTCACGTCCTCCATGGTTTTGCAAAAATACGTTTAAAATGCAAAGTTTTGCATATTGTACTAGAACACCCCTATATTATAGGGACTTATGTTAAAATCTAATTGGAAGTCTGGAAGTATTATATTTGTATATCCGCGTAATGATATTTCTCTTTCCACAACTTGCTCCATTAACATCGTTATTGTACAACATTTGTCCAAGTAATATGATATAAGCAATGAGTCCTTAATAAAGAACACTCAACCCATATATTTTGCAATCAAACGACATAGATAACCATAATAGTCTGCGGCCTTTAATTGGGATGATTGATAGCAAAGAAGCCATGTAGAGAGCAATAACATATGTAAAGGAATAGTAATGTGTAAAGAGTAAGGAGAGTAAAAACAACCACTTGCAAAACCATAGAGGATGTGAAATTGTGACGTGAGTGCTATTTCCCCGACCCCAAAATTAAAAAGAAAGCGAAACCGGGGATAAGAACACAGAAAACAAGTTGGCGGGTTATCATCAATCATCATCATTCATCACCAATAAAAATTAAAAATTAAAGAAAACAAGGGATATCATATCAATTTCACCCGAATCTGTGAATACTGAACCGAACTTAGAACCGTATGGGTGATGGGTCTAGGTTCGCAGGTCGGGTTTGGATTTTAATGTTCGAGGATCGGGTCTGGGTATATTGTTTTACCAGACCCGAACCCACGGATTCGAATATTTTAAAACATATGGTTAAAACGACGTCGTTTTTACTGACTATATAATAGGTTCTTCGTTCTTCCCTTCATGCGATGCTCAACTCTCAACTCTCAACTCTCATGTCTCATGATCCACTTCAAGCGATTCGCTTTCGATCTCCACCGTGCAATCCTCTGACCATCTCCATTCAACGTTGAATCGGACGGTGAAGGTGCATTTCCAGGTAAAATTCTCACCGATTTGAACCACCGGCCGATCAATGATCGATTCGTCGTCGTTTTGACAACAAGCTTCGATTTTCTGCTATTTTGATTGGTAATATTTGTTGAATGCGAACACTATTTGTTTACTTTTGATTTCTTATGTGAATGAACTATAAACTGGTTTGATTTTTCTTTGTACTTTTATCTGAATGATTTTTAATATGTGAATAATATTGAGAAGTCAAGACATTTTAGTGTTTTACTGATATGCACAATAATATTCAAATGTGGAGAAATTTAATAAAGATTATGAGTTTTAATTTGTTGTTGTAGAAAAAATGGAGTTTCAGGGTATTACTCGATCATATGTTTGTTTACCTACATCAGAAGTTTCTAATTTTCGAATGTGTTTTGTTATGTTTCTTTTATGTATTTTGATCTTCATTTATGGATTCCCCTTTTTTTTATTTGGACATTTTATCATTTTTGTTCCTGCGAAAATGTAGGAAAGTGAATGAAATTACTCGTATCAGGAGATGATCTTTATTTGTGTTTATAAAAATATGTATTCTGATATTCGTTTTTCTTTTTTCATGGATTTTATACTTCAACCTTTAATCTGTTTGGTTGCCGAGAAAATGTGGAAGAATAATGATACCGGTTGTTGTAGTGGAATTTTTTCTTCATTTATAGTGTTTATGTCTTTGAATATTTGTTTTCAGTTGCTCAATTTTGTTGTATTCTTATGAAGAAATGTAGATGTTTATTACATTGTTTTTGTGTGTTATGATAATGTTCTATTGTTATTTGGTTTTGATCATTAGGCAAATTTGTAGTGGAAGTTGTTCTTCATTTATTTATGACGTTGAATCTTTGTTTGTTTCTGATTATGGCTCTTATAGAGGAATAAATATAAAGTCGAGGTTGTGTAATCCACTCACTTACTATATTTTGTTGTATCTTCTATTTTCTTCTTTTGAATGAAGAAATGTAGATGTTTGTTACGATGTTTTTGTGTGTTGTGATAATGTTCAATTATTATTAGGTTTTGATCATTAGATAAATTTGAGTTGTGGTTTATTTTGAAATGATGTTTTGAAAATGGTGAAAAACAATAAAAAGTTGAAAATTGTTTTCAATTTTTTAGTTGTAACTTTTAAAGGTTGTTTTTTTGGTTTTCAAAAACAATTTTGTAAAATGTGAAACCAAATAACATTAAAGTTGTTTTTTGTTTTTAAAAACAGAAAACCATTTTTTAAAACATCCGAACACCAACTTCTTAAGTTCTTATTTTAAAATTGAAAATAAAGCGCTACAGTATCGACAAAAATGCTTAGTTGTAAGTTGTAAAGTGTAATTAAGAGGCTAAACACACTGCAGGTCTGCAACTGATCAAGAAGTAGGGGCCAGTGAGAGCGTACCAATTCACATCTGCTAAAAATGGATCTGGGTATTCTTTTACACGCCCTAACCCCTTCTTTAGACTCTGTAAGTACTTATTTTTCAAAAGAATTATACTCCATTTGATCCAATTTCATGTCAGCACAAATTTTCACATGTTCTGCTCATTCTTTGAATCCTTTTCCATTTTTCAGGTTGCGATATTGGTTACATTTTTTACATACTTGGCAATTTTTGGGTCTATCTTACCCGGTAAAGTAGTTCAAGGAGTTGTATTACGCAATGGCACTCGACTTCATTATCAATGCAATGGTCAGTTTCTATTCTTAGTATATTTGAAGTTTTCAAAAATTTGTGTTTGGTGGGTTATGTTTTGTAATTTTTATGAGGTTTAAAACGGTTCATTGTTTTTAATTAGGTTTGTTGTCACTTTTATTGTTGGTTGGGCTTCTTGGAGTTAGAGCTCGGATGAATTTCATATCGCCTGCTGTATGTACTTGCTTTCTATTATTACTTGTTTCTTGTTAATTATCACTGCATTTTTTTTTATTAGATTTATGATTAGTAGTTTTTTCGTTTGCTTATTATCAGTTTGTTGGAAATTGTCATATAATGGCATGAATTTGAATAAAATCAAGGTTGTATGGTTGATTGAAGATAATCCAGTGTCATGCCGGATTTTAAAATGTTGTATGTTATTCAAGGAATAGTTTTTAAACTTCAAAGGGGCAATTGTCTTATAAAATGGTGAAGTCTTAAACCGGCAATCGTAGGAGTGCAGGTTTGACCTAGGGGCAATTGTCTTATAGATCACTCCTCTCGGAAGCTTCAGGCTGTATAATTTTGTCTTTTTTTTTGGTTTAATTGGGTATAAGATTGATTTGGATATTTACTCGAACCGAAAATGCATAGCGGAAAATTGAAGGGAGTATTAATTGCATCTTTGATTATTGAAATTAGTTGATGATTATGGGTGCTTGTGTTTTGCCAATGTGCACACATGTTCTTATATCTTGACAAAATTTTCAGGTGATATCACATAGAGGTCTTGAGCTGCTATCAACAACTTTTATATTCAGTGTCCTTGTAAGTCATACAATTTCATGTTTTGGCATATGGTTGTTTGTTTTGTAATTGTTGAACTAAAGTACATTTTTCATTTAAATGGGTAAAAAAAAATCTTCGTCAGTGGATCCACTTTTTGTATGTGTTGTGCATCTTTCTAGAAGATGCCTTATCATAACCTTGGAGATTTCTGTGTACTAAACTTTGTAGAAAGTTGCCGAATTCGATTTCTTAACTTAAATGGTTTAGGTTTGATTTGAGGCGGCTCTATGTACCAACTCAAACATGCAGAATTGTTCACCTTGAATTTTAAGAATGCAAAGATTAATTCAAAATCTGCTAACAAATTGGGTAAGTTATGCTAGCACTTACAAAGGCACAGAGTACTGCACTGATTTCTAAAAAGATTCATAGCAGAATCAATCTCAACACAAGCATCCAAATTTTCATTTTCTTTTGGGTAATAGAAGATGCTGGCCTTTATCTCACCCTTACAATATACCATGTTCTGCTATTGTTTGCAATGTATTGATCAAAGAAATCCTGCTCCAAGCCTCCAATAGCCTGACTGGTCACTGCTTTGACTGGATCTTTAAGAGGAAATATTCCATGTTTTTGTGCAGCCATAGTTTTAATATTCCGAATTTTAAAACTATGGCTCCAATAGCCTGACAAGTCACTGCTTTGACTTGATCATTAAGAGGAAATATTCCATGTTTTTGTGCAGCATTGGATTGTTGTTTTTTCCTAATTTTAGTACTCATTTCCCCCCTCATCTTTCGGGATTTGTCTTTATTTTTTTCTGTTAAAGGGATTAAAACAATTCAATTCATATTCCAGCATGTTCTCAATATCTATCCCAGGATTAGTTTCTGATTGCTTGCGTGTCAGTCATACAACGATACCATTACTATACATCTTTATAGTAGTTGTTTCCTGCAAATTGTTTCTTGGCTTATGGCTTCCCGACTTCTTTTCTAATCACTTTTTCCTTTTGCCCTTTCTATTCTATGATAGGTGACATTGGTACTCTATGTTGCTGGTAGTAGGTCTCACAATCAGGGATCTTCCCTAAAGGCACACATCACCAGAAACCTAATACATGACTGGTACTTGAAAAAATAATGATGCATACAAACGATTCTATTGAACCATTCTCCTGTCTGGTTTGTTAGGGAACTAACCAATGAATTTGATATTTCTGAGGATTTTCTTTTTACCAAATTTCCAATTTGTTGTCTTTGAAAATGGAAAATTGTCTTACTATTGTTTAATTGCTTTCCATGTTGTTTGGTCATTTTCAACATTATGTGGTCATATTATCCTGAAATTTCAGCCTTGTATGTAATTCTTTAGGTGGTTTGGAATAAAGTTGAATCCTCAGTTCTTGGGCATTGATCTCAAGTACGCGATAAATAACGTTTAGAATTTATAGAATTGAGTAGCATACAAAAGCATTTAGACATGCTGTGATGAAAATGTTAATTCTAATGTTGGTGAAACTATCAATTGTAGGTTTTTCTTTGTTAGAGCTGGAATGATGGGATGGCTACTTATCAACTTATCAATTTTAGCAAAAAGTGTTTTGGATGGCCTTTTAAGCCGATCAATGATCCTTTACCAGACATTTTCTGCGGTAATCTGGTGATGCTAAGTAACAAGTTTTGCTCTTTTTTATTAATTTACATGCCATTTTCAGTTCTTAAGTATTCTTTCTACTTTGTCTTTGTTCCAGTTATACATCCTGAACTATTTTGCTTACGAGGAGTACATGACCTCCACGTAAGTGTATTACTTGTATCTCTTTAATGTAATCTTTTGGGTATTCCTGGAGCTCCTTTCTTCTGATTTTATTACACTATACATGAGCTTGATCATATATTGGAAGTAACGACTGTTTTTATTGTGATTCTCGCTACTGTTATTGTTCTTGATGTTGGCAGGCTATGTGTAATTAATTGTTGACCTTGCAATCCAACATTAGCCTGTTTGCTGTGCAACACAACAGTAAATTATTAAGGAAGAAAAAAAAAAAGACAAAATTAAAATAATAGTGAGCGCTCACAATCAAGTAATAAAATGAGTAAAACATGTTATATATTAAACGTCAATAAGACTTGAATCTCTGTTAGTGATGAATGAGATGACTGTCCTGGTTTTCTAGCTTTTGATAGGCTTGTTTTGTGAACAGCTTACTGCGTATTCTTTTTTATCTTTAATGAATTTTAAGTTTCTGATTAAAAAAATTAAGGCTACATGTTTGATGGTGCATAGTACATTTGAACAAAAAAGGTATACCGTAGCCTGTAGCCCTGCTATATAAGAAAAGCCTGAGCAAAACTAAGGCCAACACAGATAAGCTGTACTGAAATTTTTGCCTGACACTGTTCATCTTGCCTAGAGGCCCTAGATTCAACATAGCAGCAAGGGAGCTGATAGTAGATTTTGCATTGGTGTCATGTCACAAATAATGGCTCCAGCTTTATTTTTACTTTTCATTTTCCTTTTCTGATTCTTTCTTGTACAAACGAGTTTATAATCAAAAAACACAACCAAATGCAACTGCCCAAGATAGACTAGATCCTGGACCATTATGTGAAAGAGCGAAGGCTCGAAACATTCAAAGTGAAATGGATGAGGTTTTTTCCTGGTTCACTCAAAAATGACGACCTTTTCAATAATAAAAAAAAAGACCTGGCTGAACGAACGGGGAACGACATAGATCAAAGGTATGAAGCGAGCAAAGAAAGTCAAGGTTAGGCAAAAGAAGTGAAACTTAAAAAGAAGGAAAGGAACGTCAATGTAGGACGGAATGAGGACGAATTGTAAGTGAGATAGGACGATTGGTTCCACGAAGCTAGCTCTTTGCAGTGATTGCACTGGGTAAGGGTCTTTCTGGTCCCCAACATTCAAACTTCCCAGCACATGTACCCTCATGTGCGTGACTATGGTCGGATTTGGTTCAGCAGAAAGACGAAGAAGGAGGAGGCTTCTCTCTGACGTAGTTTATTTTGCAAAAATTTTAAAAGTTTGGTGAAATAAATTAATCTAAGGTCAAGCTACATAGAGAAACCCAACTTGAATTCAGACATAATGTCTAAGTTAAAGTTAAAGCTCTAGCAGGTAAATGCTTGGTTCATTTTCCTTACCTTACTGCTTGATCTTAAACTTTGAACAAGACCTGGAGTTTTGTTGATCCGGTGAATTATTTATATATCTAAGCAGCATATTTCTTGAAACTTGCAGGTAATGTATTGCTGTCTTTTGAAACCACATAAAAGGCATTTATATTTAATGTACCCATAATTGTATGCTCATGTACTGTAGTTGCATATCCTTTTTACTTTTTCACTTGTTTCTTTTTCCTTCGTGTGTAAGATCTATAATTATAAACCTAACAAGTTCTCTCTCACTACATTGTTGTCCCTTATGTTTTATTGAATGGTCGTGAAGTTATCTTGTCATTTTCTACATTCTAATTCATAGTTTACGTATCTAATCTGTTTGTATGCACCATGTACAGGTGGGACATAATTGCTGAGAGATTGGGTTTCATGTTAGTATTTGGAGATCTAGTCTGGATTCCTTTCCCTTTTAGCATCCGGGCATGTAACTATTAACCGGAGCATGAAACTTTTGCCATATTTTGTTGGTACTTGGTACTATTTCTGAAAATTTTCCTATAGATATATTGACTATTGATTGCTGTCTGTATGCAAAAAGATTACAAAAATAAAAATTGACTCTTTTGTTTCGAAAAGATTACAAATATTGATTAGTTGTACATATTGATCCTACTCTTTGTTACAGGGTTGGTGGCTTTTGCGTAACAAGTTGGTGGCTTTTGCGTAACAAGGTGGAGCTAACAACTGCTGCTGTTATAGCAAATTGCATAGTTTTTCTGATTGGGTAACTTCCTCTTGATGTATAGTTGGTACTTTGTTGCTTCAATAAAAACCAGCTTGTTTTGAGTCTTTTGGCTCAGATTGCACTTTTAACAATTGAAAATGGGCAGGTATCTGGTATTCAGAGGAGCTAACAAGCAAAAGCATATGTTCAAAATGAATCCTAAAGCACTTATATGGGGTAAGCCTCCCAAGGTAATTGGGGGCAAGTTGCTTGCTTCTGGTTATTGGTAAGCTTTCCATATCATCAGTAGATATTGTTATTACCATTCTAGTACTTATAAATAATTTGGAGATGTAAATCTGAGGGTACTGCTATTGCAATTTTTATGGTGGAAATATATAATGATAATCATCTTGACAATTGATTTCATAACTAAATTTCATAATCTGAAATGAAAAAATTGATGTATCAATTGGGCTCTATTACTGTATAGTCAGAGCATCTCTCAAAACGACCTAGCTATGGATTAACTATTTGTTCATAAACTCTAGCACGTTAAGATCCGTTTTTCTGTTGATTGAAGCTGTAATTCTAATATATGATTTACATTTCCTTATCAGTTCATCTACTGCTTTCTATCATTTGAATGAATCGGTGAATTTCTCAATATGTGACTGGCACTGTTATTACCTTGGAGACTTACTGCTGGCACTGTCCTTTAGTTTACCTTGTGGGATAAGGTAACTTTCAAATTGTTGTTTTCTTATATGTACATAGATAATTTTACACATTCGACTTGTGAAAAGCTTCCTCTTTGAGATTTCACTTGTTCGTTTTGCAGTTCTCCCATTCCTTATTTTTATCCAATTTATCTTCTTATTCTGCTGATATGGAGAGAGAGAAGAGATGAAGCTCGTTGTGCTGAAAAGTATAGAGAATTATGGGCAGAATATTGTAGACTTGTTCCTTGGAGAATATTACCATACTTCTATTAGCGAAATAGCTTCTGCAGTCTCCTACATGATACGTTGTGGTTCTTTTTTGTCTTCAGTCCTGGCCAAACAGTTTTGCAATTTAAACTTGTATCTTGACATTGGTCAGTTTCTGAGATGAGAAAATGATCTAACTTGGTAAATGTCCTATAATCTCGGTACTTTTATTTTTCCTAATCAATGCATCCATCTTTCCAAAAAAAAAAACAATGAGGTTGTTAGGATGGAGTTTTCTGTGGAAGTAACAAGTTTCCGTGACAGAATTTCACAAGATTATTTAGGTTTACTTATAAACTGGAGCTCACTTCATAGTTTCGTGCACATATAACAAACACATCATGCTTATTACACAGGATTTTAAAACACTTTGTAGCATTCCATCCATATCTAAGAAAGTCAGTCAGGGAAGCAATTCCTGCAGAAACAGAACATGAGAGCACTGTTAAGGTGACGGCAAGGTAGATCAATAGCGACTAGCTAGCCGATCCTGAATTGAAACTTACAATTTTTATTTCGTTGTCTGGAGGACAAATATATGAGCGTTATCAATGGTAAGATGAAGAGTGTCATATTAATCTGCAGTAACATTAAGATATGGTTTTCGATCAAATATGTATAATTCACTGACGATCTTATGCAGTAAGGCTTACCATGGAATAATTACATCCTTGCTCGCTCTTGATAATGTAAAATTTCCTGATAGAAAATAAAAAAATTTCAGACATGAAGAGCCATTGGTTCAGTGAAGAGAAAGAAAGCAAAACTCGATCGTACAAACCTATTGTTTAGGAGTCCAGACATTCTGCAGAATTCTTGTATTTCATTTAGTCTGCTTAATGTTTTCATGGCATTGGGATCATGCATCTCAACCTTCGATAAAATCAATGAAGCATATGCATTATTATTAGAGAGTTAAAATATTGAAAGGGCAAATGCCATAAGAGTTCCTTCTGTTTCAAACCAAAAAAAAAAAAAAAAAAAAATGTACCTTAGACTTCATCAGAGCAGCGAATTCGAAGAAAGCATTATATATATCAGACACCATTGTTGTTCGGTCAATAATTTTAGCAATAAGACCTGGGAAGATATACACATAATTGATCAAGTGGTGTTTTATTACTACTGTTTGACCATAAAGAAATATATGTCCTTAATTTAAAGGTGTTATCTTACCAGGCCTCAATTTTACTCTAGATTTGAAGACTTCAATGTTGTTGTAGCACAAAGCTAAAGTTCCCATACCTACTACCTGCTCATGTCAAACCGAAAGTTAGATTTCAAAAAATTATGTTTCTTTTCATTGATGCTATAAATAATTGAATCTGTGATGAAGATTTTGTACCAAAAGAATTGCTGATAATTGAAGTGCTGCATTATCTTTCAGATCAGATACGTGGTTCAAACAATATCCGACATGTTTCAAAGCATCTGTGACCATTTCATTCAAGCATTGTACCGCTTTAACTGAGTTCTCTTCTTTTTTCAAGTCCTGGAGATATCAAATGAAGATATAGAAGTGAATCGGGTTTACGTTACTAAAACACAAAGTGACATGTACGCTTGTAAGATGTACCTCAATATTGTTAACGTATTGACTCCAGACCTCACGAGGCCAAAGTTTTCGTGGTTTTGGCATCTCATTGATATCCTCAAGAAAATCTTCAATGATATCCTTTTTCTGAGATTAATAAAACCCAGATGATCAGGTGTTTATAAACAAAAGTTGAGGCTGAGCATACAATACCTGCATAATTATCAGCATTGTCTTAAAGAAATTCTGGGGTGCATCATCTTCCTTCCCAGCAGCATGGAAAATCTTTGACATGCCTATTCCAATAAGTCCGGATGCATTGTAGCAATATTCATCGTAGTCATCGATTGATTCTACCTATAACATCATAACAGAGTTAATTTGCAATATTTGGTCTAGCTTGTTCATTTTGGAGCAATTCATCAACTAGTTTTTGTGATGTCATAAAACAAGCCTGCTTTGATTTCACAAACCTCTTTGTCAATAAATGTTGCCATCCCTGCACCAATCCTTTTGGTAATATCCTCAATAGCCTCTTGGTAGCTGAAAAATGGATGGAGAGTGTGAAATATATATATGCTCATACTTCATAGAAGATTGTATATACGGGGAAAACTAAAATTAACATTAATGTATGAGACAAGATCAGAGCAGATGCACCAATGCAAGGGGCACTTTTAATCATTTGAAAAAATCTATCTAGACTTACCTAAACTTTGAAGGGCTCTTAGAAAAGATATGATCATGAAGGACAGGAAACTAACCCTTTATTGAGCTCCAGAAAAGCAGTTGAAACATAATGAAACTGCTCCATGAGAACTTTATCATGCTTTCTACCACCTTTATCATACAAATTATAATGAGAAGAGAGTACATGTAGCCTTGTAATATATGTAGGATCAAATTAAAGAAAGTTGAATTAAGATCCGATGACTCACATGAAAAATGCCAATCACGATCATACAAATGACTATGAAAATCTATTAGCATTGGCACTTTGACATCCGTAGAAATGCTTGTATCATCCTCTGCATCAGCACACCAAAAATTAGCTAGACACCACCCATCCACTTCACAGCACCGGAAAATATGCAGAAAATTAAAAATCAAGTACTGGAACAAACCAACAGTATCAAGGGCTCGAAGAACCAAATAATATACGCATACCTGCAAAAAAACAAACCACATATATATTGTACCACTTCAACTCTTCAATATACATGTATATATGATGATGATGTTGATGTGTGATTTTGATACATTTATAGTAAACTTACTGCATTTCTAAGATGGGTATGGGTTGGTGGAAGAATGAGATCGAAAATGACATTGCTACGTATGGATTTGTGAAGCATAGTATAACAGAATTCCCAGTGTGGCTCTTGATCATCACTTCTCATCTGTTTCTCTGCACTTGTCACTGCCATTTTCAGCTTCAACAAGAAATAAAGCTCATCTGGGTGTTTCAATATCTCTCCCAAACTCACCATTTTCCCTTCACCTGCTCCGCTGTGTCGTCTCTGTAAAATGATCACATTAATGTGTTCATCTACTAATTAATTAATTGCTCCTCCAGTTCTCTCTAGCTAGCTGTCCCTATGAATCATCAAATATTCAAATCTCTCTCTTACGTTATAACTTAATTTAACCAAGAGTTTCCGGGTCCAAGAGTACTGTCACATGTATGAATGAATTTCTTACATTTTAAGTAATTAAATAATATCATTGGGTATCTAAAAATATATATTGCTGGTCTTACCCTAACAACTTAACCTTTTAATAATCTAGCAATTACTATTTATTTAACACAATTTTATTAATTACTATTTTTTTTTAATTATCAACTGTCTCTACTTCCTTTAGATCCAGCATTTGACTAAAGTATGATTTTGTAATAATGGTCATAGATCACGAGATTAATATAATATGTAGTAAACAAATCTGCCGCACATCACCTCTTAGCAACATTTTATAAATATGTGAGGGGAGTTTTTTTCTCGGGTTGTGGGAGTAGTTATCTTCCGTTATAGGAGTAAATATTGGGCGTTAAAGATTTTTTTCAAAGTAATTACTAAATAAGTTATGGAATGTTGTTTTTTTAATTCTTAAGTTTGTAACTTTTACATGGGTGACCAAATTGGTCCATAACTTTTATAAACGTAACAAATTGGTCCATCTGTTAACTTTCCATTAGTTAAACTTGACGGTCCTGGGGTATTTTAGTCTTTTTCACCTATGTAAATAAAAAAAAAATTAAAACTAAAATCATTTTCTAATAAAATAATAATAATTCTTAAAAACAAAATCCACCTCCACTATCAAAGGTGGAATTCAGCGATCACCTTAAGTTGATGAGATCGTTAGAGTTAAGATCATGGAGGACTCATCCATGATATAGGGAAACCCAGATCATGGAGGCCTCCTCCTCGATCTGGGTCACGGACCACCACGATATGGGAGGAAAAACATAGACCAAGGACCTCCATTATTAGAGAATAATATGGTAATTATCATGATGACATGATTATTGGTGAACCCATTATGGTTAGAGGCAAGGAGGTTGTGAATTGGGATTACACCCACTAAGATCAATAGGTAATTTGATCTTCGGAATGATCTAAGGAGTGCACTTTTATTCTTCATGCCAATTTTACACTTGAATATGCTTTTTGGCCCATGTTCTCTTCAGCATCACCCGTAGAAATTAGTGATGTTGCTACCTATATAAACATAACTAAATGACGTGACATGTGAGTTGTCAATATCCCGTTAACTATGAGATTATGTGATGAGTGGTGTGATTTAGATAACTCACATGCCACATCATCTGGATAAATTTGTTAGA
Source organism: Acer saccharum (assembly GCA_030490815.1). Taxonomy (NCBI): domain Eukaryota; kingdom Viridiplantae; phylum Streptophyta; class Magnoliopsida; order Sapindales; family Sapindaceae; genus Acer; species Acer saccharum. The sequence goes on from CM059875.1 coordinate 22,147,992, forward strand.
CATCATAATATTTCATGTAACTTTAATGACCTATTTATTCTTATATTACTATTTAACAAAGATTATCTATATTTGATTTTTTTTCAGACTCAAATCAGCTGTCAAATTTTGGTGTCCCAATTTGTGTCTAACCAACCAAATTGGGACATGTGTGCACATTTATGGATTTTTTTTCATTTATGACACATTTATGGAAGAAGTTGAAAAAAAATCCATAAATGTGCACACATATCCCAATTTGGTTGGATAGACACAAATTGGGATATCAAAATTTGACAGCTGATTTGAGTCCTTTTTTTCCTACTTTTTGTCGGAGTATATTCAGTCTTTCTGATCCTCTAGTACAAATTAAAAACAAGATAGTTAGAACTTTTAAATTTTTGCTAGGAAACTTCTTTTTTTTTTTTTTTTTCCACAAAATCTCTAAAAAAAAAATAAATAAATAATAATAATAATAATAATAAAAGTTCCTTAGGTTATGTTTTTGTTTATAAATTAATAATTAATTCAATCAAGTTTATTTGGTTGTCTTTTGCATCGTGGTATTAAAACGCAACACATATACTTTGTATATCAAAGAAATAAATGTAAAATTATAGATTTAATTTGAACATGAATCCTTTCCCGGCCCTAAAATAAAAATAAAAAATTAACATGACTGATCACTTGATCACGATCGACTACAGTCAAGAAATGCCAATAACTCACCAACTTGATCATAGATGATCCATACATCTTGCACTCATCAACTCACCACAAGGACTCGATCCAGATTGCTTCATCACCATTTGAATCCTAATGATCATCAACGGGTTTCTTGATCGAAACCATGGAAAGCTTTCCGCTTGATTAGGTAATTCTGGCATTGCCTCCAATTGCTAGCCATCTCCTCTGAGCTCAAAGTAACGAGCATCTCAGGCTTGATATCTCCAACAAGAATCTTTCTCCTGAAATCTGGATTCTTGGGATCCTTGACATTGAAAATGATGGACCTGTACTTTAGTTTCTTGGCCCCATTGTACGGACCGATCTTCTTGAACATCACAGACTCAACCGTATCAGCAACACTAACTGGATCACACCCTTTCACTCTTTCCTCAATCTTTTTATCTTCCATGTAAGGAACCTCATCGGCAACTCTCGAAAACGCCTCCAGAAGAATTTCACGAACCTTGTTACGCAAACCATCCGTATTATTATTACTTTCTTTAGAAACCCTGGTGGTGGGACGTTGTAGTTCTTGAACTGGTTTCCTGAAACAGCTGAAAACTTTATCATCATCAATATCTTCCTGAGCAAGTAATCTGTTTTGTCGTTTTGTTTCCGGAAACAGATAGGTTTCAAATAATTTTCTCTTGTTGTTTCCTGAAGAAGACTGGTCCTGAAGTTGACTCTGTTTCGTTTCTTGAAAAGAAATGCCTTTTCCTCCTCTGTTTGATGAAGAGCTGCGATCAGCTTTGATCTTGTTGCTCCATATCTCCAACAACCAAACAGCCATCAACCGAATCTTTTGCCTCCGATGCTTCTTCAGATGCCTCACACGTTTATCAATCTGGGTTGATTTCAGAACATCGACAGTGATCGGAAAGTCTTTCAGAGATTTCAGTAACTCAATGCAACGAGACTCGTTAACATTGGAGCCACCACCCTCCTCCTCCTTGGCCGCGGCCTCCGCTGCATTCACTGCCCTTTTCAACAAAAGCATCACCTCACGCTCACCCTCCATCAATGGAGACTTCAAACTTCAAAGTGTGTGTGTGATATTACAATCTAGAGCAGAATTTAGAGCAGACTAGAGACTACAATTTGGAATAGATTTCTATTGCCAAGTGAAAAATAGTTTCCTTTTTCGATTACACTTAGAATTTGATCCAATTGATTTTTATTTCCGACTGAAAAACGGCTTCCTTATTAGACAAGAATGTTAGATTAGGAAACCCTAGTTATTCCCACTGAAACACAGTATTATTTCCTTATACAGCAAGGAAAAAGTATTGACCGTTGGATCCAATAGTCTCTTTTTTTTTAAGGCTCCCTTCCTAGACAATCGGTTTGAATTTTTTTTTTTTTTTTTTTCAATTGTGATTATTTATATTATAATTGATTTAAAGTAAATTAAAATAAATCAATTTCTTTTATAATCTATTTAAAAAATAATTTATTTTAAAAAATAACTTCGAATATATTTATCTTATTTATACTTCATTTTAAATACACTTATTTTGCTCAAAATAATTTCATTTTTTTTTTTTTTTTACAAAACCAATAAAATTAATTCTATTCAATCTTATATGACACTATTTTTCAAAAATAAGATATACTGTATTATTGTTGGTTCAATTCACATCTTATATTTCAAATAATAATACAAATTTAATAATCAAACTATAATTTTGTATTATTGTTGATGTTAGCATTAACACCGATCATTTAATTGATTTTAAAGAAACCCCACAACATTTAAAAAAAAAAAAGGAGTGAATATCATTCAAACTAGAAGAAGTAATCAACTTATATTAAATTTTCAATCCAATCCCCATGTTGCCTTAAAAATGATAATATTAATTTAGGAGTTACATTGTGATAACTCTAGAATTGCTTATAATTTATATATTTCTTCCTTAGTTTCTTGCTTTATTTTGAGTGAAACTTGTGCGTTTTTCATTAGTCTTCAACTAGTCGATCTTATGAGCTAAATGAACGCAAGGTGAAAGGTTTTTGATCAATCTTGTGGAAACCACCCATGTAAATAGGTCAGCGTATTTGCGGATTTTTTTTTTTTTTTTTTTTTTTGTAATTTGATCAGCCAATCTATTTTTCTTTATAAAAAATTAAAAAAAAAATTGTTTTTTATATCTCCAAACATGTTTCAATTTTTTTAAAAATATCTTTTTAGAAAACATTATTCAAAATTTTTTTAAAATATGCTGAATTGATGAGAACACCCTTTGTTTTGACGGTCTAAACTTGGTTAACTGATAAGTTTGATTTAATTTCCTTTTATGTTGAAAATCTAAATTGTAAACAAGAAGGGTATAGCCAGTACTAATGAAAACATGAGTGGTTAAGTAGATTTTGCATTAGGATTCAATTAAAATTCCTAATTCCTAGATATCATTACTGTTGTCAAGATCCAATAGAAAAATAACCCCTCATGGAAAGGGATGTCCAATTAAGAGCTTGTTTGGTTGGGCTTTTGAAAAACATCTATTGGTAAAAGTTCTACTTGTATTAGATCTATTAGAAATAGAGTTTTTGAAAAAAAAAAATTATAGATGTTTGGTTAGTAGACTTTTTTTTAAAAAAAAATGTCTATTTAGAGAAGTACCTCCTCATGAGCTTTTGCCTAGTAGATGTTTAAACTCTACTAATCTCTACTCAATTTAAAATAGACAATCTCAAAAGTCCAATCAAACAACTTTAAAAAACTCAAATAGACGTTGGTAGACATTTTGAGCCAGTAGAAAGCTCAACCAAACAAGCACTAAATATCCTTTACCAAATGGATGGACTTTAGTAGATTTCAATCATCTTAGAAAACAAAAACCATCGAAAGATATGTTAAAAAGAGCAATGAAAAGAAGAAAATAATCTTCCTCTTCTAGAAAATTTGCCATTAATCAATTTGACTCAACCTAAAACCAGGACATCCTGCAGAAAGGGTATAAGAGCATGTCCAAAATATTATTTTTGATGGGACTGCAGAAACATAAACATATCTAGAAACGTAACAACAGTCATATGGGGTAGAGGATGTAAGAGCATGTCCAAAATATAAAAGAAAATTAATTGAAAAAAAAAAAAAAAAAAAAAGAGAGAGAATAGAGAGTTTGTACTCAATCAATTAGGAATTTAACTTTTGAGAAAGAAAGAAATAGAATAAAAGCAAAATGTCTTAAATATGCAGCAGGCAATCACCAAAATTAACAGAAGAGAGTAAAGCTGAATATTGTTCAACCTCTAATGGCATATACATGATAACAATGTAAAGGACCATCAAAATTACAAAGAGAGTGGAGAAAAGGAAAAACAAGCTCTCCAAGGAAGAACGAAGACTCCTAAAAATACAGTTCCTATGCGATGTTTCAATCCCATGAAAGACTCTTACAAATCTCGCAATCCAAATGTAATTCTCACACTTCCTCCACTCCGAATGGTATACCATGAGAAAAGCATGAAATTTTTTAATCCAGCAATTTGTGCTTTTATCCACATCTCCAATAATAACTTCCAACAAAACCGAACACTCTATAAAAACAGAACATAATGTTTGTCTTACAACAAAACCGAAAAAATTATGCTGCCTTAAAAGTCCCACCCTCATTCAATACCCTTCCCAAAAATCCAACAATTTATCATACATTCCAGTTGAGCATTTTTTCAAATACTTTTATAGCAATCTATAGTCACCTATGTTACCGGATAATGTATTCGTTAATTGATTCACCAGCACACACATCACATACAAATTTTAACCAAGAATCCATATTATCTTTCTCTACTGAATTTTCAAAAAATTGAAGTTAAAAAAGAGTAATCAAGTATTTATATAGAAACATGTCCTCTGGCCTCAAAGTAATGAGCATCTCAGGCTTAACAATACTAAGTAGAATAAAACTCACTAAAACAAGCATCATATAAACAATAGTGAATTCGGGGAGAAACAATATTCTTGTTATGTTGAGGATCATCTTCTTCAACCGAACTTGAAGGTTTAGCTTTCATGCATGATGATCTGCTGCTGCTCAACAAGTGTAGCCAGTCGAATGGCATCCGACAACGTGCTGTGCGGGTGGAAGCTTCTTGGAGAAATTTTGTCCCCTATCTCAACACGCAATCCTACTATGAACTTCGCAATCTGATAATGCTCCGGCTCGTGTAAACCATAACTAGCTGTACGAGCGGAGAGACGATAGAATTCATCGACATATTCTTGCACAGACCCATCACCTTGACAACAATTGAGATACTGTCGAAACAGAGTATTTTTATAATCCATTGGAAGAAACCTTGATATCATGAGCTGCTTCATGTGTTGCCATGACTGTATCTTGGTCTTGCTATGTCTAACACACGCATGCCACCAAGCAGATGCAGCGCCTCTCAGTTTGCTAGTTATCAACTTGACTTTCTTGTCTTCTGGGTAATCATCGAATATAGATTCAACATCGTCCAACCAGTCCAGAAACTCCTCCATCCCCAATAACCCATCAAAACAGGGCATGTTGTCAAGGATATTCTTGTCTTGTCTGGACGACATCAATGTTGGTGTCGCCACCATCTCTTCTACAGATTGTTGCAATCGCTCCATTGATTGAGTTGTTTCCAGAGGAAATAAAGGCGGATGGTGGAGGCAGGTCACGACGGCAAAGTGTAAGGCAGGCGGAGGAGGGTTTTGACGGGCGGCGGTGGCGTCTGTACGAGTACTTAAAAAAAAAGGCTGATTGGAAGCGGTGACATATCAAGTATCAAAACAGGCTGTTGTTGGGGAAAAAAAAAAGTAAATAAAAAAATTTATTGTAAAAGCTTTATTTATAGGATTTTAATTCCGTCTGAAAAACAGTTTCCTAATTAGACTGCACTTTTTAGCTATTTCCTTGTACATCGAGGAAACATGTCAAAGAAACATCATTCACCGTTGGATTGCAGTTGAGTGAAATCCAACGGTCCTGTTTTGGAAGTCTCAGCAATCGGAGTTTTTTTTTTTTTTTTTTTTCAATAGCGATTATTTATATTATAAATTATTTTAAAGAAAATTTTAATAATCAGCTTCTTTTATAATCTTTTTAAAAAAGAATTTAGTAAAAAATACCTTTGAATATATTTATCTTATTTATACTTGATTTTAAATACACTTATTTTGCTCAAGATAATTTCAAATATTTTTTTTTCCAAAACCAATCAAATTAATTCTATTGAATCTTAAATGAAACTATTTTTCAAAAATATAATATAGGGGTTCTGGTAATAGTGGGAATAGGCTTGAATGGAGTGAATTATAACTTGATGTTGGTTCTGTTGTATGTGTAAATTCACCAAGCAGACACATCATCAAAGAAGTTAATAAATGCAGAGAAAAAGGCTGACACGTCACCTGCTGACCAAGTCAAAGGGGAAACGCGGACCAGTCAATGCACGGATAAGCCCTAGGTCAAATAAATCGTAGGCGTATTCGCCAAACCTGGGTATATACTCGCCAGGGATAAGATGTGGTCGCCAATAGAACAGTACCCAGGAGCAAATGTACTCACCACACAAACCTACTTAGCTAAACACGAACAAAATCCCCGACCAACAGATTCCTTGCAATCCTGGAAGGACTTAAAAGACATTACACCTTAAGGAGAAGAATAAACCGACCTCGACCAATAGAAGTCTGAATAGGAAGCAAATCCTAATCCGTTACAACCTCAGATTCCTAACACAAATCAAAGAGGAAATCCTACCACCAACACGACTAGAACTAGGGGAAAACCCTAATTATCATGTATATATAAAACCACCTATCCCACGAGGGAGGGGTTCGAAAATCTAGAGAGAGAGAAGAGCAATTATTCGAGAGACTTGAGTGTGTAATCAAACAGCAAATCATAGTATTATATTTCTGCCCTCTGGAGCGCCATGGTTTTTTTCTCATTCAAGGGTTTTTCCACATAAAACCTGTCTCTTGCATGCATTGTTTTCCTTATTGTTTATTATTCGTTTTGATATAATTGTTGGCCACGTGATAATCCAAATTTCACCGTCAACAATTGGCGCTAGAAGAAGGGGACTATTGAACAGAAACTTCGGAGAACCCTTACGAACAGACAGAAACATGAGCAACGATAGCGAGAAAGATGGTAACTCCAGCGGAGATCAGGTTGTTCAAGCAATCGCACCGATAGGAGATGGAGTGGCGATGGTTGGAGAGCAATTGGCAGCAACGCCGGGAATTAGGTCAGCCGACCTAGGAACTTTACAACACTTCCAAACCGTACTGATGAACTTAGTCAGCGAAGCTAACAAAATAGGGCTTTCGCTCCCCATAAGCCTAGGAGCCTCTTCTCCCTATGAGTTAACCATGCTTGGAAATCAACCATCAGGAAGATTGCAGTCGGAAGTTCACATTGCAACCCCTGATACCCAAACGAGACCATCCATGGAAGAGGCACTCCAGGACCATCCTGAGAGTTTTGAAGGAATAAAGCAAAGGAAGGGCAAAGGCGTATTGAACGAGGAATCTCTGGAGGGGCGAGACCACGAGCGAACTCATGGGATAAATTCCAAAGACACATACCAAAGGAGCCGGCAGAGACACCATTCTATCTCGTCTGAAGACAAGAGCCCTCGGCCGAGAAGGGAATTAAGATCAAAAAGAGCACGGAGAAGAAGATCTGAGAGCACAGATGATCAAAGAACTGGTATGATCCTGGATGATAAAGAAGACTATAGAAGAATGACAATCAAGAGCCGACTTGATCTAACAGGAGAACCAACTAGTCAACGAGATGTCACCTTGCAAGAACTATCAAGGAAAGTCTCGGCAATGGCATAGAGATATGGCCACAATATGTCCTCAGATGATGAGTCAGACAGCCCATTCATTGGTCATATTGCTCACACCCAATTTCCAGATAGATTCAGAATGCCAACCATTGAGCAATACAAGGAAAACAGAGACCCGAAAGAGCATGTCCGTTGATTCCGTAACGTCATGGCCCAATATTCATCCAACGACGGATTGCTATGCTTAACATTCCCACAAACATTCAGTGACCTCGCTTCCAGGTGGTTCGGACGACTTCCACCCAAGAGTATTAACAGTTTTTCAAGCCTCAGCAAAGCGTTCATAAGACAATTCATGGGTAGTGTGTAAAGAAGAAAATCACTCGCCCACCTGTCGAATCTGAAGCAAGAACGTAATGAGTCGATCAAAAAATATCTAGCAAGATTCAGAAAGGAGGTCGCTCAGATTGAAAACGCTAGTGATGTAGCCATGATCGCCGCTTTCACCAATGGGTTGCAAAGCGGTCGATTGTCCTTTGACCTGCGAAGAGATCAGCCAAAAACATACGAAGAGATGATGGATATAGCAGGCGACTATGTACAGGCAGAAGAGGAGGAAGTAGCACAGGGGGGTAGCTACGTACATGATCACAAGCCCGACTTAAAGTCAGAGCACAAGGATGATAAGAAAACACAATCGCGTGATCGCTAGAATGACGAAAAAAGCAAAAAAGGCCAATCCAGGGAAAGCAGAGGAAACAACCGAACCAGCAAGTTCCGGGGAAGGTACAACCATTACACTCATTTAACAGGCGATTAAGAGGAAATACTCTCTGTGGTAGAAGATAAGGGACTCGCCAAGTACCCTCGACAACAGTCTACTAATGCTCAAAGGGACACAACAAAATACTGCCGATTCCACAAGGATCACGGACATGACACATCTAAATGCTTCCAATTGTGTGATCATATTAAGAGCCTAATCAGAGATGGGCACCTTAAAGACTTCACTCTGAAAGGAGATAAACACAGTGGTCGACAAGATAGCCGTCAAGGGAGTGGGCAGGAAAGAAAAAGCCCAAGGAGGAGTAGTCCGGACGCTGCAATAAATACTATTTTTGGTGGACCTCATACCGGCAAAAGCAACAAAGAGAGGATGTTAGAAGTCCGGGAAGTAATGTACGAGGGCAGAGATATGGAGATAAATTCAGTGCAGAGGAACTCCAAGAAAGGAAGAGAAGGACATGACCCCATAACATTCACAACAGAAGATTCAGAAGGAATTGATGCAAAGCCCAACGATGCAATCGTAGTGGGAATTCAAATAGCCTATAGGGACGTCCTCCGAGTAATGATAGACAACGGAAGCTCAGCTGATATTTTGAGTGCCAGAATATACGATGAGCTGCGACTGGACAGAAAAGATTTGGAACCTTTCCACATACCACTGAAGGGTTTTGGAGGCGCAGAAGTGAGATCATTGGGGACCGTGAAACTACCAGTGAGGTTCGGGACAGCACCATTCCGGTAAACGATCCTACTGGATTTTGTTATCGTCGACATTTACAATTGGCCGTATAATGCTCTACTCAATCGACCATTCCTCAACAAAGCCCAAGCAGTCACATCAACACACGCATTAAAGGTAAAATTTCCTACTGAGTTTGGAGTTGGAGAACTGAAAGGGTCATAGGAGATGGCTCACCGGGCCAATCTATCAATTTTCAAAGACAAAACGGGGGTGGAAACCTTAGGCATATTCGAAGTAAACAAGGAAGTACAAGAAGAAAATCCGGGAACCTTTGAATTGGATCCAAGGGATAAAGTCGACAGAGAAAAAGAAGAGCCCACCGAATCCATCATTCTAGACGAAAGGGAACCTAATAAGACAGTCAAGATTGGAGCAAGACTAGCCGAACAAGTCAAGATAGATGTATCGAACTTGATGAAGGAGTACAAAGAAATTTTCACATAGAGCCATAAAGACATGCCAGGAATTAGTAAAAGTGTGATCTCACATAACCTGGCCATAGACGAGAAAAGCAAACCGGTGGTGCAGAAAAGGAGAAGCTTTAACCTGGAAAGAAGCGTAGCAATAAAAGAAGAAGTATCTAAGTTACTCACCGTAGGATCAATCAGAGAGGTAAAATATCCCGAATGGGTGGCGAACGTAGTCATTGTTAAAAAAAAGAACAATCAGTGGAGGATGTGTGTAGACTTCACCGATATGAACAAGGCTTGCCCCAAGGACAGCTTCCCACTGTCAAGAATCGACCAGTTGGTCGATACAACAGCTGGACACGAAATGTTAAGCTTCATGGATGCATACTCAAGATATAACCAAATTAAAATGCACGAGTCAGACGAAGAGAAAACAGCATTCACCACGGATCAAGGGTTATACTGCTATACAGTCATGCCATTTGGCTTGAAAAACGCTGGATCAACTTATCAGTGCCTGGTCAACAGAATGTTCGCTAGATAATCAGGGAGGAACATGGAGATATACGTCGATGATATGCTGACAAAGAGCATCATAGCTGACAAGCATGTAGATGACCTGAGAGAGACTTTCGACGTATTGACTAGGTATGGAATGAAGCTGAACCCTATAAAATGCGTATTCGGTATGCCGTCTGGTAAATTCCTCGGATATCAGGTGCATCAGAGAGGAATAAAGGCAAACCCTGACAAGATCCAAGCACTGGCTAAAATGGTTTCCCCAAAGACCCTAAAGGACATCCAAAAGCTTACAGGGTGCTTGGCATCATTGAATAGGTTCATAGCAAAATCGACAGACCGGTGTTTACCATTCTTTAAAGCTCTCAAAAAAGGTAAAGGAATCAAGTGGAGTGAAGATTGTGAAAAGGCCTTTCAAGCCCTAAAAGAATACCTCAGGCAAGCACCACTACTATCAAAACCGATAGATGGAGAAACATTATACATGTACCTATCTGTCTCCGAAGCAACTACAAGTTCTGTACTAGTGAGACAGGAAGAGGGGATCTAAAAACCGGTGTACTATACAAGCAAAGCACTGCTACCAACTGAGACAAGATACTCGCCAGCCAAGAAAATGGCACTCGCCCTAATGACAGCAGCGAGGAAATTAAAGCCATACTTCCAAGCTCATAAAATTGGAGTATACATTAACTGCCCATTAAAACTGATCTTGCAGAAACCTGAAGTATCCGGCAGACTAACGAAATGGGCGATCGAACTGAGTGAGTTTGATATAGAACATCTCCCAAACACAGTAGTCAAGGGCCAAGCGGTGACAGACTTTGTGGCAGAGTTCACTGAACCAAACATGGAAGTGGCAAAGATGATGGTGGAACAAGCAAAGAAAAAATTCAGATGGCAACTCCGTGTTGATGGATCGTCAAACACGTATGGCAGCGGGGCAAAAGTAGTGGTGCTAACCCTAGAAGGAGATTCAGTTGAACGTGCCTTGCGTTTTGACTTCAAAGCTACTAATAACCAAGCCGAATATGAAGCACTTCTAGTAGGATTGAGAGTTTGCACAGGTTTAGGAGCCGATGAGGTAGAAATTTTTAGCGACTCCCAAGTTGTCGTCAATCAAGTGCTAGATGAGTACCAGGCAAGAGACGAAAGCATGATTGCTTACCTGAAATTAGCAAAAGAACTGCTATTCAAAGAGTACAAAATCGTCCAAGTCCCCAGAAAAGAAAACGAGCAAGCTGACGCCTTGGCTAAATTGGCATCCGCCACAATTAACATCTGGCTCATAACCATCCCCATGGTCCACCTACTACAACCAAGCATAATCAAGCAAATAGAAGTCGAGGCAATCTTCGGCGAGACAGACAGTTGGATGACACCAATCAAAGAATACCTTGTCAATGACGTCCTCCCAAGTGATCCACTGGAGGCAAAGCAACTAAAGTACAGAGCTACAAGATATTCAGTCCTCAATGGAGAACTGTATAAGAGGGGCTACTCAAGAGTATTACAGAGATGTGTCGGACCTAAAGAAGCAGAAGGAATCCTGAAGAGCATACACAGTGGAAATTGTGGAAACCATGCTGGGGGTATTAGTTTAGCCCATAAAACATTGAGACAAGGTTTCTACTGGCCAACGTTGTTCGCCGACACAAAGAGGATAGCAGCAAGGTGTGAGGCATGTCAGAAAATTACAAACAACATTCGCCAACCCCCTGAATGCTTGCAGAGTATTACATCTCCTTGGCCATTCGCCATATAGGGAATTGACCTGATCGGCCCAATGCCAACAGCACTCGGAGGAGTGAAACATGCTATTGTAGCTGTAGATTACTTTACAAAGTGGGTAGAAGCCGAATCATTGGTGCACATAACAGAAGCAAATACTACCAGTTTTGTGAAGAAAAATATCATGTACAGATTCGGGATACCAAACACAATCATCACTGACAATGGAACTCAGTTCGACAACAATAAATTCAGGGAGCTGTGTGACAAGTACAGGATCAACAACAACTACGCGTCCCCAGCACACCTACAAACAAATGGTCAAACTGAAGCAGTAAACAAGATCATAAAACACAACCTGAAAGCCAAGTTGGCCGCGAAGAAGGGAAGTTGGGCAGAAAAGTTACCGTAGGTACTATGGACATATCGAACAATAGAAAAAACCTCAACATGTGAGACCCCATACTCTATGGCTTTCGGAGCTGAAGCTATCATCCCTGTGGAAACATCATTCTCCTCACCAAGAGTACAACTCTTCCAACCAGAACTCAACATCGATATGCTAAAGTGTGGTTTGGACGAATTAGAAGAAATAAGGGAACTCGCTTAAATAAGGAACGCCGCCTATCAACAAAGGACAGCCAGGTACTATAACTCACATGTTCGTGAAAGGAGGTTCACGCTTGGCGATTTAGTGCTGAAAAGAGTGGCCCCGGGAACCAAAGACAAAGTTGCAGGGTCACTTGTAGATAAATGGGAAGGGTCTTACCATATTACAGGCATAGCTGGTCATGGAGCATATCGCATAACTCGCAAAGGCCTTGGCGAACTACCTAGGCCATGCAATGCACAGTACCTGAAGACATATTACCCTTGACTTCTTCATCTCCCTTAGGTTTTATTACCATGTTTTCTTTATTAAGCATTTTTATTTTTAGCATTCTTTCTTTTTCTTTATTGTCAAAGATGGCAGGAAATATTCAATAAAGAGTAATTTATTACTACAAATTCACATTCTTGTAAGCTGACAAAGTAACCAGCTATTGCAAAACAATCATTTGATTTATTCGCCGTTGCCAGGAGACAAATTTAAAACTCTCAGCAACACTAAAGGCGAGTGGGATGATCTCAAATCAAAGCAGGCTAAAGACGAATACGTCACCACAGCCTGAGTAACATGTTATGGAAACCAACTGGTGATCGCCACCATCGGTCAAACATGACCTTAGAAAATGCATATAAAGCGACCAACCGAAAGCATACGAAGATCTGTTCTAAGAAAAACGCTGGAGTTGAATGAGCTAGCAAACAAAAAAAAATAAGAGCAAAAGCGGGAGACGTCCCAATAGTATGCTCAAAGAAACTTGGTGTATGGTCGGATACGTTTTGACAAACACTAAGTACACAAGAAACTCAGCAATGGTAGCTGAATGATAAAAAGTGTTCACTGAAAAGACAATGCAGCAACACGATAAAATTTGGTGTACGATTAGGCATGTCCAGACGAGCATCAAAATAAATCAAAAATCCAGTACAAGTAAAACCAAATGCAATAAACCAAAGGTAAACTTTATAAATCATATAAACATTGTTTACAGGTAAACACAAAAAACAAAATATACATCTCAACTGGCCGCTAGGGGTCCTTCACTGTCTTCTTCATCTTCAACCTCATCCTTAGAAGGCCAAGCTATTTCCTCATCTCCTTCTGGCATAGAAGGTCCATAGTCCCGACTAGAGACAGGACCTAAGTCAAGCTCATCACCGGAACTGGTCAGACTACCCTTCTTACCAGAATGGTAAGTGTTGAACGCACGCTTAGTAGGGACTTCCAAGTGCATTGGATGTGGCTCAGTCCTTGTGTAGCGACAATGAGCTTTCCATCGCTTGATTTGATCCTTGATGGAATCTACCGCCGTATCCATATGCTGCTTAAGGGATCTGTCATAGCGATTTAAGGCCTTCTCATTCGAGTGATCCTTCATCGCAAAAAACTTCCTCGATTGCCTCATGCCTCGTTCGAATTTGCGTAAGAGAAACGCATCATAGGCGAGAGACTTCTTAAACTGATCCACTGCTTGGGCTTCTAGCTCAGCCTTCAAATCCCCAAAGATGGCGTCCTTAGAGGACAACTGATTTTGTAGATCCTGTGATTCACGCTCAACCTTCTCTTTGGCCTCTTCAGCCAGCCTCTCAATCTCGAACCGTGCGGCGAGCGAATCCTGACTCGCAGATAGTTGTTGCTTCAACGAATGAATTTCCTCCTCAACAGCAGATAACTTTTCCTCAGCAACCAATTGAGTAGATAGGAATCCATCAGCTGACTCCCTCAACTGGGCAAGTTGTTGAGTGTAAAATTCCTCAGCAGAGAGTTTCTCAGCCGTCAAAATAGAGGCTTGTTTCCGCAGGCATTTATTTTCCTTTGAAACTACATTCCCACGCCTGTAGTTATCCGCCATCTTAGACGTCATCTGAAAAGAAGACATGTAAGTCAGGAAATACGCATAAACAAATATATAACGAATGTACCGCAAAAGACTTACCAAAGAATGACAGTTGAAGAAGAATTCCATCTTCCTGTTGCATGACTTGTCCTTCACATGCTCCCAACCTTCACCAATATAGTCGTTATGGTTGAGCAAATGTGAGCAAATTTCTGTAGCTGAGAAGTCCGAGAAAGAAACATAGCCAGATCCTTCGCCAACCTCAGTTAAGCCCACAGGAGGAATCTCACGAGCAACACCCGAACTTGAAACAGGCACAAACGCCCTCGGTTGTTTTGATGGCCCTGGCTGACCAGCTGGCTCCGACCGACTAGTAGGCCCTGGCTGACCAGCTTGCTCCTGCCGACTAGCTGACCTTGGCTGATTAGCAGAAGAAATATTCGGTTCATCTACGCTCACTGGAGGAGAAGCCGGTGTTGGGGAAGTAGAAGCAGGAACGCTTGATTCATTAGCCCCCTCAAGAAGCGGAGACGCCACCGCAGTTACTCCTTCAACAGGAGCCTCATGCACAACATTTTGAACCAGAGCAGCCTTGGCAAGTGCTGGTGAACCAGCACCCTCCTCATCTGAGGAAACCACATACTGCACGACCCGTGACGCCCGTTTAGAGGGTCGAGCAGCGTGATCAAAGGTACTCTCAGCCGGGCGCTTTCCCCTGTTGGCTCTGGGATTCAAGTCACTTACAGGATCGGGGGAGTCTCAGGGACATTCGCATCTGTTGACGGTGATTTTAGAAGTCAACCGGTCAATGATTTTATGTTAATGAAACATGAAAGATAAACGTAATGAAAGTAGAAAATAACAGATGAGCAAACATAACACATGTTTTTCATGGTAAAACCCCAAGGCGGGGAAACATCCATGGTGCCGGTCATGGCAAGAAGTGATCCATTATGAATATAAGGATTACACACTCAATACTCGCTTTCTCTCTTATGTATCGCATCTCTCTTCTCATGTCAGTGTAAATTGCTCATGATCATCATAAACATATAATAAATACATGGATGTATTTATAGGGTTCGATCTAGGGTTGCCCTAGTTCCTGTCGTATAAGCGGTGGACTCATTAATTAGAGTCTTTGTAGGATTCTGATAGAGTTGACTGATTAGGACTCGTTTTCCCTTTTGGTGTTTATCCTTCTGGAAGCTTTGAGTTCTTTCCTGATTAGACTTCTCCGGCACTGGAGAGGAAATAGGGATATTTCCTTACTTGGAGCGTGATTCGTAGATTTCACATCTGAGTGGATCTCTGATTGATAAGGCGTATCTTGATAGGATTATATTTCCTGTTTTGGTCGAGTAGATCTTGATGAGTAGAGATCTTTGGCAATTAGGATCTTCGCTTATTAAGACTTCTTCTACTGGACGACTTTTCTTGGCGCATACGCTTCTAACTTCCATATTAGCTTTCTTGATGACATGTCCAAACCTGGTGACGTGTCCTCAGTCAACATCCTTTTCGTTGATTAGTTGACTTTTGATGACGTGGAATTAATGTACTTCCGCATTACCCACTATCCTTGCTGATGTGTCATGCTGACGAAAAACCCCTACAACAATACCCCCTCAAATTCGTGAGATGAATTATTAGCAACTTGACGAAGGGGATTTGAATGGTTTTCTGACCACATCATTTTTCATTCTCTTGTAGACTGATTCTTCAAGGCAGGTTATGTTGTTGAGATGCATTCTTGGGCCTATATCTGCAAGTGTCTTCGGGGCACAGGTTAGGTCGCTGAGATGCCTTTGGATACAGTGGGATGAATTTGCACTTGGCTCGGCCGGACCACGGTTAACCGACAGGTGATTAGTCTTATTTTTAAGTGATCGGCTTATGATTCTCTCTTTTCCTTTTTTTTTTTTTTTTTTTTTTTTTTTTTTTTTTTTTTTTTTTTGTTTTGTTGCTCTTCTTCAGCTTAAGTCCACGTTACTGTCTACCCGGCTGATGTTGAACAATTGTCGAGCATTCGCTGAGCCTTTGCTTGCTCTTTAACTCTTTTCTTGTAATTTTTTGTCTTGTATATTTCTGTAATGCCTTGGTGTGCACTCGCACAATATAGATTTGGTATTTGGTATACCTTTCTTCTTCTAGGCCTTGTAGCTAGTATTCCTACAATAAAAAAAAAGCACTTTGTTTGTATAAACATAATCGTAAATTCTTACTTACTTGCATTTGGTTCTAGTTGCGACCGATAAACTGCCTTGTCTCCATAAGCTTTGAATGTGAAGATTTTTTTTTTTATGATCTCGTCACTGGGATGAGCTTTGTATTTTTCTTTTATTGAAGAGTTGACAAGCCAACGAGCTGAATGGATTTGCTGAGTTGAATAGCTATGGCGAGCTGAGTTATTTTACCAAGCTGAATAGATAATGGCAAGTTGAATTGCCGCAGCGAGCTATATTGGTTAACACCTAAAATTTGGTGCTCGGGTGCTTTTAAGCCTCTTTATTCTGAGGAGGTCCCAACTTTTTGATGCTTCACTCGATTTTGTTAAAGTGACAATTTTACTCGGTTCACCTGGATTGGGTCTTTCTTTTCTTTTTCTTGATGATGCTCAGATCCTCTCGCTCCTTTAGGCGGATGTGAGACCCTTTTTGGCGTCTATCAACTTCTCTGATCCTTTTCTCCGAGCAGTTCTTGCTAACACTCAGATCATCTTTCAACATGGTTCGGCTTCACTTGGATTTTTGAGCGGTTCTTACTAACGCTCGAATCATCTTCTCATCTTCGCTTGGATCCATACTTGAGCGGATCTTACTAACGCTCGGATCATCTTCTCGGCTTCGCTTGGATCCATTCTTGAGCAGATCTTTTTATCGCTCGGATCGTCTTCTCGGCTTTGCTTGGATCTATTCTTGAGCGGATCTTACTAACGCTCGGATCTTCCTTGCACTTTGCTGCCATGTATCCGATCTTTCTGCTGTAATTCCTTTTGAACATGTATGAATTAGGTCTCCTCTTAGTTCCATAATATACCTCTAATAAGGCTAATTCAATGTGACTCAAAATAGAGAGTACAACCCTTCTAGCTTTAGGAATTTTAATCCACTCTCAACTAATCCTAACATTGAAAGTTTAGGATCAACTAAAACTAAATTAAAGTGACTTTTAGGCCTTCATTAATCTCCAAAACATAGCAAATTCGTCTAAGACCTTCATTCCCGAATAGGCAGCCCGCAATGCTTTATTTCCAAAATCCCGAGTAGAAATTTTGTACTGACCTTTGGGTACTAAAATGGTCATAACTCCTTCTAGAAAATTTTAAATCACAAACCGTAAAATTCTATGAAAAGATAACTTCCATACCTTTCCAACCATATAAGGCTCAAAGCCCAGTTCCTTCTAAGATGATACAGTTTAATTCTTGAAGTTGACCCAACAGCAAATGCTGCCTGTGTAGAAATTCTTGCTGACCTTTGGGTAGTAAAATAGTCATAACTCCTTCTAGAAAACTCGAAATCACAAACCATAATATTCTATGGAAAGAAAACTTATGTACCTTTCCAATCATATAAGGCTCAAAACCCAGTTCCTTCTGAGATGATATAGTTTAATTCTTGAAGGTGACCCATCAGCAAATGCTGCCCGTGTAGAAATTCTGGCTGACCTTTGGGTAGTAAAATGGTCATAACTCCTTCTAGAAAACTTAAAATCACAAACCGTAAAATTCTACGGAAAGATAACTTCCATACCTTTCCAACCATATAAGGCTTAAAACCTAGTTCCTTCTGAGATGATACAGTTTAATTCTTGAAGTTGACCCATCAGCAGATGCTGTTTTCACGGGTTGGATCAAGAAATCTTCCAAATTGCTTCCAATTATCTCCTAGGACTTGAATAGCTGAGAATGCTTCTATCCAAAACATCTTTTCTTCTTGTCGTATCCTTTAAAGGCAAGTTCTGATGATCTTTTGAAGTTTTAGGGCTCAAGACAACTTGAAGATGTCGAGGTTGAAGATCATAAGAGGAACTAATTAAGGTTTCCTTGAGCTGTGTCTTTCCTCACAAGCTGAGAAAAATACGGTATATGTCGTTGCTCTTGGCAAGGTAAGATGTCACTCTATAGAGATCGTGCTTCAAAGCATATACCCATTGAGACCACTGCCATATATATATATACATGATCATGGCGAGTTGGGGGCTTTTGTTCTCCAGGGGTTCATGTTACTTGGAATCTACCCCCTAGCATCGTTGTTATTCTTGAGTTGATGCCAACGTGCAGGGTAGGAGCCACACTTTTGGCACATTGTCTGGGTAGCCATTCTTTTCTTCTTTGGTCTGGTCATTCCAAGCGTTCGGCCTAGATCTTTCTTGTCCATTTGTACTTTTTCTCAGTTGATCTTTTTTCGTAGGTTTGATTCTTCCTTTTGGCCGATCTTTCTTATAGACCGGTTTTCTTTTTGGCCAATCTTTCTTACAGATTGGATATATATATATATATTTATACCTTCTAGCTAATACTCCTGTAAAAAGAAAGCACTTTATGTATATAAATACAATTTTGACCTATAACTTACTTGCATTCGACTTTGTTCATTATTGTCTCTTTTGCAATTGCTTATTGGCTTTTGTACTTCTTGCAAATTGTTCCAGGTGTTCGCTCGGCGTATCTAAGTTTCTACCCACTTTCGGGGTTTTTACTTGATTTTGCAGTGAGCCAAGCCAACCTCAAGGAGTTCGGTTTAGGTGGCCCAGATCTTGCATTTGAAAGCTTCCTGACTGTTTTTATGTGCACTTGCCCATTGGAGCTTTGTACCTGCACATTTTAAACTTAACAGATGCAATCTAAGTAGAAAAATCTTTACCCTTTTTTTTCCAAAAAGCCGGATCGCTGACAGTGCTTTATTCGCACCCAGCCAGTTATTCTTTTTGATCAATTTGGTATACCTGCACACTCATAAATGTGTAAATAATAAAAATATTTTGTTTTATTTTTACCCAAATGTAATGTTGGTTTCTTTGTTTAAGCTAAGTAACTCATTTAACTTAATTTAGACAAGTATCTCATTAACTGGCATTAAGTTTGAGTAATCCATTGGTTTTATTGGGTCAAGTTTTTGTTATAGTTGATTGGTTTATCCAAGTATCTAGTTACCTTGGTCTGAACAAATATATTATCCTTAGTTTGGCTTCAAGAATGATCAAGTATCTCATTAAACTGGTCATCTTCAGACTGACCAAGTGTCTCATTAAATTGGTCAATTTTTCTTCAAGAATGATCAAGTATGTTATTAAACTGATCATTTCCAGACTGACCAAGTGTCTCATTAAACTGGTCAGTTTTACCCAGGTGTTACGTCGAGGCTCACCACGACCATACACTTAGGTCCCCTGCACAAGTCACCTAGGACGTCTCCAGGTTTTGTTTGCTATAGGGGTTTGCTGAATCGTTGAGGTAGTGTATACCGGCCAACCCAGCTGTGCATCTCACCAGACATATTCCAGCGGCACCCCGAGTAGTTTTCCAAGTATCCTAGTACCTCGGGTTTGCCTTTTCACTAAGGATACGTTCGTATCTGATTAGCCCAGCGGGCATGCTATTTTAGCTTCTCCGCCCCTCGGACACTATCCACTCGCTCTTCGCGGTTTCATGGCGCCCGAGTACTATCTTCGGGCTTTACGCTCCAAAGATGACCCCTTTGGCCTATATTGGTGAAGATTTTGGCCCCTTTGGCCTTTGTTGGTGAGGATTTTGGCCCATTTGGCCTTTTCTTCGAATTTCTACATACATCGAGATAAAACTCGTTTTGCGTGTATTGAGACTAAGCTCAATTAAAGTTTTCAGCTTGTCTTTCTCTGTCAAACACGTGAGCAACATTTGCACAAATATTTTTTTAATAATGCTGAAAAAATAATTGGATCCATGCACATTATTGGTGTTGGTTGATGTTCGAGATGAATACCCATGGACTTGCTAGATGTTTTACATACAAAAACCATGTAGTATGCTAATAAAACTAGTATTATGTTTACACAAGTATATACGCGCGTAGTATTTATTATGTATGAAAGAAACATATAGATAGCATATGTAAGTAGGGTGTAATACTATAATAAATACACATACTACATGTGTTGTGCATCATGTTAAAAGTGCAGTAAAGAATTTCAATAAACAAGGGTGAAAAAGGTGTTTCCCCACATTTTACCTCCTCGTCATCAACGTGCGGTTATGAAATCCAAGAAAATTTGATTTATAGGCCAAATAAAAAGTAACTAAGCGATAATTTAGATTTTACCTCTAACTCCACTCGATGAGGTATCTGAGATTGTTTACCTTTTCATTCTGAGTCAGCAAATCGCAAGTCGCTCTTTCCTTGTGCTATGTAGTGGGCGTTTCTATCTCTTCAGCATAGAGTTGTGATGTCCCGAATATCATCAAACATTCCTTAGGTTGAACGATCCTTAGGACCTTCCGTGAATTGCAACGATCCATCTTATTCTTTTTATATTGGCAATGAGTGACCGGATTTTGTGGCTACGGGTAATCCTTTGATTATACCGCCGAGATTGAGATGGTTTGCTGTTTATTCGGCTTCTTACATGTGCTGAAAGGTGGTGATCGATCCACTAGCTTTAGTCTTGTACTTCAACTTCCGCAACTTCCGTTATGGTTCATCTTCTTTTCTATACACATATCAGCCAAATCACCGGGATAGAGATGACTTTGCTAAAACTACTTTTGCAACTGCGATTTTTTTTTTTTTTTTTTACTATGTTGTGTTACCCCCTAGCCCTCCAACAGTTGTTAAAGTATGTTTCATTCGAACAGTACTTTTAACATCGCGTTTTTTTTTTTTTTTTTTTTTTTTTTTTTTTTTTTTTTTTTTTTTTTTTTGCTGAGTAACCAATTGGGGTATCTAACATAATGATGAGCTGAAATGTCTGCAATGGTTGAATACCTCTTGTCAATTTTTCTTCAAGAATGATCAAGTATCTTATTAAACTGATCATCTCTAGACTGATCAAGTATCTCATTAAACTGATCATCATTAGACTGACCAAGTTTCTTATTAAACTGGTCAGTTTTTCTTCAAGAATGATCAAGTATCTTATTAAACTGATCATCTCTAGCTCTTATTCGACTAGTGCCATAACTAAGCCGAGTATCTTATTAACCAGCAATTGTGTTATTTTTGCACTCTATTCTCTTCTTTCTTTTTTAGCAAACTCTTTTTTAAGTTCAGCGGTCAGGTATAGAAACCATCTACGATTTCTTCCTTCTCTTGGGCAAAATTATTTTCTCTGTACCCTGTTTACAATTCGCTTGCCTGCACATCTCTTGGTGCTAATACAACAAATGACCCACCCCCTAGCACCCTTTTTTTTCTTTTTTTTTGAGTTTGGGCTTACTAAAGTGTCTCAAGTATTTCGTCTGTTTATGTTGTAGTCGCTGGGATGCTCTTGATTACTGTGGATGTGACTTGTTGTAATGACTCCCTTAAGATCCGACTTCTCTTCTCGGCTGATCTTTTTCGTAGACAGCCTCTTTTTTTTTTTTTTTTTTTTTTTTTGGCTGACCTTTATTATAGGTTGGGCTCTTTTTTGGCCGATCTTTCTTATAGATCGAGCTTCTTTTTTATAGCGTCAATTGTTGACATGTCTGATCAAGAAGTTTTTGGAAAGCAACCTTATCTGAGTCAAACTTGATAAACTCTTTGGTATAAAAATTCTCAGCAAATTGTTAGTCAAAGGATGAATTTAATGAGACCAAATAATTGGAAGCGATCAACTCATACATGGTACTATTAATGATTAGTGTCGAAATTTGGCACATATAAATCTATG
Organism: Acer saccharum; assembly: GCA_030490815.1. Classification (NCBI taxonomy): domain Eukaryota; kingdom Viridiplantae; phylum Streptophyta; class Magnoliopsida; order Sapindales; family Sapindaceae; genus Acer; species Acer saccharum. The sequence continues at coordinate 22,169,966 of CM059875.1, forward strand.
ATCGACAACATGCGTGTAAGAGCCATAAAAGTTATGAGACATACTAATTAAGCATGCATTATATGTTTACAGACTTATGCACGCGTATTACGTATTGTGTATGAGAGAGACATGCATAGATAACATGTGAACGCCATATAACATAAAGAGAATTACACAAAAGTTATGTGTGTTGTGTATTTGTATGTGAAAGTATAACGATATGAAGAGGTAGATATAATTTAATATATCTAGATTACATAAATTCAATGTCTTAAGCATACCAAATACTTCTAGTCACATTTTTTCGACACTCATGCTCGTTTGATTTAAAGAACGAATTGATCGAACCCAATATTGTTGAGTCCAACCACTATCATGAATACTTAAACATCAGTAGGAATTTGATAGAAATGCATGGATTATATACTTATAGTTCTAGAGATTCCAATGCTAAATTCATAATATTCCAAACAGAAATAATCAATATGATACCCTTCTATTTTATCGATTTAAGATGCAATATGATGCCAGCGATAATAAATAACATAACGATTAAGAGAAATCGTACATTTTTATCCGAACGCTTTTGGTTATGCTTTTAAACGCTTTTGGAAGCATTTCTTACCAAGATCAAAGTCTTGATCAATTTTAGTAAATAACACTTACTCGAAAGATATTAAAAAAGACTATAATTACTTTCAAACATCGTATATGTAACAAATTACAACACTATTAATAACATGGAGTCAGTTTTTCCACAACATTTAAATGAACAACTCATCACAATTTTTATCTTCAAAAGAGCAATGAAGAAGCATTAGACATGAAGGGTGCATATAATCAACTAGTGCGATTGCATCCAGGCTCTAGCAGTGTCACTCCTCTCATTATTATTTAACGAATTAAATTAATGACATAGACAACCATGCATTATTCGTAATGTATTGTTTGCCCAAAACAATTATATGCTAAATAAGCTATGTATGTCATGAGCTTGGTAATTTTTATTAGACAACAAATATTCAATCATTTTTTATCAAGATCAATTTCTCAATTAAATTCAATCGAATTATTGTTTGGTTAATCAAAATATCACAAATATTAAACATCAATCAATATGTTTTACTCTTATTAATCTAGAATAATAATCATGCGACATACTTGCTGCCGACTAAATCTATTCGGCAATGCACTCCCAAGTCAAGGCAATCCATGCAAATATTTTAATAGAAAAGCACAATATGTAGCTTCTAATTTCAACAAATTAGGAGTGTATTCATAGTATAAGATTTAAGCATCCTGATATTCTATACGATTATCGATGCAAAACAATATCAATAGTGAAAACGTACCCCCGAATCCGAATGATTTCATCAAGATCGAAGTCCCGATTAAATCTCGAATAATCATTATTTGGTCGATTTTCACTTATTTATATGTAATTATGCATATATTCTTTGTAAACAAAATCGTACGTAAAATTAGACCGATGTGTAGATTGACTAACCTTGGCCACTTACCGAACCTGGAGTCTAGTTGTTTTACTATTGGATCCTTCACATGTGAATTGATGGAAGAGCCGAGTAGGTTCAGTTGAGAATAGCCATTGGTTGTTTTATACCAAGATGGGCTCGGTTTCTAACACGTCAAGTTAAACTTTATGTTGAACCGCAATGTTCCGGAAGTCGTCAAATATTTCTCGGGATGAATTGTGTTGAGACCTACATATCCTCAGAAAGATCTATACGTCTATTTTACAGCAAAATTCACGGTTCATGATTCCATGCTCTCTGGAGAGAGTTATCTCTGTTTTAGCGTCTGGTGGTCAGGTTGGAAAATCCTCCGCGAATCACATCCTTTAATGTTTTGGGGACCATAAAATACTCCACAGGTTGAACTAGATTGCAAACCTTATATTTCTGGAAAGATCCGGATGTCTAGTTTCTGACGGTTTTTACGACTCATGATTTCGACTTCTGTAGAGGGAGATATGTCTGTTTTAGTGTTCGATGGTCAGATTAGAAATCTGTGCTCGATCTGGTTTCTTCAATATTGCGAGAGCCACCAAATATTGTTCGGATTGAACTAGAAAACGAACCATATATTCTTGGAAAGACTTGGATGTCTAGTCTCCAGTGTTTTTACAATTCATGAATCCGACTTATGTAGAGGGAGATATGCCCATTTTAGTGCGTATTGGTCAGCAATTACGTGATTCTAGACAGCTATGTTCTCTTTTCTTTCCGACAGCAATTCCTCGGATGGATTCTTGATACTTTGAATCTCCGAGTATTGCTTTCACAATATTCTTCCTCTGGACGACCGCGGCTTCTACTACGGGTTCTATAGTTAATCCACTCCCTAGCACTTCCAATAGTCGTTTGTTGGGTGCTTCAAGTGTTGGATCTACATCAGAGTTCCTTCTGTGGTCTGTTCATGAGGGTTTCTCGAAGTTGAGTTCTTACCCCCTCCTTCTAGCGCCAATCGTTGACGGTGATTTTTGGAAGTCAACCGGTCAATGATTTTAGGTTAATGAAACCTACAAGATAAACGTAATGAAAGTAGAAAATAATAGATGAGCAAGCATAACACATGTTTTACATGGTAAAACCCCAAGGCGGGGAAACATCCATGGTGCCGGTCATGGCAAGAAGTGATCCACTATGAATATAAGGATTACACACTCAATACTCGCTTTCTCTCTTATGTATTGTATCTCTCTTCTCATGTCAGTGTAAATTTCTCATGATCATCATAATCATATAATAAATACATGGATGTATTTATAGGGTTCGATCTAGGGTTGCCCTAGTTTCTATCGTATAAGCGGTGGACTCATTAATTAAAGTCTTTGTAGGATTCTGGTAAAGTAGATTGATTAGGACTCATTTTCTTGTTTGATGTTTATCCTTCTGGAAGCTTTGAGTTCTTTCCTGATTAGACTTCTCTGGTACTGGAGAGGAAATAGGGATATTTCCTTACTTGGAGCGTGATTCGTAGATTTCACATCTGAGTGGATCTCTGCTTGATAAGGCGTATCTTGATAGGATTATATTTCCTGTTTTGGCCGATTATATCTTGATGAGTAGAGATCTTTGGCGAGTAGGATCTTCGCTTATTAAGACTTCTTCTACTGGACGACTTTACTTGGCGCATACGCTTCTAACTTCCATATTAGCTTTCTTGATGACGTGTCCAAACCTGGTGACGTGTCCTCAGTCAACATCCTTTTCGTTGATTAGTTGACTTTTGATGACGTGGAATTACTGTACTTCCGCATTATCCGCTATCCTTGCTGATGTGTCATGCTGACGAAAAACCCCTACAACAGCATCAAAAACAGGAATATCACTACCAACCCTTGAAGCACCCACCTTCTCTTTGCCCTTACGACTGGGGTACTCGCAGCAACTTCTTGACGCACGAGGGGCTGACCTGTTTCGACACCTCCCCCAAGATTGTCACCATCTTCACCATCTGAAGGGTCACCACCATCTGGACTGGTGATCCCTTCCTTGGCTAAACCAGCAGGCTTGATATCTCCAACAAGAATCTTTCTCCTGAAATCTGGATTCTTGGGATCCTTGACATTGAAAATGATGGACCTGTACTTTAGTTTCTTGGCCCAATTGTACGGACCCATCTTCTTGAACATCATAGACTCAACCGTATCAGCAACACTAACTGGATCACACCCTTTCACTCTTTCCTCAATCTTTTTATCTTCCATGTAAGGAACCTCGTCGGCAACTCTCGAAAACGCCTCCAGAAGAATTTCACGAACCTTGTTACGCAAACCATCCATATTATTATTACTTTCTTTAGAAACCCTGGTGGTGGGACGTTGTAGTTCTTGAACTGGTTTCCTGAAACAGCTGAAAACTTTTTCGTCATCAATATCTTCCTGAGCAAGTAATCCGTTTCGTCGTTTTGTTTCCGGAAACAGATAGGTTTCAAATAATTTTCTCTTGTTGTTTCCTGAAGAAGACTAGTCCTGAAGTTGACTCTGTTTCGTTTCTTGAAAAGAAATGGCTTTTCCTCCTCTGTTTGATGAAGAGCTGCGATCAGCTTTGATCTTGTTGCTCCATATCTCCAACAACCAAACAGCCATCAACCGAATCTTTTGCCTCTGATGCTTCTTCAGATGCCTCACACGTTTATCAATCTGGGTTGATTTCAGAACATCGACAGTGATCGGAAAGTCTTTCAGAGATTTCAGTAACTCAATGCAACGAGACTCGTTAACATTGGAGCCACGTGCACCCTCCTCCTCCTTGGTCGCGGCCTCCGCTGCATTCACTGCCCTTTTCAACAAAAGCATCACCTCACGCTCACCCTCCATCAATGGAGACTTCAAACTTAAAAGTGTGTGTGTGATATTACAATTTAGAGCAGACCAGAGACTAGTAGACTACACTTTGGAATAGATTTCTATTGCCAAGTGAAAAATAGTTTCCTTTTTCGATTACACTTAGAATTTGATCGAATTGACTTTTATTTCCGACTGAAAAACGGCTTCCTTATCAGACAAGAATGTTAGATTAGGAAACCCTAGTTATTCCACTGAAACATAGTATTATTTCCTTGTACAGCAAGGAAAAAGCATTGACCGTTGGATTGCAGTTGAGTGCAATCCAATAGTCTCTGTTTTTTTTTTAAGGCTACCTTCCTAGACAATCGGTTTTAATTTAATTTTTTTTTTTCAATTGTGATTATTTATATTATAATTGATTTAAAGTAAATTAAAATAATTCAATTTCTTTTTTTTCTTTTTTTTTTTTCCTTTTTTAATTAAAACAACAAGCTCTATAGAGCTTTTTTATTAATAAAAAACAAAAAAAACAAAAAAAGGCACGCTTGTCCTAAAACATGCTAATCTAAAAGGGCACGCAGGCCTTAAAAAAAAACATGAACTTAATTATTCTGCCTCATCATGTGCGGCCCAATTAGCGACAATGCGTGAAGCTGCAGAACTTTTCTTACTCACTTGAGACTTGGAACTAGATAAAATCTTATAAGTTGGCTTCACTTTTCTTTTTGATTTTGTCACCATGGGAATCCAATTATTGTCAAACATGGGATCTATTGGACCATGATTAGAATTTGAAGTATTAATATCTTGGTCTTCTGACATATGCTCCAAATTAATCTTTCCTCTTTTATCTCCTGAAACCTCATCCAAAACTTGCTAATCAAAATTATGGAGGTTTGAAATCTTTGGATTGTCAAGAATCACTCTGTTATTAATGCAAATATTCTCTAGATAACATTGATGATTCTCATTATTATCTTCCTGATTTAAATACTTGGTATTCAAATCATTGGAGATATTAACATTAATTCTCACATCTTGATTAGAAAATTGTTCAGCTGCTTGAATTTGAATTGGAGAAAAACTCTCAATTAGATCCTGATCTTCCACAAGTGCATTAGATGTGCTGGTTGTAACTGGAAACTGCCCTTCACAGATTGGGTCAACTTCTTGAGACCCAAATTTGTCAACTTCAAAATTGGCCGTTGTTTCCCGATTCACTTCATGAGTATCAATCACATTAAATTCAAATAAATGTGGAGATAATTGGATGTTGCCATTTTTGTCTTCCACATTAATTACAGGATTTTTAAAATTTTGAATCTGCACAATTTCCTCTTCCTCTATCGTTTCCTGATTTTGTGGGATTGTTTTGCATTCCTCCACGACAACCTGCCCATTATGATGGCCATTGGTAGGCCGGTAGGTTTGCCTTGGATTTCTTGATCGCGATCGACCTCTGTTAGAATTAATCTCCTTATTTTGGTGGCATCTAGCAGAATCATGACCAAAAGCTTTACACTTCGTACACCTCTTTGGAAGATTTTCATATATAACATCGACAGAGAAACCTCTATGGTCATCTCTCTCCACATTCAAAAAGGATGGTTGATTCAAAGTCAAATCAATGTCCACAAGAACTCGGGCATAAAACCCATATGCTTGATCCCTTGTAGCTTGATCTAGTTGTAGAGGGATGCCAACTCCTCATGCAATCTCCATGATTGTAGTTGGATGCCAGTATTCCGAGCATAGACCGTAAAACCTCACCCAAACTTGAGCATGTGATAATTGTTGATTATATGGATTAAAATCCGGTTGCCATTGAAAAATACAAAAAATACCGTTTGAAATTGAGCAAGACCCTCCACTCCAAACCCTTTTTAAATCTTCTTAACTAGAAAAATGAATATCAAAATATCCTTTTGGAAACGAAGTAAGCTTCCAAGGATTTCTGAGTTGCCAAATCGATTGCAATACAGATTTTAACTCAACAGGCTTTAAAGGTACAGAACCTTTTCTTAAAAGTAGAAGTCCGAAAAGATTTTTCTGACAGTATTTCAATCTTTCTTGGACATATTTTTGGCTGATGTGAACACACGTGATGTCCCCTTCACAACTGGCTCTGGGAGAAGATTTGGTTGAACATGTACTTCATCGGTTAAGAGCAGAGCTGCAAAAGTTTTCGGTTTTGATGATGGCTGTGGTAAAGTATCAAGAACTTTTGAGAGAGGGGCAAGGAAATTCCACGGACATACTTTTGAAGGATCCATAGACAAGGCTACAAAAGTGAGAGAAAACTTCAATTTCTTTTATAATCTATTTAAAAAATAATTTATTAAAAAAATAACTTCGAATATATTTATCTTATTTATACTTCATTTTAAATACATTTATTTTGCTCAAAATAATTTCAATTTTTTTTTTTTTTTACAAAACCAATAAAATTAATTCTATTCAATCTTATATGACACTATTTTTCGAAAATAAGAGATATTATTGTTGGTTCAATTCACATCTTATATTTCAAATAATAATACAAATTTAATAATCAAACTATAATTTTGTTTTATTGTTGATGTTAGCATTAACTCCGATCATTTAATTGATTTTAAAGAAACCTCACAATAAAAAATAAAATTTAAAAATGTCAACTCTTAATAGAGATGGTAGTGCACATCCCTTCCACAATTATGGTGAGAGTTTCGAGTCCCACCACACGTATTTTACATTTTACAAACATGTGGGGAGTTTTCTTTAAAATAAAAAAAAATAAAAAAATATCATTCAAACTAGAAGAAGTCATCAACTTATATTAAATTTTCAATCCAATCCCCATGTTGCCTTAAAAATGATAATATTAATTTAGGAGTTACATTGTGATAACTCTAGAATTGCTTATAATTTATATATTTCTTTCTTAGTTTCTTGCTTTATTTTGAGTGAAGTCGGTTCCTCATCTTAAACACATTAGAGAAGGCAGCCTTATTGTGCCTAGATAGATCAGAAAGCAGTTTAAAAACAAATTTATTTAGACTTAAAAACAAACTTATCATAGCACTAGACTCCTAGACCAAGAATTTTCACTAAGGCTGAAATCTCATCTTACATTAGAATCATAACATATTTCTGAATAGAGTGTCCCACAAATGTCTGAAGTATTTTTATAGTTGAAAATCTTCCAACTTAAGTTTCTTGGTCCCATTCTACCAAGTTAACACTGTCCTTCTACCATGTTTTTTTTTTTTTTTTTTTTTTTTTCAATAGCGGTTATTTATATTATAAAAAAATTAAAGAAAATTTTAATAATCAGCTTCTTTTATAATCTTTTTAAAAATAATTTAGTAAAAAATACCTTAGAATATATTTATCTTATAATTTATACTTGATTTTAAATACACTTATTTTGCTCAAGATAATTTCAAGTATTCTTTTCTTCCAAAACCAATAAGATTAATTCTATCGAATCTTAAATGAAACTATTTTTCAAAAATATAATATATTATTATTGGTTCAATTCACATCTTATATGCCAAATAATAAAACAAATTTAATAATTCAATTTTTTTTTTTGGATTCTAAAAAATAACTACTAAGATAAAACAAGAAAGATGAGGTTATGGGTTCTAGTACTCCTCCTAATAAAAAAAAAATAATAAATAAATAAATGAGTGTCCGAAGAAGAGGTATCTTAAGGTTAGGAACTTTTAGGTGATGTTCGGTTGGTGGAATCAAGCATGGAATGGGAAAAGGAATTCTCATTCCATTGTTTAGTTTGCACAAGATGTCATGGAATGAGGATTCCACCAAAATGGTGGATTAGGATTCCTATGTATAGAGGTCGAAATCCGGATTCTACCCTCCCTAAATTATTAAAGTAACCATTTTGTCCCTCGAACAAAAAAAAAAATCAAAATTAAATTTGAAAAAAAAAAAAAACAGAGGCCACTTGCATTGGCCTCTTTCGAAACCAGAGATGGTGAGGTCCCCTGCGTCTGAGGCAACTAGATGAGAAAATCTTTCGCTTGCTTGATATGTACACGGCCATCGTCGGTAACTGGTAGAAGATTGAATATATCTTCTCATTCGAATCAACATCTGCCGTCTAATTACAAGTTGTGAACTCGCTTATCAAACTCAGTTACTCAGTCCGCGTGATGATCTTCGACTTTGAGTCATCAATCCAAAAAGACTCATAGAAAGTCATTGTCGCAGGCTGTGAACTTCATCCATTAACATCTCATACAATGAATTACCTCTCTCTCCTCGCCGATTACAGCAACATCCTCATAGACATCTCCATCGACTGGCATTCTCCGTCGAAATTGTTAGTCATGGAATCCAAATTCGACAGCCAGATCCCCGGGGACTCTCCTCGGGCGCCGCTCATCACCTTATAGGTGGCGTGGCTCATTCTCGTTCTTTTTGCAAGCTCAACGGGAAATCAAAGCGTTACAAAGAAGTGTCCTTATCATATATCTTCCTCGCCGGAGGAGGCAACTGAAGGTGTTGCCTTCTCCGGTGGCCATGGTGGCCACCGGTGAAATTTTTTAATTTGTTATTATTTTTCTTTTTATATATATATTTTTCTAATAAATTAATTTATATTTATAAAATAATTTTACATCTTTTTAATCATATTAAAAAAAAGATTCAAAAATTTTAATCATTTCTTATATGAATATTATAATAATTTTTTAATTTTTTATAAAAAAAAAAAATAATAATAATACATCAAAGGGGCGTTTTGGTCAAAACAAGAAGGATTTCCAAATGGATTCCATATTGAAACTAAACAAAGAAATCCATCTAGCAAATGAATTCCTTTCCTAGATGGATTCATTTCCCATGTGCATTCCTTTCTGCCAACCAAACACCACATTAGGGATGAGAGTTTAGAAACGGTCAAAGAAATAGAGAATTTGTGAGAGGAGAGAGAAAGAACATTGGGCAATGTTTCATGTGATTGGGGCATTAATTTTTGGATTTAGATCATCTCCTCACATCACTTTGTGTGACACCAAAAATAGTTGGTGGCAAAATTATCCACGGATACGGATCCGTAAGAATCCGCTCTAATTAAAATGGGGATGGATACTATTATTACGGGGAATGGAGCGGGATTGGATGCCATCATAATATAAGTGGTTTCTATTGTTTTTTAAAAGACAAACTAAATAACATCTCAATCTAAAGATAAGAGCATCCCCAAAAGACTCTTCTATTTTCACTCTTCAAATATCTATTTGCTTACCTATGTGGTAATTTGAGGAGTGAAAAAAGAAGAGTCATTCCAAAAGACTCTTCAATTAGAAATATGTTTATATTATTTTAATGAAAGCACTCAAATTCAGCACCCCCCCCCCCCCCCCCCCCCCCCCCCCCCAATCTAATTACCCTCTATTTTTTTCAAGTTAGAAATAGTAATTTTTATATTATTAATATGTTATTATTAAATATTCAATATTAATCTCATTTTAAAGATCTAGAAGAGACCTTATATATATTAATTGAAATTAATTAAAAAGATAAAGGTTATGGATGTTAAACATTAATGATGATGTGATATAAAAAATAATATAATAATAATTGAAGAGGGAGAAGTTGCTCTTCAATATTGAAGAGTGAGAAGCAAATTCTTATTTGAAGAATCTCATTTGAAGAGCCTGTTGGAGCCAAATATGCTGACGTGGCTTGTTTGATTTCTAGAAATATCTTATTTGAAGAGTCTTTTGGAGATGCTCTAACTCTTCAGGCAAGCATATATCATGGCAAACCTAATCTATTCCAGAAGGCTGCAACAGTAGCCAAGTTAAAGATTTTTTTTTCCTCAAGACTGTAGGGGTGGGCAAAAATCCATTAAATTGAATCGAATCAGTCCAACCGGTTTTTTTCCGGTTTTTTCGATTTAAATTTTCAAAAACCGGATTTCTCGGTTCGGTTTCCGATTCATTGGCTGGAACCGAGAACTGGGTATAAAAAAAAAAAAAAAAAAAAAAAAAAATCCCTAATTTTTTTTAGGTTTGCTCTCTCTCAGCTCTAAGCCTCTAACCCTAAATCTCTCAACTCTAGATCTCTCAACTCCGCCATCTCTCTCGTCCGACGTTCTGATGAGCCACCGTTTCTCTGCTTCTTGGATTGCCGAGTCCTGGCCTTGTCTCGTCCGCCGTTTCTCGACGACTTGTCTCTCAAATCGTCTCACTCCATCAAATCTTGCGGCTTTGATGATCCCAAACTCTCTCAAGTCTCAACAACGCTGTGATTCTCTTCTCTCCCTCCACCAACCGTAAGTTAAAATAAATTTTTATGTTTCTTTTAAAAATTAATTTTATATCAGATTATGATCTTTTGAATCTTTCTAATTTGTTGTTCTTGTGATACAGTCTTGATATGTGCATGATCCAAGTGTCCTGCATTGTGGGGAAGACCTGGTCATATTAACAGTTATTATTAATTAAGTTTGTTAGATTGAATAAATTAGATTGTTAGGTTGTGCCTTAGTGGCATCGTTGTTTCTGATAAGTGGGTTGCAAAGAATCAGGCACCACTTACCACTTTCCCTATTATTTTGCTTAGTTGATAGGTTGTCAATTGTTTTGTTTAACTGTGTAAGTCATTCAAAGTCTCGGCCTATAAAAGTGCCAAGTTTATTTGTAATGGGAAATCAATGAATATTAATCCAAAATATCTCCTATCTTCTATCTATTTTTATCTTCTATTTCTCTTATCTGATACTCTGTTCTTCTTCTTCCCAAATTTCTATCAGTTCTAATTGTGACCCAATTAGTTCATATCAAATGGTATCAGAGCCGGAATCAGTTCTTGAGGATGCCGAACTTCGCGATATTATTGCCCGTTACGATGCCAAGTTTCGTAAAACTATGGCCCGTTATGAAGCCAGTTGCGAATCACACTTCGATCAAATCATACAAATCCTAACTCGTCAAGAGTCGAGGTTCAACCAAATCCTCGCCCATCAACAAACCATCACTGGACAATTTCGACCCACCACCGAAAAATACATCAACCCCTTTACCCCGACAGCAACCTCCCACAGTCCCCACTTCACACAAATAGTCACCCCCACCAACCACACCATAATAACCACACTACCACCAAAAATAGCCAAAGCTTCAACCATTCCTCCACCAACCCAAATTTCGACCACCACCCATATCATTCCACATCACACAAATTATGACCAGAAAAATATTAAAAAAATTGTTAACAAAATTGTTCAATTTCATGTCTTACAGGTGGCCGTCCGTGACTTAAATCGGTTCCAACACCGGAACCTGCCTACTCCCACACGCGCCGCTACGTCCGCCTCCTTCAAGCTCCACCACACCGTCAATTGCATCTTCTTGACAGCCGTTACAACGGCCATGGTTCCATTGCATGTGTTCGATCCGGGAGGAAATGGATCGTTTGAAGAGGAGGGTTGGCTAGGTTACAATTTGGGTGGCGTCTCTCCTGGACGTATCCAAATTTTTTTGCCTTGAGGACAAGGCACTCTAAGGAAGGTGGAATGATACGGTCTTGATATGTGCATGATCCAAGTGTCCTGCATTGTGGGGAAGACCTGGTCATATTAACAGTTATTATTAATTAAGTTTGTTAGATTGAATAAATTAGATTGTTAGGTTATGCCTTAGTGGCATCGTTGTTTCTGATAAGTGGGTTGCAAAGAATCAGGCACCACTTACCACTTTCCCTATTATTTTGCTTAGTTGATAGGTTGTCAATTGTTTGTTTAACTGTGTAAGTCATTCAAAGTCTCGGCCTATAAAAGTGCCAAGTTTATTTTTAATGGGAAATCAATGAATATTAATCCAAAATATCTCCTATCTTCTATCTATTTCTATCTTCTATTTCTCTTATCTGATACTCTGTTCTTCTTCTTCTTCCCAAATTTCTATCAGTTCTAATTGTGACCCAATTAGTTCATATCATCTTGGTAGTCCGTGGTCACTGTCAAAGCTATAAATTCATCTGATGCATGGTGTTGTGTCTTTTGCGTTATAAATTCAAAGCTATAATTTGTTGTTCTTGGTGTTGTGTCTTCTACGTCTTATCTAGGGTTTTCTTGGTGTTGTGTTTTGTTGTTTTTGGTGCTTGTGGGGTTTTGCTTTGCTGGCAGCAGCAGGTTTCTTATCTGATGCTTGTTTTTGCTCTTTCTCGTGGTTTCTTTGTCTGGGTTTGCTTGGGCCGTTTCTGGTCTTTGACCAATTCTTGTGATACGATCAATCTTGCATGCTTGCACGTGTTGCATGAGAATATTGTTATCTGATTTATTGTTAGTTTTGTTATTTGATTTAGTCAATTAAGTTAGTAGTGGCTGAAAGTGGATGCTAAAAACTCTCCACAACTTCAGTAATTTATTTGTAGTGGAGTTGGTTATTGTAGTCAATTGCTTAGTGATTTACAACGTGAAGTTAGTGGTGTAGTGCATTACTATTATCAGTTGTATGTATGTATTATTGGCTTATAAATAGCCTGAGAAGTATTGAACGAAGGATATCGAATATTATAACCAAACCTTATCTCCTTGATTTCTCTTTCTCTACTCATTTCTCTATCTTTCTTCTTCTCTTATCTGATATTCTGTTCTTCTTCATCCCAAATTTCTATCAGTTCTAATTGTGACCCAATTAGTTCATATCAAATGGTATCAGAGCCGTTCAGTCCCATGGACAAGTTTCGTAAAAGTATGGCCCATCAAGAATATCTCTTCAACCAAATCCTCACTGAAATACTAGCTTTACGAATGCAAATGCAACAAACCCAACCTACCCTCAAAATCAATCCCTTCCCTGCACCTACCAAAGCCCCCCACATTTCTCTTCCTACGCAATCAACCTTCCCTACACTGACCAAAGCCTCCCCCATTTCTCCTTCCACACTACCACCAAAACAAGACCAGTTCCACGGTCCCCATATCACTCCCACCAATCCACCACCACCCATGCTCACAACCATCGATACCACACTACCACCAAAAGAGCCCAGTTCCACCCCATTCTTCTACCAACCCAAGTTTCGACCACCACCCATATCACTCCACACCACACGATTTATGACCAGAAAAATATTAAAAAATTGTTAACAAAATGGTTCAACTTCATGTCTTACAGGTGGCTGTCTGTGACTTGGATCGGTTCCGACACCGGAACCTGCCTACTCCCACACGCGCCGCCGCTTTCAATCTCCACCACACCGTCCACTACATCTCCTCGACAGCCGTTATGACAGCTGTGGTTCCATTACTGGTGTTCGATCCGGGAGGAAATGGATCCATGGTTCCAAATTTCATCCTTGCGGACAAGGATGAATTTTAGGGGGATGGAATGATACGATCAATCTTGCATGCTTGCACGTGTTGCATGAGAATATTGTTATCTGATTTATTGTTAGTTTTGTTATTTGATTTAGTCAATTAAGTTAGTAGTGGCTGAAAGTGGATGCTAAAAACTCTCCACAACTTCAGTAATTTATTTGTAATGGAGTTGGTTATTGTAGTCAATTGCTTAGTGATTTACAACGTGAAGTTAGTGGTGTAGTGCATTACTATTATCAGTTGTATGTATGTATTATTGGCTTATAAATAGCCTGAGAAGTATTGAACGAAGGATATCGAATATTATAACTGAACCTTATCTCCTTGATTTCTCTTTCTCTACTCATTTCTCTGTCTTTCTTCTTCTCTTATCTGATATTCTGTTCTTCTTCATCCCAAATTTCTATCAGTTCTAATTGTGACCCAATTAGTTCATATCATCTTGTTGTTGTATGTTTGCCTTGGCTTTGTTGGCCTTTTATAAAATTTAACCATTCAAAAAAAAAAAAATACTTAACAGCAGTAAGTTTATATATACTATTTGTCAATCCCCTTTAGTTTAAGCTCATTTTTAACATGAATTTCTGATTATTATTTTTTTGTTGGAACAGTTAAAAGACGTGATAAAAACATAGCAGTGACGTAGTGTAACAAACCTTGATTCGTTTCTATCTTCTGAATTGGCCTAAACAAAGTAAGTATTATCTTGTCTTTGTTTGAATCAATTTTGAATTCTATTACGGTGTTTGTAGCCTTATAGAGTTGTATGTGTGGATTCAAGCATTTTTTTTAGTTTACTTTTACTGATATTATTAGTTTACTTTTACTAGTTGCCAAAATTATTGTCATCAATGGTAACATTTGATGTATAAAAGTAGAAAGTAGTGAACAACCGATTCGAGTTTGTCAATGGTAAGAATTTTTTGATATTATGATTTTTTTTATTATTGTCATTGATTTATTATTTGATGACTCAAGTTAATTCAATGAAAACATGTTTCTTATCATATCAAGTTATGTATAGATTGATTTGGAACTTCGGAGTGGGTTTGGAGTAATCAAGGATTCAAGGGCTGCTGTGCAATCAAGGATTCAAGGGCTGTTTTGCATTATTTTTTGAAGAATTTCTAGTTGTTTTTTTTTTAGTGTTATGGACTTATTTGTGTTTATGGACTTATTGTGTTATCCTAGATTTGATAATGGATTGTTTATGAACTCTTATGTGGATTGTTTTGAACTTATTATGTGGTTTTAGTAGATTATTTAGTGTTTATGGAATGTTATCGGTGGATTGTTTTGAGTATTTTGACAATTGAGAACAGTTTTTTTGGTGATTTTTACCGAGTTTTGAGAATTGAAAAAAATCTTTTTTGTATGATTTATGTGTCATTTAATCATATTCGGCCCAATAGGTCCAAAATATTAAAAACTTGTGTTTTTTCAAATTTTCAACCCATAGCAGATTTTATAAATTAAAGCCCAGTAATCTAGCCCAATAGGCCCAAAACTGAACTGAACCAAACCAAACCAAACTGGTTCAATCGGTTTTTGATCGGTTGAAATGATAAATTTTATCAAATCAGTTCACTTTTTCAAAAACCGAATATTATCGGTTTTTTATCGGTTCACTTGAAAAATGAACCGATCCATTAAACGCCTACCCCTACTCAAGAGTAACCTATTAAATTTGAAATTTTTTATGATGGGTGTAGGAAGTAAATGGGTGTTTGGAGAATTATTATTATTAATTTAGTCCCTAACTTTTGGCAAAACATCAAATTTTTTTATTTTTTTTAATGTGTTTACTTTTTTAGCACCTTTGGTCTCTTACTTTTCATAAATACACCAAAATGATCACTCTGACTCTAATTTTGATGGTCAAACATGAAAGAAAATACAAATTGACCATTTTACCCTTTATATTTAATTATTGAATGAGAATGACACTTTAGCTCTCCAACCTTTTACAATTTGACAACTTTATCAATTTGGATTGTCCAATAAAACATTGGCATGTGTTATAAAACTTATTTTAAAAAATAATTCAAAAAATTAAATAATAAAATAAAGTGAATACATTTTTTTTAAAAAAAATTAATAAAATACATTAAAATAAAAAATATCATAAAAAATCTTACAATTTTTTTATTAAAAAACTTATAAAATAACATAAAAATATTAAAATAACACATTTCAATAAAAATATAATTTTACACAAAAAATTAAAAATAATCATTAAAAAAATTTGTGAATTAAAAATATTTAAAAAGGAGAAGGGAAAAAAAAAAAAAAGAATCTACCTCCACCAAATATGAAGAGAGAAGGCCACCACCTCCGTGCGAATCGTAGGGAGGAGGCGCGCCTTCTCCCTGAAAATCGTGGGAGGAGGCGCAACCTCCTCCCCATATCTAGATATGAGGAGGCCTCGCCTCCACCTGAACATCACTATTTGTCTTTTTAATTTTTTGATTTGTTTTTTTTTTTTAAATATATATATATATATATATATATATATATATATATATATAACATTATATTAACTTTAATTTTTTTTATATAAAAGGGGTGAATTCATAAAGAGCCAATACATTTATGGTTTTACTATTTTTAGCCACCAAGGAAAGTTAAGCAAGAAACTTTCTAGAGACATGTGAGATGTCTTGGATAGAAAATGACAAGTCTTTCATTAGTAAAAGGTCCATGGGTAGGGTAAAAGGGATATCCAATAGGGAGTAAACAATCAGGAGAATTGGTCACTTTTGAGGGTGTACTTTTATCCAACTAGTAAAAGGGTGGTGTTGCCGGTGGTTGTGGATTCAACCCATAGATGTTTCCTCTTCGAAAGTTTACCACGTAAAAAATAACAAGTCAAATGTCTCTATCTCTTTCTCTTTTATAT
Source organism: Acer saccharum (assembly GCA_030490815.1). NCBI lineage: Eukaryota > Viridiplantae > Streptophyta > Magnoliopsida > Sapindales > Sapindaceae > Acer > Acer saccharum. Next base: position 22,186,496 of record CM059875.1, read on the forward strand.
TTGTATATGTGATTAATTGTGTCTTGTTTTAGATCATCATTTCTTCATATCTTTGTAAACAAGATCTATGTAAAGAAAGAGATGTAAACAATCTTTTGATCAAGTTGTAAATATCATTTGTATTTGTTAATGGTTGACTTATTTGTATATAGTGATCCATTCATTTGTACTTGTGAATATTGAGCATTAATATATAAATACAAGTGATAGTTGATTTATGTTTTAGTTTGATCTCTTCACTTGCAAATTATATACTTTAATTGACATGCCTAATTGAAAATGTTTTTCAATAGTCTATATGTGCTTTTATAATTTTAATGTATTGTGATACAAACTATCTAGAAGGACAAACTCTTGTTTATTTTTCAAGTGATTGAAAAGTTTAAAACTTATCCCCCCTCTAGCTCTAGGTTAGCTTTTGGCAATTTAACCGTGTTTTTATATTTCAGACACCTCTTTCTAAAAAACAGTTGACACCTTTTTCTCTTTTTATAAGTCGTTTCTACCATTTATGAATAGTGAGGGAAAAGGAGGGAAGACAATTAAATGATGGGTATTTTGGTACTTTCAAAACCCATTTTATTAGTAACAATCAAATTAGTTTGTGTGACTAAAATCTTTTTTACATAATCTAAGGTTTATTTATGAATTCCTTTTTTTAATTTGGACTAAAATTTTGGCTCTCCTACTAGTTTTGTTCAATGTTATGTACAATTAATTGGGTATGGAAAGATATTGAGTGGGAAGTATTTAGTAACACTCTTTTCCATTTTCACTTACATTATTGAACTATTGGACCTCCTGAAAACGGCCACAATCAATAAAACTGCATGTGTTCTTCAACAACCGAAATACTGATACACCAAAAAAAAATTAAAAGAAAATTAATAGTTTTTTTAATTGAAAATAAACATAACAACCACTGGACGTAGCTAATTACAAAAAAGTAACGCTACTTTATCTAAATTTGGGGCCCAAATGATGTGGCATCACTAAAACCCAATAATTTCAATTATCCAATTCTAATCTAGAGAAATTAAAGATCCACATCATTTGGACAAAATAGCATTATTAATTACAAAAATGCATTCAAAGGTGACAAAATGTTCAACAACATTTATCACTTTATTTCATTTTCCTGCTTTCCCCATTTTTTATGTATGAACATACTACCTATTTAAATACACTCATGTGAAACACATTTAGATGTACAATAAATATAGGACGCCTGCGAAGTGCCTTTTATTTTATCTAAACTCGACATGTCTTGGCAAGATAATCACAGCCTTCATAGACTTCCAGCCCTGGCCGATTGAGCTCATCTTCTTTGAAGCAAGCACATCGCTTACTCATCTTTCCAGTCAAAGCAATTTCTTGAGGTCTCTGAAGTCTGAACTAACCTAGGGCAGCCATCATCACACCAAACCTAGCAAAAGCAGTCAAAGAATCAATTTACATTACAGATGCTTTTAAAATGCAGCGGAAATAGAGTTTAGTTTAAAAGGTGTTCCACTACTATCATAAATAATGTCTTTCATAAATTTTGTGCCAACATGGACATGAAATGGCAGACAATCTATTTATACAAGCTTTATAAACATCAAATTCTTAAAAACTATAAAGAGAAATAAGAAATGATAATGCAACTAAATGAAGCTTGGATTAAGATATTATCTATAAGTTTTGAAAACTTAATACCTCTCCACCCTCTTCCTGACTCCACTTTGAATTGCAACTTGGTTGTTTAGCTTCTTCAGTCTTCTGTTTCTCCATAAGCTGTGCCCCTCTAGCAGCCTTTGCTTCAGCTCCTTTCAAATATTTAGTAGGATTTCCCTGGTTATCATAGTAACGACCCACCAGTTTACCAACAAATCTGCAGTAGTATAACTTAGTAAATATCGAGCATCATGCATATTTATTGACAGTTCAAATCCTGTATTTCTATTTCACTATTACCCTATAGCTAAAATTTAAATGAATGGAAAACCAAAGCATATGAAATTCACACGTCTGATGATTCTGAAAACATAAAGGTTAAACGTTAGAATTAAATTTAAATATTACCAATACTAAATTGTCTAGGAATATTCTGTAGGCATAATTACTCATACCAACAGTCATTTACACAGCAACAATGAATTCAAAAAAATACAACTGACTCAATTATAGATTTATAGGCCATAAGGCAATCTTTTAATATAGAAACTAAAAAAGAGTGATTTATCTTCAACTTCAATAATGACATTTCTACAGCTAGATATCTCTTAATTTGTTTTCCTCATGTTTGGAATGAACCAGAGGAAAACAATGTATATCTTAAACAGAGCTGATGTTTCACATTTGTATAGCTGTTGCTAACATATCCTCAATGTATCGTAATTTATTTCTGTACAGACAAGTAATTAACAATGGAAATATGGGACATGAATATGTATACAGACAAGTACTTAACAGTGAAAATAAGTGAACATGTCCCATAAGGCCATAATTATATAATAGGCAAGTTTTATAACCAAGTACCTAAAATTATTACACCTCCTGGCATTTTAGTGTCTAAAATGGAAAACATGGTGGTCAATCAGACCATCCCACTTTACACAACTGTAGCAAGTGGCACCAACATTCCAATAAAGAAGGTGACTCTAGAATTGCTTCTTCAATGCTACTCAATTGTTTTGTCCATGGAATCATAAAATAAAAACATTCCTATATGTTCTGAAACAAGGGAATCGGAATAAAAACATTCCAGCTTCCCTTACTAACTTTATTATCCTTTTGCTTCAAAATAATCTACAAATTATATGCCTACTGGAACTATGGCTAAAAGTAAACTATGCATCTCCTCCACCTACAGAACTACTGTTCATATTCTAATACACAACTAATGCCCAGAATCCAACAGGGAATATCATTTCTTTCTAATAGGAAGTACTGCACACACCAATGTATTTCAGCATATATGGATTTGAACCTTGACACTGGGATCAAATCATGGACAAAGTTTGGTCTCAATTTCCACAGCCTCCATATAAGGTCAGAAATTTGGAAGGGCTAAGGAGGCTTTGGTTAGTGAATAACAAAAAAGGTGTAGTTAATTTAATTAATTAAAAAGGTTAAATGACTTTGGTTTTATACAAGAAAAGGTCTTAGCCTCTTAGGTTTTATACATGCACCATATCACAATTGGGGTCTTTATGTTTGGCTTAGGGAAAAAGCATGTATCACTTCCTATAAGGAAAATAATGATCTACATACTGGTTCCAAATAATGTGTATAACTAACTATATACTTAAGAAGTGTTCAATAAATGTTGTGATTAACATAAAAAAATTTCTACATGAACAGTGACATTAATGTAAAATTATGTATTGCATGAAGCTTTCTCAGTAGTGAAACTTCCTTAGTAGTCATGAACACGGCAAAGAAGGAAGCAACATCCTCAATAAGGGTAAATTTCCAAAAACCATGATGGACTTGATAGTCCATACAAGTGATTACTCCAGTTCATTGAGCATGGTAGATAATTTCCCATAATTGTCTTTATTCGATTTCCAATTTATAAAGGAGAATTCATGAAAGATGATTAATTTAAAACCCACTTGTAGCTTCTAAAGTAAAAGTCCCGCCATTCGACTACACTCTTTACCTACAAACATGAAGTATATCAAACAATGTAATTCAACAGTTTCAATGACGTAAAGCATAGTTGATTAAACAAAAGATTTGTGAAGCCAGCTTTGGTGGTGAGTACTTAAACATTTGTCTGCACACACTGGAGCATGTATGAGAGAGAAAGAGAGAGAATCATGCAATGACAAATTCTTTGTTTGCTTGGAAATCTAATCGATATGAATTCACATAAATTTTGTACATATTGTCAGAATTCAATTTCCCAATCTTCCATAGCTACATGTTTTTAGATGTTAGATTTTATCTTAATCTGTTTTTTATGAAAAAAAACAAATATAATACATACTTGAATTTAAACATTAGGAAAGAAGAAAAATCATTAAAACATTTTGATCTCCAATAAAATCCCAAGAATTTGACTTTTTGATTCAGATTAAAACTCTTAAATAGACCATTAAATTAGAAAAATAAAAGATAGAAAGAAAAGAAAGAAAGATTACGTTTGAGCTAGATAAGCCACGCAATGAGTCAGTGAGTCCATCACCTGTACAAAAACAAAATAAAACAGAGAAATGAAAAAGAGAATATAAATTAAAATTATTAGATAAAGAACTTCAAATTTGGGATTTGATTAGAGTTTCTACAGAAACTTGTTTGCTGGCAAACTTAAGAATTGGAAAGCAATTCATTTTTCTGAATAGGTCAGTGAATAGTAACACAAAGCAATACCAGCAAATGGCAACTTCAACTTTTGGGTTATAAGAAGAAAGATTTTATAAGAAGTTGAAAAGGGAAAAAAGTGGAAAATAAGAACATAGAAAGAGAAAAAAGTACAAAGCATCCATGCATTTATAATAAACAAATAACTTGATAATCCATTAACCAGTTCTAACAATTCAATAAGAACAAAAAGCATATTAATAGACTTGACTACCACTTATCCTAACATGACTACAACTTCCAAAACCAAGAGACTTCAGGAATCTCAATTCTCAAAATTTAACCTAACTCAGTAATATGTAATAACTCAACTTACACTCAATTAGATTACCGAATTATCCCTAATTTTTTTGGACTCGTAGAAACAAATAGTTCTGTCCTAAAGGCAAAAAGCCACACATCTCCCAAACTAACACTCTGAATTCAAGACTCAATTTATTTTTTTAGCTAAGAAACAAAGAATTGAGAAACCAATTTAACCCTAAACAAATGCAACTCAACCTTTAAAATTGTGCAATCTTATGTACATTAAAATGTCATAGGAGAACCCACAAAACACACACAAACTTTAGTAATTAACACTTATAATTATTATAAAAATACAATAAAATAATATCCTTTTTCCCATGGCTTGTTTCAGGCATATCAACAAAAAACATGGACCGTAATTACCATAGCAAGACAAATGCAATGACTAAAACGTTATTCTCACTTTTCCACTTCCACAGATTGCCTAATCCTGTAAAACTGGAGTCAGATTGTGAAAGGAGATACTGATCTAGTATTAGAAAATTGAAGAGACAAAAAAGAGGGTGATGTAGAACAAGTTAGGTGTTTATAATTCTCTTCTGAACCATGTCATTGGTTATAACCCTTCCATGGGCAGCTGTAAGGCAAGGATCTGAATGTCTGTCCCTCTGGAACCTGTTGTTTCATTCTTCCTATTGCAGACTCTTAAGCTTCCACATAACTATAAACACTTACATTACATAAAGTTAAGACTTAAGAGTATGTAACAATACTTACAATTGACTATTTCAACTAATCCAAGCCTGTTATTTCTTAATCTTTTGATCTCATGAAAACTTTATATTGCTAAAATAACATACTAAAAAGATAACATTGACCATTTGTACCTGTAAAGTTTCCTGAAACAAATGCACGGGAAGCGTCTCTGAGTAAATAGTAAAAAGAAACAAGAAGCTATCAGTGTGTGTCCTAAGATAAATGAAGGGATAAAAACAATAAAACAAAGCCTATGACATAAATTAATTTGATAAAAAAAAAAAATCTCAATGAGCTTTCCCCACATAAAATAACAGGGTCAAAGGTAGGAAATGCGGATTATGGGGCAATCAGGATTATAGATTCAAACACACAAAAGAAAAAGTGAGACAAATTCATATTTGAGTACACAGATCATACTTCTTCAGCTCTCAATATCATAAGATACAATTAAAATAAAACATTGTGTTTTCTACATTTTAAGTGAACTTAAATTGATATGCAGCAGTGCAGCACTTTATATATTTCATAGTAGCCTCTTTCTCAGCAAAGGAAAAAGAAAAATACAGCGCTTGATCTCAACCAAAAAGGAGATTTTTTTTTTTTTTTTCAGAAAAAAGAAGAGATTTATATGGTGTTTTCTACAGCAGGACAAGTATACAAGGGATAAAGCGAAAAGGTCATAAAAAGAAAATGAAATATAATAAATATGAGATCTAAAGTCATACAAACCCAAAAATAAGTAGAAAAATAAAGCCAATCATCAGCCAAGAGAACAACTGAATGAAAATATTATGCACTTTAGGCCTAGGCCCACATGAATATGTTCTTGGTTTCTTACCTAAAAGGGGCCTTATATTAGTTTGGAAAGAAGGTCTACAGGTATAGTGCAGTGATTGCTTGATTAGGTGATATGAGATTCTATATGTAATCCTCACCTCAGTCATCTAGTCTATTACACCCAAGAGTTTGTACCTTACGTTAGGTCATTACAACAACATTCCAAAGAAGCCCGAGTTTAAGTCAAGAATGGGCTGCTTGGCTGCTTGACACCTTCACACACCTTAAAGCAGCTCGATTTTTCTTAGTCGTTTAGGTCACATTGTCTGACTTGCAATAGTGTCATACCAAGCTAGGCATTCCCCATACTCCCCTTGACAAAGATAATACCAAACACCATATCTCTACCTAACACAATGTAACTGTATATGATTAACGAGTTATGTTAATCGTAATTTTTTTATTACTTTTTTGTTAAAGATTCATGTGACTCGATGTAAGCAACAACTTGAATCCAACTGCATATATCATCAGTAACTTGGTAATTGCTACAAATGAAAGAGATTCCAGACCAAATAGGCCTTAATCCAACCAAAAATGAAAACCTAAATTTAAATAAACTGTTCCACTCTTTGAAGAATAACATATGAACATGATCCACTTACAGAGTCTATAATAACCTAAACATGATAGATATAAAAAATATATATATAAATAAATAAATAAATAAAAACATTGCGAGTTTGTTCCAATAGTAGCTGCATACATGCAAGACTTTTAACAAACAACGTTTAAGCGAGGCCAAATAAAGCAACGAACCTTCCAGCAAAATGATTGTAACCTCCACCTTTGCCATAATGAGATTTCCCTTTAGTTACATCAAACACAGATCTGATTCAAAAGCACAAAATGAATATCAAACATAATCAACGATAGCATTTCGTCCACATATCATACAAAGGGAGCGAGAGAAAAAGAGAGTACCCGAGAATGCCTAGAAGAATGGGAATCGAATCATCAGTTCCATTGTGCAAAGCCAATTCTTCAACAGAGAACAATCTCTACAAGTAAAGGCCAAAATTAGTTAATAATGTAATCGTTTACGCTTAATTGAAGAGAAAGAGGGAAAATTCGAACCTTTTGAGGGTTGAATTTGTAGAGCAATGGAGCAATTAAAGCTACAAAAACTGTAAATAAAACAAATGGGGATTTTAATAAATTCTTAACAGCCATCGTCATCAGTCTTTGTTTCCAATGAATTCAGTTTTGAGTGGTGTAGCTCTTGGATCTTGGTCAAAAATCAAGTAGTTGCACTGCCATTGCTCGCACTTGAGAGTTGATAACATGAATTGATGGTTTGAATATAGAAGAGATGAGATTACCAGCACCAACTCTTGGACCAAGAGCGAGCCGACTTTAGGCTTTTGATATTTGGGAGATGAAATGCTTGTCGTCGTTTAACAATTGGTAACAGCAAAAACGGAAATTTCAAAACGTTCTTAAATTACGGCGAAATATCACTGTCGTAATTAGGGATGGCAAAAATCCCAAAAGGGGATCCGATCCGTTTGTAGTGAATTTAGATCACATAAAATGATAAAAACGATGCTCGGATCCGATATGGGTTAAAAGTTGTTAATCTGGTTTGTAAACGGATCGGGTATGGGTCAAATCAATATAATCCGTCTCATCCCAATTGACCCGATATTTATATAATTATTTTTTAAGATATTAAAAAAATATAAAGAAAAAACAAAACATTAATTTTTTTATCAATTTATCTAACTGAATTTTATATTTGAATTTAAAGTTTATATAATTTAGATGTTAGAGCATCTCCAATGCTATTATACATTTTTTAGTTTCTAAATAGTGCCACATCAGCATTTCTATTTATTATAGGCCCACTTTTGAAAAAAAATGAGAGAAATGCATATTCACATCTCCAATGCAATTATCTAAAGTCAAATATGCATCTATTTTATGTCAAATTATAATAAAACAATTATTACACTCTCTCTCCTCTTTTATTTTACAATTAAATGAGGTTTAATCTTTTTGGTGGAAAGAGTTGAAAGCTTTAATCTTATTGGTGAAAAGAGTTAGAAATCATAGTCAGCATTTCTAGGAGAGTTTCTAGAATTAGAAATCCAACTCCATATTCTTTAACTTTTTTTTTGCCACATCATCTTTATATTCAACTTAGATAATAGCATTGGAGAGAGTTTTTCTAACTTTTTTAATATCTATCCTATTTGGCACTCCATTTTCTCCAAATGCATAATAGCATTGGAGATGCTCTTATATTCTATTAATTTTAAGTTTATATATGCTTTTAGGGGTGTGGCTTAACTGGTAGATTGATGAGTTTGGGGCTTGGACAAATGACTCCCAAGTGGGTGACTCAAATTACCTGGTCTAAATAGGTGGATAGATAAATACTGAAGTTTATATATGAATTTCAAGTGTACATTAAATTTTAAATTTTTATATTTATTTGACACTATTTTTATGTTGAATTTTGAGAGTATCACTGGTTTAATAAGTTAAGTTTAAATGACATCAATGAACTAAAATACCATCATCTCCTTCTTTTATTATGTTTATGCCATTTTTATGTTAAAAAAAAAATAATTAAAAAAATAAATAAATAAAAAATAAAAAACCTCCATTGATGGAAGCTCTCCATCAATGGAGACGAAAGACCATCATTAGATGAGCACCGTGCGGAGAGAGGCATTACCATGGATACCACCTGTTCTAATTGCAAGGAGGGATGTGAAAATCTCAACCATGTTTTTAGGAAGTGCTCAGCCTCTTTGAAAGTTTGGGAGGATATGTGTAAGGGAATTACTAAAACTGATTGTTTTAATCTGGTTTGGAGTGATTGGTTGCAGCAGAATTTGAGTTGTAACAAGATGATTATGGGTAGATTTCCTGCGTATCTTCTCTTCTCTGTGACCCTATGGTATATCTGGAAATGGAGATGCAAGTGTGTGTTTGATATGAAGTTTAAAATGCCTAAGTGTGCTGGGAAGATCATCTTTCAAGTAATTGAAGATTGGCTAAAAGCTAATGAGGACAGTAGTACTAAGAGTGAGATGAAGTCCTGTATGATAGCTTGGTCTCCTCCTAAGATTGATTGCATCAAGCTTAATGTTGATGGAAGTCTGAATCATGATTTGGGTACCATATCTCCTGAAGGGGTGGCTCGTAATCATTTAAAGAAGTGGATTAGAGGTTTTGCTTTGAACAGGGGAGCTGGAAGCATAATTGAAGCTGAGCTTTGGGGCATTTTTGAAGGCTTGAAGTTCTTGTGGAATGCTGGGTTCAAGAATGTTGTTGCTGAAACTGATTCACAAACTGCAATTTGTCTGCTAACTACTGATACTCATATTAATCACCCTCTCTATAGTATCATTATGGCCTGTAAAGCTTTACTGAACAAGAAGTGGTGTTGTTGCATTCAGCATGTCTATAGAGAAGGCAATAGAGCTGCGGATGGTTTGGCCAAGCTTGGACACTCCTTAGAGTTAGGAATCACATTCTTTGAAGACCCCCATTTGCAGATTCTCAACATCCTGGATGATGATCTGTCGGTCTAGCAGCTGCTAGGCTTGTTCCTTTTGTGTAGTTCTGTTTCTTTTCGGGCCCTGTTGCCCTCCTTCTTACAAAAAAAAAAAAAAAAAAAAAAAGACCTTCATTAGAAGTCAAGAGGTCGAAATTGACCTTAATTAGAGGTCAATGGAGATTGAAATTGATATCCATTGGAGGTCTCAATGAATAAGATGACAAATAAATTTTTAGAAAATTTCATTTTTGCCCAATAAGTCTTGTATATTGCAAATATTTCTAATAAGTCTTGGAAATAACAAAACAAGTCTCGAAAATTAGAAATTAAGTCTCGAAATACAAAATAAGTCTTGAAAACACCAAAGACTTATTTTTGTGAGTGTGTTTCAAGAGTATTTTTGTCAGATCCACACTTTAGGTGCTATTAAAACTTAATTTATTAAGTTGATGATAGTCTTAAAACTTTTACTCTTTAAAGAGTGCTATTAAATTTTTGAATCCTTATGTTTACGGGGGTGTATTCAATCAAGATTTGATTGGATTCTATAGGATTTGAAAAGTCTAGAGGTATTCAATTAGAATTTATAAAGAGTCCATCAAAGTCTGGGGGTATTCAATCTAGACTTTGAAGGATTCCAATAAAATCCAATCAAATCTAGGTGTATTCAATTCAGACTTTTAAGAATTCCAAACAAATTTGGGTGTGTTTAAAAATCCATGGATTTCAAGGATTCTGTTTAAGTGATGGAATTGGATAGATTTGGATGGATTTTAGAATGAACAATATAAAAAAGCTCTCCACAAATCTTGTCATGTGCCCATAGATTTCATAGGATTTCATTCTCACATCAAATGACCTCTCAATTTTCTCAGCTTTTGGTATCCCTTTTCATTCTCTCATCTAGGGATGGTGATTTATCCCCGAGGACCCAAATCCCCACTCCCCCATTCCCATTTGAGGGGAAATTTTTTGGGAAAAATGGGGAAACGATGGGATGATTTTTATCCCCAAATTGAAATGGGGATGGGGATGGGGATGGGGGTAGGTGCCCCCATTCCTATTTCCCCATTTCCCCAAAACCTTATATAATATATATATATATATATATATATATATATATATATACAATCCCGTTCTCATGTGGACGTCCTGATATAACTTCATGAGGATATTGAATGTGAGCCACTAGTTTTGACAAGTGCATACACACTTGAGTCAAAGCATGTAAAACTCAATACGTCCTCATTTGAAAAATTATATATATATATATATATATATATATATATATATTTCTTTATATTTTTATTCTTTCTATTTTACTGAGTATATATATATATATATATATTCTTAATATTTTTATTCTTTTATTTTACTAAGTATGTAATTTTTACTTAAATAGAGAAAATGGGGAAGACGGGGAACAGGGAAACAGGGAAATGAGGATGGGGATGAGGGGACCTATATCCATCCCCATTTCCCCAATAACCATCCCTACTCTCATCAAATGTGATTTCTTCCTATTTCACACAACTCTTGGTCTCCACATCTCACAAAACCTTCTTCGAATATGAATTTTTTATTTTATTTTTTTCATTTTTGGTTTCAGTTCTTCTTCAGTCAAAACTAACAAGCAAAATCATCATCCCTTTTATATCGAAATCATTTTTTTCATCTAGCTTCTTCACTTTTATATCAAACAAGCAATCAATTATAATATATATATATATATATATATATATAGGGAGAATTGCATTTTAGTCCCTGTAGTTTGCCTTATTCTGTGTTTAGTCCACGGTTTTTTTTTTTTATTACAACTTTTAGTCCTTCTGTGACAGAATCCGTCAAAAGACAGATTCTACCATGTCAGTCGGGCTAAAGGACCTTAATGCCCCTCTGATTGTCTGATACCCATTGAATGACCGTTTTACCCTTGTCTTTTGTGTGACCATTAAATTAATAAATTTAATTAAATAATAAAAACAACTACAAAAATAAAATTAATAAAAATAAATATCCAGGCATCCAGCCATCATCCAACCAGCATCATCTTCATCAATTTATTTATTTTTTAATAAACAAAAAATGGTGAGGATTTATTTATTTAAAAAATAATTATATAAAAAAATGAGAAAATTTTTCTATTAAACTAAAAATTAAAAACAATTTAAAAATAAAATATTTTAAATCTCCACCATCCAAATCTTAGATGGATGGTGGCGATTTATTTATTTAAAAAAAAATTATATAAAAAAAAGAGAAAAAAATTTCTATCAAACTAAATCATTAAAAATTTCTATCAAACCCAGAAAATTTAAAAATCATCCCAGAAACCCAGAAACCCAAATCATTATCATCCCTCTCCTCCACCACCACTGCCATCACTATCCATTATCATCATCATCATTCTCTTTAAACAAAAATGGAATCCGGTCAAATCTCTTTAAACAAAAACAGTTACAAACATCAACGATTCTCAATGATTACAAACATCAACGATTGTCAGAAAACCAACAAAAAAAATCATAAAAATGAAAACCCAAAAAAAAAAAAAATCAACAAATCTCCTATTCAAGCTTCTCAATGTCCTTGTCGATCCCAACACCCACGAAAGTGTAATTCTGATTCAAAAGGAAATTGATGAGTGATAGAGGGATGTTTGGGGAGTGAATTAGTTGGAAGACGAGACATCGGCGACCCACACACAACTGGAGAGTGGCCACTAATGTTCTCGATAAACCTCTCAACAAGGCAAACAAGAGGCGCCGTGGCTCCACTGTAGTCATCAAAGCCAGCGAAATCCAGTGGCGGCAAGAGACGGGAAGTAGAAGAAGAAGAAGATGTAAGGATTGGAAAATTCGGGGGTTTTACTCTAGAGATTGGTTTGTCGAAGAGAAGAAGATTTGTGGATTTTATTCTAGGGGTTTTGCTTTGTCGAAGAAGAAGAGGATTTGGAGATATAATTCTAGGGATTTCGGTCTTTGGTTTGTTGAAGAAGAAGGGATTTTAGAATGAGGGTTTCAGAAAAAAAAAAAAATTGGGGATTTTGGGGTGAGATTTCAGGTCAGCTGCGGGCAAGAAGAAGAAGAAGAATAAGAAAAGAGAGAAAGAGATTGGTTTAGGGTTTGTGAAATCGGTTTCGTTTATAAAGATGATGATGAACTGGGTTTGAAATCGGTTTGACTGAAGAAAGGGAGATTTGGGGATGATGGTGGTTGAAGATAAAAAGATTTCTGGGTTTGGATTTGTTTCTTGGTTTGATAAATTTAATTTTTGTTTTAATTTCCGTTTTTAAATTTAAATAAAAAATAAAAAAAGAAAGATCTCCACCGTTCACCATAGAGATATAAGGTGGAGATCCAGCTTTTTTATTTTTTAAAATTCTTTTTTATTTTTGTTTTCTTTTTTAATATATATATATCAAATTACCTTTATAGCCTTAAACCCTAATTATCCTTCCCGTCCCCATTGACGTATTTACCTATTTACCCTCGTTGACCCTCGTTGACTTGACGAAACCCTAACAAAATTGGACGGTAGGGATTGGAATTCATATTGTCAGAATACAGATGGACTGAAAGTTACAATACCAAAAAACCGTGGACTAAACCCATATTAAGGCAAACTACAGAGACTAAAATACGATTTTCCCATATATATATATATATTGTTTTTTTTTTTTTTCTCGTATGGGTTCTTCACAAGATTAGAACCAATTTCTTCGAATTCGCGAACTAGTGGCAACGCATCAAAGAGAAAAAACATGGATCCGTTGATTGATCGAAGAGAAAAAAGACAGAGAAAAGAAATGAAAGAGTTTGGTGATGTTTTTTTTTTTTTTTTTAAATCTCTAGTTTCATGTGTACGTAACTAGTGCATTAGTAAAACAATACTAGTTTCACGTGCATGAGACCAGTGAAGATGTGACATTTGAGTAGGGGCAAATATATATATATATATATACAGTCTTTCTATTATCAGTTCGAACTGACAAAATTTATATCAGTTCCTTGTATGTGGGCCACTAGATTTAAATACTTTGACTTGGATGTATGATACTTTGACTGACAAGTGCATACATCCAAGTCAAAGTATTTAAATCCAGTGGTCCACATACAAGGAACTGATATAACTTTTGTCAGTTCGAACTGATAATAGAATTTCTGTATATATATATATATATATATATATATATATATATATTTATTTATTTATATAGTCTTTCTATTATTAGTTCGAACTGATAAAAAGTATATCAGTTCTTTGCATGTGGGTCATTGAATTTAAAAGATGCTTTAACACGTGCATGCAGCCAAGTCAAAGTATTTAAATTCAATGGCCCACATACAAGGGACTGATATATTTTTATATCAGTTCGAACTGATAATAAAAAAACTATATATATATATATATATATATATATATATATTTAAAGATAAATCCATCCAATTCTATACAGTTCTATGTAAAAGTCCAACCAGCTCTTCACATAAATCTAACAAAATCTATATGAAGTTTATGGGAATTGTGAATTCCACCAAAATCCATCACTTAAAACAAATCCATCAAACTTCAATGAATTCTTGATTAAATACACCCCCCTTAATTGAAAATCTATAGGATTTTCAAAGTCCAGGTGTATTCAATTCAGATTTGTAAAGAGTCTATACTTTTAAAAAGTCCAAATAAATGTGGGTGTATTAAAAAAGTCATTGATTTTGTAGATTTTGTTTAAGTGATGAAATTGAATGAATAAGTGATGAAATTGAATGAATTTGGATGGATTTTAAAATGAAAGAGTATAAATATAAAGACCTTTCACAAATCTTACCCTATACTCATGGATTTCATACGATTCCATACTCTCATCAAATAACCTCTTAATTTTCTCTGTCTTTCTATTTTTACACAGCTCTTGGTCAATTTCCTCAGTCTTCTTATTTCACATAACTCTTGGTCTTCGCATCTCAAGTAACTGTAAGCATGTTTTAATTTAAAATATTTTTTAATTTACGTGTATTTTAAAATTTGATTGAATATTAAAATTTAAGTTCCTATCCTAAAATTCACATGTATGGTAAATAAATGTATATTTAATTGTTTTAACATTTTTTTTAATGAAATAGGTCAAATTGGGTCGGGTTTGGGGCACTCCGCCTCATTTAGGTTGGGTTTGGGGTGGAAATCAAAAACCCGTTTTGGTCATATGTCGAGTTTAAGGAAACTTACTAAAACCATATTTCAGGTTTGGGGTATGCCGATCCGGTCCCAATCCGACCCGTTGGCATCCCTAGTTGTACTCTACTTAACCTTGTCATAGTACTTAATTAAAAATAGAGTAAATTACACCAAACTCCATGAGGTTTGATCTTTTACACCAAACCTCCTTAAGATTTGCTTTTTTACATGCGGAAACAACTTTATCGTTAATTGACACTCACATTTTCTGTCGTTAGTCAAATTGGTCAAACTTAACCATTGATCAAGTTTGACTAAGAGGTTTGCTCTTTTACGCACGGAAACAACTTTATTGTTAATTAACACTATAGGTGGGTATCCATTGGATCGGTTCATATTTTGATTAAAACAATAAAAAACCGATACTATTCGGTTTTTGAAAAAATTGAACCGATACAATAAAATTAAGATTTGTCAACCGATCAAAAATCAACTGAACTGGACCTGTTAGGTTCGATTTTTTTGGAATTGGGCATATTGGGCCAAATTAACTTATGGGCTTAAAGGAAATTTCATTATGGGCTTGAACAAATTGATTTTACTAGGTTAAAATAATATTTACCAAAAAAAAAAAAAAAAACTTCTATCATTAATACTTACATAAAAAGTGTAAAGGCTGTGAACGCTTAGAAGTTAGAACATTAGGTTTTTTTTTTTTATTTTTTTTTATTTTTTATATGTTGGATCTCGATTCGGTTTTTTGGTTCGAGACAACGAACCGGAAACCGAACCGGAAACCGAACCGTAATATTTAGTTTTCTTAAAAATGAACCGAACTGAACTAGTCATCATAAGAAAACCAAAAAAACCGATTGGATCGGTTCGGTTCGGTTTATTGGTTTTTTACCCACCCCTAATTGACACTCAATTCCCTTACTGTTAGTCAAACTTGGTCAAATTTAATTGTCGACCAACTGTCCAAGTTTAATTGTCAAAAAAAAAAAAAAAAAAAATGCTCCTAAAATTCTTAATAAAAAATAGATTTTATTTTTATTTTTTTAATTAATAAGTTAAAAATCAATAAATAATTTTAAAAATAAAAAAAAGATAGATTGATCTCCACCATCTCAAAAGATAGACGGTGGACATCAGATTACAAGAATAAATAATTGTATCTTGTTGTGGAAATCATCTTTAATTATTTTTGTTTTTTGTTTATTTTAGAATTCATACATATATATTTCAAAATTCTCCAATTATTTATTATTGAATATTTTATATTGTTTTATATATATATATATATATTTTACATACTATCTATAAATTTTCCCTAATTTCCATTTACTGTGGAATTTCTAATAATGTTTTTATATATTTTTTGTAACTATTTTATAATAAAAGTTATTTTTAATAAACAAAAATTGGTCGAAATACCTTTGATTTGTTAAATGAGAGGAGGGTTCACAGTAAGACCTTGAGGGTGTTCTCACTGGATCTTAAAATTCATCGAACAAATATTATTAGAACGCAAAAATTGTCTCTCATTTCTGTCATCTATTACAACGACGACCCCTTCAGGTACGGTCTCTCTCTTCAATAATTTTCATGAATCTAATGAGTTCTTTTTTCGATTACTTTTGTCATGTAATTTGTGGGTATCATCAAAATCAATTGTATTTCGCTAATTTACCAGCCCGCCTCGGAAGAATGAATTTGCAAATACAATTATTTACAACAAATTTTATGTTTACCCAAATTTTCAATTTCTAATTGATACGTTGTTTCAATTTTCAATTGCATTGCATTGCTCTGTTTTTCTGGTTTAGTTTTCCTCTGTTTTACATTTTACATGGTAAATACATACATACACATTTGTATGTATGTATTTACCATGTAAAATGTAAAATGGAGGAAAACTAAAGCAAAAAACAGAGCAATGAAATGCAATTGCACTGGTCCAAGATCTAAAACAAATAGAAGAACAAGCCAATAGAACAATACCAAATCTCCAGAAAATGAAAACACATACAACTACTATTTTAATGTTTCCAGTACATTATATATATGTGTAAATATATCAACTCTATCACAATCTTCTGGTGCTTTTGCTTTATTTTACTGTAGAATATCTGTCACAAAAAATAAATATTAAATAAGTGGAGATATTAGGCCCATAATGGACATGGCATCATTTTTGTTTGCTAAGTTTTGTTCATTTGGACCAGACTTTCATTGAAAAGATATAATAATACATAATTGTGAATGCAAAATTGAAGAAGGATATAGGTGATGTCCATGTGGTGATTTACTGATTTTATTGAATCATAAATATTTATGCTAGTATAGGTTGCTTTTATTATTCTGTGTTGTGTTATCATTGCTCCATCAAGGAAAATGATCAAATCAGTACCGTTTCTGGTTTGGTTTAAGGTTTTTTAATATTTATGTAAGGCATATTTTGTGTATAATATTGATTAATATCTCATAACATACTTTTGACCAGATGATAATAAGGAGCATCACGATGACTCCCATGAAAAGCTTAATGCGCTTGGTTTTGATCAAGCTGCTGAAGATATGATTAAGAAGCTGCAGATGGAGAAGGATGCCGGGTATATCCTGTTAGAGAGTTTCATTGATCATTAATACTGATAATTAGTCAGTTACCTTTTATCAAGTTAGAGGGAAATGAAAAGTAAAACTAATGTCTATGCTAAACGCTTTATGCAGGTTTATGGGGTTTTAGATGTACAAAGAGTTACTGGAAATTTTCATATATCAGTTCATGGGTTAAATATTTATGTTGCTCAAATGGTAAGTAGCTTCTTTTTTATTTTTTATTTTCCTTTTTCCATCTGCTGTCATATAGTTCCCTGCGTTCTATGGAAAAATACAATGGATTGGCATGACCTTCAACTACATGTTAGTGCAGATGTCGGCTGTGTGGACTATATTTGTACAAGTACTTGTTTTGGCATTTTTGACTGACCAATTAACTATTTGGGTTGACTTTTGAAAATATATACATTTATTCAGGCAATTTTAGGGTGTTCATTGTTTTGGTTATCTTAATGAAGAGTTTCTACTGTTTCAGTTGTAGAAGTATAATCATGAAATGCCATAAGTAACTTTGAGGTTCAAATATGAATGGGGTTATTGAAACTCAGCAACGATCTAATTTTCGTGGTAAAAAAATTTGATCTTTTAGAATTCTCCTTACCAGAACACTGTCCTCAAGTCTTTTGATGTTTATATCACTATGCAGAAGTTCATGATAGATTAGCAAAGTAGGGGTAGATAAATTAAACTTGAGTGCTGGCAAATGATGTGATGTAATTTTATTTGGAAAACAAAATAATGAAGAAAAAATGGAAATAATATGCCATCATGGAAAAGTGAACATAATTAAGATTAATATTATCTCTATTATGCCCAATAATTTTGCATTATATCAGAGCAGTTCTACTCAAGAAAATTGTGTAGTTATTTTTCAGTCATATGAAATGTGCAGAGTTAACTCAGCATGGGGGGCTAATTATGCATCTATATCATGGGAAGTGATTCTCCCTTTGCATGCCTATGCTCAGGTTATGCTACAAATGTCTTGGTTGCAGCAAAGGCATAGTCTAACCCTTCTCCTTACAGCCACAACCACTCACTGTTTAATTCCAATGATCACGAGCAGGATTCTGTATGGATTCAATTTTCTTAAGAACTTGAGTTCTTTTTGAGTATTTAAGAGTGCCTTAAACTTGTGATTGCTTCTCTTTATCTCCTCATTAATCCCTTTGCATGCTCGTCATCATTTATTCAAGCAATAATTGCTAAAATCTTGTCTCCACCTGATAGAAGCCCTAAAATCAAAAGATTTTCAAATTATACTTCTCAACATAAGTGATCATATGCAGGTTCCTAACCTGTCCTTCATTGAATGTTTCTTGGTGCCTTTTAGCTATGTTCACCATATCCAACCAGACAGAACCTGATTTGTTTATTTATTAGATTGTCACTTTACTTGCTAGGGCTTTTTCATTATCTTTTTTACTAAATGACAACCCTTTGTAATTTTTCCTATTCTATGTTCATTTTTACTTGCTAAAAAGCTTCAGATTTTGGTCTTGTCTTTTATTTTTAATTTTTTTTTTTTTAAATCAAAGCAGAAAATTTGCTTCAAATTGCAAAAAAGAATGTTGTTGTTAGCAGCTTCACATCCTCAGTATGTCCCCAATCTTCGAGAAAGTCACATTGATGTATATGACTAGTTGATGTATACTTAAATCTCATTTTTCGTGGTTTAGTTTTGCGTACATCTATGGTTGAGACATATAGGTAAGATTTAAGTCATATTTTTGTATTATTAAAATTTTGTTAGGAGCTTCAAAAAAAATTTGTTAGGGGAATGTGGCACGTTACTTTTATGTTTCCATATATATGCACCCTGGCAAAACATGAGAAAGAGATGACATTAAGAAATCTTTGGGGTTAAAACTGTTTTATCAAAATTGAAGAGATGCAGTGGTTTATTCTTAAAGTGTTTTCTATTGTCAGTTTCTTGGATCTTATTACAAAATGCATGTGCTAGATCAGCTTTATTTTTATTGGATGTCTTTTTTGAAAGTGTATTGTCAGAAAATATTCATTTTGATCTCCTCTCACCAATGGATCTGTATTCTCTTTATTAATGATTAACAATAGGATCTATTATCATTGTTTGCATGTCTAGGGAAATTAATAATGGGCACAAATTCTCTTAATTTTTGTTCTGTCTTATGATTATCTAAGTAAGCAAATGTTGAATTGCATCCTATATCGACATTTTTAGTACATCCATATAAAATATCTTCATCCTCTTTTTTTCTGTTGCAGATTTTTGGGAGTTCAACACATGTAAATGTAAGTCATGTCATTCATGATCTATCATTTGGGCCTGAATATCCAGGAATTCATAATCCACTAGATGAGACAGTGCGGATGCTGCACAAGACAAGTGGAACATTTAAATATTACATAAAGGTCTGGCTACTTGCTTCCTCTTGATTAACCCATGAGCTGTTATATTTGCTTCCCATTTTATATTAAGGCATCAATTCTTAGTAAAAGATGTTGGTAGTGGAATATTAAGCGTCAATATAATTGTCAAGGAGAGTATGCAAAAGAGTTTTTACTGGAATCCTGAAATGATGTCATCTGAAGTTATTTGTGGCTGTATTCTATGGAATGTTGGAACATGTGTTGGTCTTATTTTGGGGTTTCTATTGTTTGATATAGCCTTTTTGTAATGATTCATTTTTAATTTTTCTTTGTATAATTTTGCAGATTGTTCCTACTGAATACAGATATATCTCAAAAGAAGTTTTGCCAACAAATCAATTCTCTGTAACAGAATATTTTTCCCCAATGAACGAGTTCGACAGGACATGGCCAGGTTGGTTGGCAGCCTGATCTGTGTTGAGTATACTAAATCTTATATCCCTTTTTCTTGGTTCTTTGTATTGATAACCATCCTTTTTTTCTGTCATTTTATCAGCTGTATACTTTTTGTATGATCTATCACCTATCACTGTGACAATCAAAGAGGAGCGCCGCAGTTTTCTCAATTTCATCACTCGGCTTTGTGCAGTATTAGGCGGTACATTTGCTTTAACAGGTTTGTTTCTGATTGTCATTCGTGGATTATTTATAATTTACCATGAAGTTTTCCACATTTAGCAAAATTACAATTTTTAAATTTTGCTGATTTTCATTGGTGGTAAATTTTGATGGGAAAGAAATTCTGTTTTAACTAGAATTTGCACATGCCTGTTTAGTTTCTGTTTTTATGGTTCTCTAGATAAGAATTCACGCGTTGAGAGAAACTAATTGGCTTACTCTATATTTTCTACACATATCACCTGCTAAATCCTCCCTTTCATGATTAACTTTCATCCATTCGAATTTCATCTTCGCTGTTGCCTCAACAGGATTGCTAGATCGGTGGATGTACAGATTTATTGAGGCGCTGACTAAACCAAGATCCAGAAGTGTAGTGCGATAGAGTCGGATGGGAATATGGGGTTATAATTATTGCTGTGAAATTTATAGTTATCTACTTATCTCCAACAAATTCCAATGGAAGATAGATTCATGCCGCCTTGGATTTAGATTGCAGAGAGCCACAGGCCGGACCGCTTGTGACAAGTTCTTTCTTGTTTCCTCCCTTCTGGTGACTGATGTGTTTTATTTAATTGCAACTTATATTTTTTATTCTGTAACATTATCTTGAAATATTCCAATAGTTACAAATCTTGAGAGCAAAGAATCATATAAAACTGTAATAGGTAGTGAAAATTTTGATAAATCGATGTTGCTGTTGGGTTACATATGTGCTTGGTTTAGCAAGAAGAAGAACCTCTGGAGGAGACGTACCTTACCCAACAAAAATAATTATGGGAGTAGTTACAACTAATTAATATTGTTAAATATGTTTACAAATTATAAAAATGACTTACCCTGCTTAAAAAGTAAAAGCAAAGCTTTCAAAAATAGTAAAACTAAACCAAAATTACTGCACATCAAAATTGCAAGCCGGCTACCTGAATAAATTTTCTACTTTTATCTTGCAATCTTATTTATTTTATCTCTCTAGCATGATCTTTGCTTTTATCCAAAACGTGACCATCTCTTTTTTTACATTATTACAAAATATAGAATTTATCTGAATACCATTTCTATTCTCTACTTCGGTCGGGGAAGAAAATATTTTCAAGAAGAAGCAAATCATAATCAAAATTAAATTCATAGTTAACTACCACCAGTCCTACCAATTACAACTCAACTAAACCTTGTCATGCAATCTCCTGCCAGAAAATCCAGTTATCCTTTTAACCTTAAAATTAGATTTCCATTTTAATGATAATGCTAAATTCAATATTAGCAAGTGCCACACAAATGTCTGTTCACATCAAATAACACCCCAACAGTGATGCCATGAGACTGGTAAATCAAGTCAGGTGACAAAAAAATGAAGATATGTAAATGAAACTAAGGTCTCAAAACTTCGCTTATATTATAGGCAAATGATCCAATAAATAACTAACAGATCTTGTACTAATGTTCTGTTTAAGACCAAAAAGCAGTAGAAGTCACTAAACATTGAAGGGAAAGTAACCTTCAAAATAACTGATTACGCATTGATCGATATGTTTGCCTTTCTGGGAGGATGGACGACATTTTTGTTTCCAGGAAAGGCATTGCGTGAGATGTCTACAAGGGACTTGAAACTATAAGGTTCATGCATTGACAGTTCTGACAGCACCTTCCTATCCAGTTGGATGTTCTCCTTCTTCAGACCATGTATAAAGTTACCATAATTTACCTGATAAACAAATAAGATGCACAATAAAGAGAAACCATAAAGTCAGTTCCTCATCTTAAACATATATGTTACATTAGAGAAGACAACTTTGTTGTGCATGGATAGATCAGAAAGCAGTTTAAAAACAAGCAACTCAACAAACTTATCATAACACTAGACCCCTATAGCCATAACCACCAAGAATTTGACCTGACAACTTGATAGCATTTTCACTAAGTCTAGAATCTCATCTACATTAGTACAGCTTTCTGAATAAAGTGTCCCACAAAGGTTTGAAGGATATTTATAGTTGATAATCTTCCAACTTTCTTGGGCTCATTCTACCAAGTTAACGAGGCAAATTCCTACCAATTGTTTGGGGGAAGAAAGGAGAAAAATAATTATATATTCAGAATCAGTGCCTATCTCCTGTATATAGGCCCAGGTGGTTCACATATAAAGAAAACCAAAGATGTATCATCAATAACAATCAAATAATATCACGATGACTGTACAACTCATAATGGCCTAAAACCTTTTTGATATTAACAAACAAAACTTATTATCATTGTCGCACTAATCTCTCTTGAAAAAAAAAAAAGAGGCCAAACTGCCAAAGGATATCCTAAGCTGCAAATTCAGCATGGACAAAAATTCTGTGCAACAAAGATGTATGTGATAGCACAAAACTGGTACCTGGTACTAACTGCAGGAACTATCAAGCAAGTTGCAGAAAATCAAAAGATATGTTAAAAGAGCAATGAAAAGAAGAAAGAGATCTTTCTCTACAAGAAAATTTGCCATTAATCAATTTGACTCTACCTAAAACCAGGACATCCTATAGAAAGGGTATAAGAGCATGTCCAAACTATTGTTTTTGATAGGACTGCAGAAACATAAACACATCTAGAAATGTAACAACAGTCAAATGGAGGATATAAGAGCATGTCCAAAATATAAAAGTGAATTAATTGAAAAAAAAAAAGCATAGAGAGTTTGTACTCAATCAATTAGGAATTTAACTTTTGAGAAAGCATGAAATGGAATAAAAGTAAATGTCTTAAATGCAGCAGGTAGTCACCAAAATTAACATAAGAGAGTAAAGCTGAATATACAGCATGTGAAGAAAGAGCCCAACCTCTAATGATATATCCATGATAACAATGTAAAGGACCATCAAAATTACAAAGAACGTGGAGAAAAGGAAAAACAAGCTCTCCAAGGAAGAACAAAGACTCCTAAAAAAGACAGTTTATATGCAATGTTTCAATCCCATGAAAGACTCTCACATTTCTTGCATTGTATACTGTAAGACAAATGTAACTCTCACATTTCCTCCACTCTGAATGGTATACCATGAGAAAAGCTTGAAATTTTTGAATCTAGCAATTTGTGATTTTATCACATCTCCCGTAACTTCTTCCAACAAATCCAAACACTCTGCAAAAACTGAACATTGGTTTTGTCCTACAACAAAAAAGAAACATTATGCTGCCTTATAAGATCCACCCTCGTTCAGTACCCTTCTCAAAAAATCACTGTAGAAGACCTATTCACCCTAAAAGCTAAAATCCTCTCAGTTAACACCATATCCAATTATAACTTGTCTCCTAACAATTACTACAGATTAAACCTCCAAAACAATATTCCCAGCAGGCCTAACTAAGAACCTTAAGTTGCATAACTCATAAACCCCTAACTAAAGAATATGTTATGTTGTTAGCTCCTTTACAGACCCAAAATGAATACATGTTTAGCTCTACTTAATTCACTAAAAGCCACACCATCAAAATATACCACCGAAGCTGATAGAAATAAAGTCCCTTTTGTAAATTAGAGGGCTTATGCTATAGCTTTCAAAATAATTGAACTTTCTGCCATACAGGATTTAAATAAGGCCATTAAATGAGAAAAAGTGGCACAGTAAGTTAAAACAAGGGAAACTGGAGAAGAGCATGTAGAAGATTTTCTTAATTTTTTTTTTTTTTAAAGGATAGTGTACAATGATTAAGGATATCATTTACTCCTATATATTTAATTTGATTTAAGTAAGCTAAGAATCAGATATTTTAGAGAAAGAAAAAATTTGAACTTGAGAAATGAGTCAAAACATTAGAATTAAACACAACCAACAATGCCAACATAATGGGTTTCAAATGAGTTCAATAAAATATGAAGAGGGATAAAATTCTTCACAATAATGTGAAACACAACCCTATACAGATCTTTCACAATGATATAAATATGGATAGCAGAAACAAGATAAAAAAATAAATATATGAGAAAGCAAGACAAGAAATATATGGAAGAAATAAAAAAAACTAACGCCATGTTGGCGAGTGCCAGCATTGATGCGTTGGATCCAAAGGCCGCGCATGTCTCGCTTCTTGTTGCGTCTGTCTCTGTAGGAATATTGCAGTGCCTTCTCCACTCTCTCTCTTGCTATTCTTATGCAGTTTTTAGCTCTTCCCCTGAAACCCTTTGCCAGCTTGAATATCTCTTTCTTGTTCATCTTTATCTAATCTCCCTCCTGCTCTGTTTGCAGTACCTGTGTGAGACAATGCCTTTAAACTCTCTTGACTTATATTTCACTTTCACCAATTATCTTTTCTAATAAATAAATAAATTAACAAGTTAGCAAGTTCATGATAATCAATCACAATTCACAATTCACATTAGCCCAATGATCAATCACTTTTCTACTTTTTTATCAAACATTTATCATACATTCCACTTGGGCATTTTATCAAACACTTTATAGGCAATCTCTAGTCACTCATGTTACCATACATATCAACAACCACTCAATATATCTACATTTTTATTTTCCAGATAATCTTAACGTTAATTGATTCACCGGCACACACATCACATACAAATTTTAACAAAGAATCCATATTATCTTTCTCCACGGAATTCGATCAAAAATGAAATTTCAAGAAATTCAACTTAAAAAGAGTGATCAAGTATTTATTTAGAAACAAGAAGTAGACTTCCATACATCTCTTTCATTCGTTTTATTACAACAAAGCTTATATTAGTGTGGATGTGCTACAGAGAAGAGAAAATGGAGACATAAATAAAAATGCAGCCGATTCAACTATAAACAAATACAAAGAACCTCTTTGATTTTCACGAGATGGCTGCAAAATCCCCAGGAACGTTTGTGAGCACAATGAAATCAGACGGTGGCGGTTGTGTTTGGCTTTGGAGGCGGATTGGGTAGACTAGAAGTGATGATGGTTTTATGGCTCAGCGCCTGGGTTTTTCACATTAATGGCCCTAAATTATTTTAAGTTTTATAAGTCGACTGTATATAGTTTTAAAAGTACACCAATATTTTATTAAAAAATTTAATTATAAAAGTATCTTAATAGAAATTTATCAATAAAGATAAATTATTTTAATTAAAAATAAATCAAATACTATATACACTCATTAATTACACTCATTTCTTTATTATAAAAAATTACTTTTCAAAATAAAAATAAAAATTATGATAAACCTTAATATATGATAAACATTAATGGCCCAAAATTATTTTAAGTTTTATAAGTCGATTGTATATAGTTTTAAAAGTACACCCAAATTTTATTAAAAAATTTAAGGGTTAATTACCTCGGTGGCCATCAACTTATGCTACCACTATCAAAATAGCCACTAGATAGGGAAAATTGATGGAAAATGGTCATTTTTAACAAACATTGTTACACTAATGGCCATTCCATTCAATTCCATCAATTTCTATCCAATACGTGGCATTTTGATAAATATGACGATGAGTCATATTTATTTATTTTAGATATTTTTTGGTGATCAATTTTTTCTTTTGTTTTTTGAAACAAATAATTATATTTGGTGTGTACATATGCATATAACATATCTCAAATATATATATGTATATATATACATATATATTTCTTTTCAATTTATCTCAAATATATTTTTTAGAATTTTTAGATTTTGTAACCTTAATCTTTTCAAAAAAGAATATATATATATATATATATATATATATATATATATCTTTTCAACTTATCTCAAATATGTTTTTTAGAATTTTTTGATTTTATAGCCTTAATCTTCTAAATATATAAATATATATATATACTTCTTTTCAACTTATCTCAAATATATTTGTTAGAATTTTTAGATTTTGTAGCTTTAATCTTCTCAAAAAAGAAATACATATATATACACACATATATACTATATGTACATGTACATTAAATATAATTATTTGTTTCAAAAAGCAAAAGAAAAAATTGATTTCTAAAAAACTTCTAAAATAAATTAATGTCACCCCCTTATTTACCAAAATGCTATTCATTAGATGGAATTAGATGGAATGACCATTAGTGTAATAATGTTTGCCAAAAATGGCCATTTTCCATCAATTTCCCCATTTGGTGGCCATTTTAATAGTGGTGGCAAAAGTTGATGGCCACCAGGTACTTACCCCTTAAAAATAAATCAAATACTATATACACTCATTAATTACACTCATTTCTTTATTATAAAAACTTACCTTTCAATTTTTTTTATTTTTTTTATTTTTGATAAACCTTAATATATGATAAACTATAATTTTCATGATAAACCATAATTCTCTAATTTTATTTCAAGTATCAAACTTTCTCATAATTACATGATTATCATATTGTTTTTGTCTTTCTTTTATGTATAGTTATGAACTCTATCAATAAACAAAATATATTTTTTTAATGATAGCTGTAGATATCAACAATTTTTTTTTTTTTTTTTTTTTTTTAAAGATAGCCGTAGATATCAATTAATTTTTTATTTTTTATTTTTAAGGTAGCTATGTAAATAAGAGAATTATACATTGAAAATCTCTTGACCCCATATACGGTTTCACATATTCCTTTTTATAAGGCTCTTACATTCAAGATATTTCCAAAAGTAAATTGGACCATCATTAAAAGAGGATTTGATTCCAAAAATAATATGATTTTTTTATTTTTATTTTTTTTATTTTTTTTTTTTATAAATTGAGTGTGATAATAATTTAAGAGTGTTTATAAATAATATGTATAAAAATGAATATATTTATTCAATGAGGGTATTATTAGTATTAGGATGAGTGCTTATAATAATATTTATTTTTTAAATTTTAGACATGGGTGTACTTATAAAAATACGTGTACTAATAAGTTTTATGGGTATCAATATCCGCACCCATTTACAAATTTATTTTAATTTAGGGGAATTGCACTAAATTGCCATGATATTAGGCAAAATTATATTTAGCATCTAAAAGCGTGTACATTTATATAATAGTTGTTGGCTTGTACTGCGAGAGCTTGCAGTAGCAAAAATTGAATAAAATGCTCGTGACAAAACCCTAATATGGATTTTTCCTATTCTCTGGAGTTGGATACTTTATCGGTGGTAAATGCGATTGATTCGAAGGTTATGTCCTGTGCGGAGGTTGGTGTTGTTATCCATGACATTCGGTGTATGATTAGGAACTCCAATTTTATTTCAGTTAATTTTGTTCCTAGATTAGCAAATAGGGTTGCTCCTTGTCTTGCTAAGATTGCTCTTGACTATGAGGGTGAGTTTGTGTGATTGGAAGACTGTCCCCTGACGGTGGAGAGTTTGGTATTGGACGATTGCCTTGGCTCTTTGTCGCTTTATGCTCTTTATGAATGAATT
This sequence comes from Acer saccharum, assembly GCA_030490815.1. Lineage (NCBI taxonomy): Eukaryota > Viridiplantae > Streptophyta > Magnoliopsida > Sapindales > Sapindaceae > Acer > Acer saccharum. The sequence continues at coordinate 22,214,392 of CM059875.1, forward strand.
TCCTTTAAAAAAAAAAAAAAAAACAAAAAAGTTCACGGGCCATGTCAAAGATGCCAGTCTTTAATAGAACAAACCAATTTGGAAAAACTTATCAATTTATCATCATTTATATGCTTCGCATCTTCCCACCAATTTGGAAAAACTTATCAATTTATCATCATTTATGCGCCATATACCTTTTTCTTCTTTTGTTTTTTGGTAAGTAGGAGACTAGGAGGGCAACAGCCCAGAGCAAAGAGCAGCTAGCTGGACAGGACCAGTCTAGCAGTAGCTAAACCTGCACCATACACTTTATACGATAAGATTTTATTTATTTATTTATTTTATTTTTTTGTACTGCAATGATATGCACCATACACTTTATTGTTGATTATAATTTGTGGGTCATCCAATTATTTCAAAAGGAGTAATGTTATTTTGTTCAAATTTGGTACCTAAATGACGTAGCAACACTCTCATCCATTCATTTAAATCAAGCAAATCTAATACAATCTAAATGAATGGATGAAAGTGTTGCCACGTCATTTGGATACCAGATTTGGACATCAAATTTAGACAAAGTAGCATTCCTCTTTCAAAAGTAGGTGATCTTGATCATCACATGATATAATTATAAGATTTGAATTACTGACCATCGATTACCATCATGAACAAGAAAAATCCAATTGATCACTTGGTGAATGTATATATCAAGCAGATTTTTTTTTTTCTTTTTACTTTATTCTATAGAAAGGTAATAGTATTAAAATAAATAAATTGGGAGATTTAATACAAGTTCTTACAAATATATAGATCAAGTGTCTTATCTAGCATTTACAAATAAATTGGGAGTTTGAGGCTATTGGACGACATGAATAGTGTAGTGAAGCAAAATGCCAAAATAAAATGGAACATGGTCTTCACCATCTTGGAGAGCTAGTTCATTATCAACAACTTCACGCATCATCACAAACACGTCATTGAGGTAGCTGGATTTTGTCTCCAACCCACGATGTCATCACATTTTGTTATAATAAAATTAAAATAACATGTAATTGAAACAAGATGAAAAAAGATGAGAGAATAAGAATAACATAAGATAACGTGAATAATTAATGAGAGAAATAAAATAAGATAAAGAGATGAGAAACAAGAGAGAAAAGTGAGAGAATATTATATTGTCTTTTGTTTGATTTATGAGAGCATCAGTTTAAAAGCAATGACTCAAAAACAAGAGATAAAGGTGAGAGAATATTATATTGTATTTTGTTTGATTTCTGAGAGCATCAACTTAAAAGCAATGACTCAAAAACAAGAGATAAAGGTGAGAGAATATTATATTGCATTTTGTTTGATTTCTGAGAGCATCAGCTTAAAAGCAATGACCCAAAAACAAGAGATAAAAGTGAGAGAATATTATATTGCCTTTTGTTTGATTTCTGAGAGCATCAACTTAAAAGCAATGACTCAAAAACAAGAGATAAAAGTGAGAGAATATTATATTGTATTTTGTTTGATTTCTGAGAGTATCAGCTTAAAAACAATGACCCAAAAACAAGAGAATATTATATTGCCTTTTATTTGATTTCTGAGAGCATCTGCTTAAAAGTAACGACTCAAAATATTTACAAAGAAAGCTATATATATATATATATATATATATAGGCAAGGGTGACATCACTCTCAATGTAAGCACATGTGATTCCATTCTTCAAGACTTCATTTTGTTACCATAACTCATTATGCATGAATGACAAATAATGTGAAGCTTGCACTAGCTTCCTTAACAAGCCAAAAACAAAATATGTGGTGGAAAACCACACACTTGTTGTAACATGTACTTATTTATATGAAAATTAAGCTTATTTATATGAAAAATTGAATGAATGCAGAATGTATTGTGTACACATGTGATTGTACTATTGAATGAATGCAGAATGTATTGTGTACACATGTGATTGTACTTATGAAAAAGACTGGGCAACTAAAGTGAATGATTGAGGTGATAAAACAAAGAATTATTAATTTATTATTAAAATGTCAGGGACAGAATAGACATAAGAATGAGACATTTGTTTTGTCATTTCGCAGCTTGCATCAACAAATATCTCAACATCCACTTAGATCCTGTTACTCACGTGAATAAATTTACTACAATCTTTGAACTTTGAAGTAGTCCAACATTGTAAATACCCATCAAGTTGCATTCTTGCTACCTTTCAATATTTGGTTTCTGATTTCTGTCATTTATATGGCGCCAAGTGGAGAAAATAATATACGAATATAAATATATTATAATTACAATATTAATTGAGAGTAGTTATCCGGCCACATATATATTATCTCTCTATCGTAATAGTTGTAATTATAAAAAAAAAAAAATAGACCCCACTAATGGGGTGTTGAAACGTGGTCAATTTTAGAAGAATACAAGAAGATAAATATAAAAAGTGAAAGAAAAATACCACGTGCCAACAACTCATTGGTGGGTTAGTATCTTGGGTCCTAACCAGTCAATACCCAAACATTTTCCTTTTAAATATGCACCTTTACTTTCTAAGGTCGAAGGAATATGTCTAGTCACCGGTAGGTGTGTGTGTTGGGACTAAAGGGTCCCATTGTAATTTGAAACTATCCCTTATTAAAATGTAACAAACACGATAAAAACCTTTTTGCAAAGATTAGTTCCCATTAACCTGGAATTTTTGGAAAAGACGAATCAAATAATTGTCTTTTGATCTCGTCTGCTGCCATGTGGTACCCAACAACTTAAAAAATATCCATGGACAAAGATACTTGACTTAGTTGACCGTCTGAAAAGACAAAAAAATCCCAAACACAAAATTTTGGCTTATGTTTGTTGAAGAATATTGTCAAACAAACATTCTTACTATTTGTTTGTGTGTCAACTCATATTGTCACTTACTATTTGTTGTCTTCCCTACTCCACAGGGACGAGTCTGTACTCGAAGATATTTTGAAGAGGTTGAATGCTATATTAAGTCATCAATTCTTAGTAAAAGATGTTGGTAGTGGAATATTAAGCGTCAATATAATTGTCAAGGAGAGTATGCAAAAGAGTTTTTACTGGAATCCTGAAATGATGTCATCTGAAGTTATTTGTGGCTGTATTCTATGGAATGTTGGAACATGTGTTGTTCTTATTTTGGGGTTTCTATTGTTTGATATAGCCTTTTTGTAATGATTCATTTTTAATTTTTCTTTGTATAATTTTGCAGATTGTTCCTACTGAATAAAGATATATCTCAAAAGAAGTTTTGCCAACAAATCAATTCTCTGTAACAGAATATTTTTCCCCAGTGAACGAGTTCGACAGGACATGGCCAGGTTGGTTGGCAGCCTGATCTGTGTTGAGTATACTAAATCTTATATCCCTTTTTCTTGGTTCTTTGTATTGATAACCATCCTTTTTTTCTGTCATTTTATCAGCTGTATACTTTTTGTATGATCTATCACCTATCACTGTGACAATCAAAGAAGAGCGCCGCAGTTTTCTCCATTTCATCACTCGGCTTTGTGCAGTATTAGGCGGTACATTTGCTTTAACAGGTTTGTTTCTGATTGTCATTCGTGGATTATTTATAATTTACCATGAAGTTTTCCACATTTAGCAAAATTACAACTGTTAAATTTTGCTGATTTTCATTGGTGGTAAATTTTGATGGGAAATAAATTCTGTTTTAACTAGAATTTGCACATGGCTGTTTTAGTTTCTGTTTTTATGGTTCTCTAGATAAGAATTCGCGCATTGAGAGAAACTAATTGGCTTACTCTATATTTTCTACACATATCACCTGCTAAATCCTCCCTTTCATGATTAACTTGCTTCCTCCAGGTCTGGCTACTTGCTTCCTCTTGATTAACCCATGAGCTGTTATATTTGCTTCCCATTTTATATTAAGTCATCAATTCTTAGTAAAAGATGTTGGTAGTGGAATATTAAGCGTCAATATAATTGTCAAGGAGAGTATGCAAAAGAGTTTTTACTGGAATCCTGAAATGATGTCATCTGAAGTTATTTGTGGCTGTATTCTATGGAATGTTGGAACATGTGTTGTTCTTATTTTGGGGTTTCTATTGTTTGATATAGCCTTTTTGTAATGATTCATTTTTAATTTTTCTTTGTATAATTTTGCAGATTTTTCCTACTGAATACAGATATATCTCAAAAGAAGTTTTGCCAACAAATCAATTCTCTGTAACAGAATATTTTTCCCCAATGAACTAGTTCGACAGGACATGGCCAAGTTGATTGGCAGCCTGATCTTTGTTGAGTATACTAAATCTTATATCCCAAACACAAAATTTTGCTTATGTTTGTTGATTGTTTTGAGTACATGAAGAACACAAATATGAGTTTTTCTGCTTCTGTTCTTATTTTTGTTTCCTTAGCTGTTGCAATTCATGTGAATTTTGCTACTAATTATGTCCCGAGTGAACAAATCCTCCTAAATTGTGGAGAATCATTGATACTCAATGATACCTATACTCGGAGTTGGACTGCGGATGTCGAGTCCAAGTTCTTGTTGTCAGCCAAGTCTTTAACTTCCAAAGCCACCACTCAGGACCCTTTGGTCCCGAAAGTTCCTTTTATGACTGCTAGAGTTTCACAATCCGAGTTTTCGTATAGTTTCCCTGTTGTTACCGGTCGTAAGTTCATGCGTCTTTATTTCTATTCGAATTCGTACTATGGACTTAATGCTACCAATGCTGTATTTTCTGTCTCGTCCAGGTCTTTCTCTCTTCTCAAGAATTTTAGCCCCGCTCAAACCATAGATGCTTTGAATTATGCTTATATTGTTAAGGAGTACCTGATTGCAGTGGATGGTGAGACTTTGACCATAAAGTTTACTCCATCCACAAATTCTTTGAATGCATATGCGTTTGTGAATGGGATTGAGGTGATGTCTATGCCTGATGACATTTATAAGAATGATGATGGAACTTTGAAATTGGTGGGTCATGATTCTTTGATTTACATTGACAACACTACTGCACTTGAGAATGTCTATCGTATAAATGTGGGTGGAAATGATATCTCGCCTTCTGGTGATACTGGTCTGTTTAGGTCTTGGTATAATGATCAACCATATCTTTATGGGGAAACATTTGGGATACCTGTGACTATTGATCCAAGCAAGACCATTATTACTTATCCTAAAGATATGCCTACTTATATTGCCCCTGAATATGTCTATTCCACTGCTAGATCGATGGGGCCGAATCCTCAAATCAACAAGAATTACAATTTGACCTAGATCTTCAGTGTCGATGTAGGATTCGTTTACATGGTTAGGCTTCATTTCTGTGAGGTTCAAGCAGCCATTTCTGAAATTAATCAGAGAAAGTTTAACATTTTCCTCGGTAATGAAACTGCTGAGTCTGGGGCTGATATTGTTCAGTGGACGAATTTGTGGACGAATTTCCATAATGGAGTTCCAGTGCATAAGGATTATGCTGTGCTTGTTTCAGGTGAGGGACCACAGCAAGCTCTGTGGCTTGGACTGCATCCAGACTTGTCTTCACAGCCTGAGTATGATGATGCAATCTTAAATGGGGTTGAGATATTCAAACTAAGTAATATAAATTGTAGTCTTGCAGGACACAATCCAATCCCGGGTCCTCAGAATGTAGTTGACCTGTCTAAGGCTCTTCCGTCAACCCATGCTGGTAATTCAAACAAGCAGAAAGTAATCATCGGAGGGGCAGTTGGTGGAGGACTTCTTGCCCTTGCCATTGGTTTTTGTGTTTTTGCTGCAAGCAGGCATGGGAAAGACCACAGTCCAAGTGATGGGTCATCAGGGCGGCTTCCGAAGACAAACACTAGACAAAGCTATGCATCTTCCTTGCCTTCAAACCTTTGCCGCCACTTTTCATTTGCTGAGATCGAAGCTGCCACTAAAAACTTTGATGAGGCTCTACTTCTTGGGGTTGGAGGTTTTGGCAAAGTATACAGTGGAGAGATTGATGATGGCAATACTAAAGTTGCCATCAAGCGTCGGAACCTGCTCTCTGGGCAGGGTGTGCATGAGTTCCAAACTGAGATTGAAATGCTCTCAAAACTTCGACACCACCACCTTGTTTCATTGATTGGTTATTGTGAAGAGAATTGTGAAATGATCCTTGTGTATGATTACATGGCTCACGGAACCCTGCGGGGGCATCTTTACAACACCGAAAAAACCACCTCTTCCATGGAAGCAGAGGCTTAAGATATCTGTTGGGGCTGCTCGAGGTTTGCACTACCTACATACCGGTTCTAAACACCCTATTATCCACCGGGATGTTAAAACAACCAATATTCTTCTTGATGAGAAATGGGTTGCTAAGGTTTCGGATTTTGGATTGTCAAAAACTGGCCCTGCATTAGATGACACTGATCATCTAACTGCTTCTGTAAAAGGTACCTTTGGCTACATGGATCCGGAGTACTTGAGGCGTCAGCAACTAACAAAGAAGTCTGATGTTTACTCATTTGGTGTTGTTCTCTTTGAAATCATATGTGCCCGACCAGCCTTGAACACAGCACTAGTGAATGAGCAAATAAACTTGGCATTGTGGGCCAATCGTTGCCACCAGAGAGGCATTCTTGATCAGATCGTGGATCCTTATCTGAAGGGGAAGATTGCACCAGAATGCTTCAAAAAGTTTGCTGAGACAGCATTGAAGTGTGTTTCTGATCAGGGTATAAAGAGGCCATCAATGTATGATGTACTGAGGAACCTTGAGTATTCATTGCAGCTACAAGAGAGTGCAGAAGAGGGTATTGGTGGCAAAATGGACATCCAGGAAGGATCATCTAGCATGCAAAATCTGGTAATCCCTTGAAACTTTCTGCTGTTACTGGATTAGCATATATCAAATTTGGTTTCATTTTCACTTATTCATTTACTCAATTATTATTATTTTTCCTTGTAATATTAACTCTTTATATGTTTCAATCAAAATGGACATCCAGGAAGGATCGTCTAGCATGCATTGCGGTATTGACACCGAGTGCAGTGTTCTCTCAGATCATGAATCCTTAAGATTACAACACCCACCTGTTAGTTGCCGGAATCCGGTAATCCCTTGAAACTTTCTGCTGTTACTGGATTAGCATATATCAAATTTGGTTTCATTTTCGTTTATTCATTTACTCACTTAATTATTATTATTTTTCCTTGTAATATTAACTCTTCATATGTTTCAATCAAATAGGACATCCAGGAAGGATCGACTGACGATGGCTCTGACACCAAGTGCAGTGTTCATTTAGATCATGAATTCCAAATGATTATAAAATCAAAACAACCTACAGTCAGTTGAAGCTTTGTGCTGTTACTGGTAACGTTAACTCTTGATATGTTTCAATCAAGTCTCAATCTGTATCTAAAGTTAAAATGAAGAGTGGAAAATTTGTTTAACTTTTTACTATATGCCTTTAAATGAGAACATGTGTTTGGGTTTCAATGTTTTATTCATCCAAATATTTATATCATATGTTAGTTCATATCATTGTATGAGAGGCTTCAAATTTAGGGACGACATGAATTTTATTGATTTTATGATAACATGCAGGGATCGTCTCTAGCCTAGTGATCTGGAGCTGGTGCGTGTGGTTTTGTGGAGGATTTGGTATCGGCGGAATGGAAGAGTTCACAACAGGAATCTGGTGGTTGACAGGGATGTGATTCCGTGGGCAATGTCTTTTGTTGATGATTATGGCAGAGCTAATTTGGCTACCAAAGTCAGTTCGGGTTCTGGTGTGGGTAATACTGTGTCCTGGACTCCTCCTTTGGAAGGTTCTTTAAAAATGAATGTTGATGCTGCTCTTGATGTAGCTGTGGGAAAAGTTGGCTTTGGTATTATTATCCGGAATCATGCTGGGGATGTTATGGCTTCTAGCTCCCAATTTGTGATGGCTGGTTACTCTCCCCAAGTTGCTGAAGCAATGGCCATTTTTCGTGGTTTGATGTTTGCTCAGGATGCTGGTCTCTTTCCTTGTGAGGTGTAAGCTGATGCACAAGTGATAGTGAAGCTCATTAATTCTGGCGTTGCTCCTTGTTCTGAGATTGGGACTGTTATTAATGATATTTTGGTCATTAACAATCTTTTATATACCTAAAATGATATCCCGGCAGTTGATTTAAATCTTTTGAAGGATAATTTAACAACTAAAGATGTCCTGTATGTTAACTTCAATTTTTCAAAGGTTAATTTTTACTTGTTATTTTATATGCTCATGCCTATCCATTGGTTTTTTGTTCTAGTATCTGGCGTTGATTGTTTACAATGAAATGTCTTTGCTAGTCTGGGTAGCACTATTAAGATTATCAAGTGTATATAGTGCTATTAAACTCTGTTATAGTTTTTGTACCTCAATGTCCTGTTGCTTCTGGTAGTTGATATGAAGAAGTATGTAAGGTGTACTCGAGGTAAATGTATTATGATGTTATATGCTTCATTATGTCATCATATTGTAAGGGAGTGGAGCCAGCTGCCCTCTAGCATTCAGTTGCTCCTTACCAAGGTTTTCCTGGTGAAGACTGTTCGTGCTGCTGTGAAGATTGGCTGAAGAATATTGTTGCCATTGTCTTTGTTCATCAGGAGATATATCGGATGGTGGATGCGATTGAAGATACATGTTTGAATAGGCACAGGATGCTCAGGTTTGTGGTCTTGTACGAGATATCTTAACATCACTCCGTCAGCTCTCAACTAGATCTAACTCAGCAATCAGCTATTGCCTTATTTTTGGACAAATTCTGAGCTATCTGTTCTGGTGTGATCTTTGACAAGATCAATCTGTTCTGGAGTAGCCTTCAATTTTCCACACTACGGTCTACATTCAGAATCCTCATTTTGATCTCCCAAGGTTCACAACTTCTCATGTTAGTTTTGTCTTATAAAGACTTTCTACATTATGTTAATTTGTTTACCAGTAATTCTAAGTTCTGTCTTTTGATTCAATTATATGAAGAACCAACAGTCAACACTGGCTTAGTTCTCAGTTGGATGTTTTATAATGCTGTAGTTGTAAATTATCTCATTACTGTTGGTAGTCAGTAATTTATTTGCAGTTGCAAAAAATGTGTATATTTTGATTATAGCTTTTGTAAATTTTTAAGTTCTTTTTTTGTTTTTTTTTTAAAAATAAAATCTTATCGTAGTTGCTCTTTTAGTTTTGTTCCACGTCTAGCTAATAGGGCAGCTCACGGTTTAGCTAAGTTTAGTATGTCAATTCCTGGTGACCTTTTTTGTATGGAGGATTTTCCCCCATATGTGGCTGAGGTTGTAATGGGCGATTGCCCTGCTTCTGTTCTTGGTTGAGTAATGAATCTTCCCTCTTTCAAAAAAAAAAAAAATATGTTAGTTCATATCATAAACTTAGAACTTGGAATTCTGGTTATGTTTCACTCATAAGAAGTACCATAATTATATTTATAAACTTAGAAATTGAATAATCAATCATTCTGTATGTACAAATATTTTTATATATTACAAAGTATAACATGCATTATGAAAGATCTAAATTCCACGCCCATTTACAATAAATTACAAAGCTATTACATGGGCGGTTTATTTTGTTTTTGTTGGCCAAAGTGGTAATAATAATAAAATTAAATGGTATAACTATAAGTTGATCTGACAATGTGGTGTGGTAACTCTAGAAAAGCCAATGCTTTCTTTTTGGTTTCCAAGTAGGAATATCTGTGAAATGAAGAATAAAGATTTTTATCAATCTAATAGCAAATAGATATTAAGGTTAGGGATGTAAAGAAAATAACATAATTAAGTAATAACTGGATTCACCTCCGCTTGCATATATTGAGTTGTAATGCACCTCGCTCCAGAAGCTCAGCCAAAGCTCTAAAAAAACACAACGAAATCCCACCAAAATTAATTAAAGAAAATATGGATCTCACAGAGATCTATACAATTAAGCACAAAGATTGAAAATGAAGTAATGTCCAAAAGGCTTTATCATCCAACAACACCTTGTGGTATCACATTGTGTATCATTGATACATATATCCATCTATTATTGAAGCGCAAAAAAAATGACAAAATGATACAACTAAGTACATCTCCTATTTGCAATTTCTTCTTTAATCTCCACATTTTGTATTCGTTCCTAATTCTCTATTCAAAAAATTTCTCCGTTTCATACCAAAGAAAAAGAACATTATATCCATGAATTTACACATAAAGTGTTAAAATCCTATGTTTATTTCCATTCCATATGGAAGAAGATGTTGACTATGTAAAAATTGATGAATCTAATGGTTCATGGCTGAGAAATTGAAGAGAAAAGGAACATATAAGGATATGGTTATGATATCTACCTCTGGTAGGATTTTTGTCTTTAGGCATGATCTCGATAAAGCAAGTGTCTCGAAATGTGGTGACTAAACAAATTTTTGCTCCAAACTACAAAAATGTTGATGAAGTTAGAAATTAATAATTGAAGTAAAAGGAAATAAAAAAGAGTAAGGAATATGACAATCCATAATTCAATAAACTTAAAATGTGATCTTAAAAGTAGCATATCAACATTCAAAGGAGTGATTGAATAAAATAATAGATACAACGCACAAGGCAGGCGTCTCTAAAATTCCCTACATACAGGCGAAGCCATGTCCAACATTAATTGAAAGTACGGCAAATATTTTCCTCATCTACACCAACTCTAGGGTCATAGAGTGATTGAACAATTGAATTTATAACATTTTCCTAAAGCAATATAACACTTAAATTGTGCTTGCTTGGTACCAATAAAAATCATTCAAACAATAAGTAAATATAAAGAAATAGATTTTACCAACAACATTTCACTCAAACTAGATCAGAACAACAAATTGTATGGCAAGGGATTTCTTTTCCATAAAAAGTGTTATGATGTGTGTAATATGTCAGTAGACATACTAGCTTCCATGTAAAAAAATATTTGTAATTTTGCTGGTCAAGGTATTGTAGTCTAGTGGTAGAGATGGTATCTTGATCGGTGCCTCCAGGAGTCAGTTTGGTGGATGTAGAAGGGTTCATTGAGCTTGATTTCGATCTAGTCTCCAAGCTTGGTCTAAAAGTAGAAGTATCGACAATCTTTTGAGAAAGAGAAGAAGCAGCAGTTTTTATACTTTTAACAATTTGTGGTGAATGATATATGTCATAACTACTATGTATCTATATTCATTATAAACTGTCACATCACAATTTGAGATCCTTAGCAATATTGTATATTAATTACAAATCAATGTACCTTATTTATGTCCCCTAAGCCAGTCTAGGTTTGGAGTTGAAGAAGTAAAGATCAAACACCATATTTGGCACGAAAGCTGCCATTTCAAGTTTCTAAGTTTAACTGGCTACACCATATAAGAACAAGTATACAAGATAGCGAAAAAGGCTACTGCAAACAGAATACAGATTCGGATAAAAAGAACAAAGGAAATTGAGTCCTGTGAATTGCATCTCTCAGTTGCATTTTTGATAAATTCTGTGCTTTGTTGTTGGCGTAGCAAATAAAAAAAAAGGATAGCATAAACTTACTTATAATATATAAAAAGGCATATGGCGATAATCAATTAACACTTTGTGTAAGATTTTACACGTGAATCTTTTAAAACTGCCTATACAGTTTTCACTTTTTGATAAATACTATACTATTCCATTTGGGATTATTACTAAAATATAAAGCTGCTCAGGGCAAGTAACTTGTGCCAAAGTTTCTTATCTATTCAACTGAATTTTCCATTGAATTACTTGTGTCCATAGAAACATACTAAGTAGATGAAAGATTAAAAAATTTCTACTTACTCGGTCTGCAGCTGCTTGTAAAGTAACATGATCTCCCCATTCCCTGATCTATTTTCATAGAAAGTTTTGCACAAAAATTGAATTAGCAATCAGTCACATCAAGGGTCATGACAACATGCAGCCTAATTTGTCAAGCAGAAAATTAATAGGCATAGCCACATAGGTCTAACTTTTTTATTTGCTTCACGTAGGTTTTATACTTCATTGGGACATAACCTTCATATAATTTCTTGAAATGCTTCAGCTGGAAAAGAGAGAAAATATGTATATCAGGAAAAATAAATAAATTCAAAAGAAGAAGAAATCATAGACACTAAAATGAGATCATATCACAAATTCACAACCAGCTTTCACTTCCATAAAAAATTAAAGGTTGCATTTTATATCAGACAGAATATTTATTACAAAATCTGATTTTCATGCTGCTAAGAACTAAAAAAAGTTGGGACTTCCACCAATCAACTTCTAACAGTATTTAATTATATGGACACAGTACTAACATGTTTGATTTTATAGATATGAGTATACGACATCATGCCACTTTAACAAACTTTTATGATTTTAGAACATCTTTATCTCTTATGTCTCATGATAATTAAGAAATTATGTTTTACTAGATAGAATGTTACTTAAGTTTACTTGAGGTAGTACACATGGTCCCAAATTACTAAAGCAGAAAAACCTTTGTGGCCCTCCACCCTACCAAAACCCTTCTTTATAACATTTTTTGGAAGAAAAAGTAGTACCAAAAAAACTTATTGATCTGGCTAAATCTTGTGGACAGGCAAGGAGCATGATCTCCGACTAGATATGAAGCTTCCTACTTCGATTATGTTAATTCTTAAGCTGTTGAACATCAAGAGCTTCCTACTTTCAACCCGGAGAAGATGGAGAACATCAAGAGCTTCCTACTTTCAACCCGGAGAAGATGGAGTTAACACTTAAGCTCAAGTACTTAACAAGCAAGCATCACGACCTAAAGCAGGCTCTTACAAGAATGTTTTTTTTTTTTTTTTTTTTTCTCAACTTGAGGAGGTAACTATAAAGTTCAATGACGTAAAAGAAAGATTAAAAATAAATCCTAGACCAGCTTTGGTGCAAACAAATTAGTAAGACTTTATTGCCAACTTTGGTGCATTTGGAGTTGTAGAGGTTACCTCCTCAAAGTCAAGAATGAGCTGGTCAAAAGGAAAATCAAGAATGAGCTATGCGTTGTGTTATAAACACTGGAGATTGTACGGTGTTTAGAAGGTGAGTTGTTAAAGGCAGTAATACTGTCGATGTTGTTTCAGTTCAAGATTTTGGTACCAGAGCAAGGGAACCTCCACAACTCTAAAAACTTTTTTTTTTTTTTTTTTTTTTTTTTTTTTTTTTTTAAGAAAAGGAAAAGAAAAGAAATCTGAATACATTATCTAATTCTTGTCAACCACTGAATGCAGCGAACAATTGATCAGTTTTTCACTATATTGTAAGACTTCCGGCAGCGAATGGACATAAAAGAAATTCAAAGGGCACCAGGTGACTCTTCAGATTCAGATAGAAGTAAATGGTATGTTTCAACAAGATCCACCAAGTTTGGGTCGGAAGGGTTTTCTTTCATAAGTCGAAATGGTCTAACCATTTCACATCGGGTAGTTCTGAGTTCCTCTATGTTTGACTCGGAGGATATAAATTTTAAGAACTATTTGAACCACAACTAGCTATCTTACTATTCTTTTATAATTAATAAATGCAACAGAAAAATCCAAAAAGAAAAGGAGACCTTAATACATATACAGCTTAACATAAAAAATTAGAAATTAAAAAACTAATGCCTAAAATGTATATTGACCAAATTTTGCTAGCAGTTGTAAGTAGAACTTCACAGCTTTGGTTCATACAACGGTAATGTCAGCCAGGTAAAGGAATGCACAAAAGAGCAGTGTTTGTTTCTTAATCTTCTACATCTCCTTAATTTTTCCAATATAGAACCTCAAATCACCATTGAAACCCAAGAAGCACAAAATCACTTGCTCCAAGCAACCCACTAATGATGTAAACTCCAGAAAACCACTGTGCAAACCTCCAGAAACAGCAATAATCAAGACAATCTCAAATATGGAATGAAGCATTATCAACTCAGGATAATTTCATGGAGTCAGAGTTTGCAAGACCTATCATGTAGTTATTATTTTTAATGGTTTTTCCAGTTGTCATGCTCAAAATATAGAAACTAAAAAAAAAGAACCTTTTTTCATCAGTGAGTTTTATAACCCATACCTGCTTGATGATTTCCTTTCTTACATGCTTGTGGTAATCAGGATTGCGAAACAACTGATCTGCTAACGCTCGAAACTGTTTCACAAATCAGAAACCTATTTTAAAAGATATGTCAAGAAAAAGGATTTTTAACAAAAGAGAAGGGTAAGCATAAGTTTACGTTGTCATTGAGACTTGAGATATAGTTTACTGTGTTGTTCCTCACAAATATAATCCATAAATTCAAACATGTATAAATGCAAATGGAACATATAAAATAAGTAAATAAAGAAAGACAAGTGACTAATCTATGTAGGAAACTTGGCAATTTCCATCTCCTTCAATTTGCAGTTCAGCTAAACCATATGTGGCCAGCCTGAAATAAAACCATTATGAATAAATGAGGACTAAATCACATTATATGCACGCACAGATGTCATGTATAAGAACCCAAACTGTGTAAATGCTAAATTTTCAACTATCATATATGACATTTTTTGTGCAAAAATTCACACTATTTTCATTTAACCATCACAAATCAAACTATAGATGTAGAAGAAATTCTATGTGCGCTCCATGTTCAATCAGTTAATGACATAACAAGCTCAACATCCACCAAGCAAGATGAAACTCAAGAAACCTTATGATAACATGAAAAGAATTTTCGTCAAAAAAAACATTAAAAGAAAAAAAAATTGAGTAAAAAAAATGTAGTTATGATAAAAATAACAATGATGAGATAATCATAACTAAATTAAGACAGATTAAATGCATTAAGTGTTAAGAGTTTATGCTACTTTTTGGTCCCTTATGTGCAAAATTAAGCTTTTAGATTGAGTAGTTACTTAACATAATATTAGAGCCAGTCCTCGGTTCAAGTTCCTCCAAATGATTGTATTTGTAATTGTCATTTGAATTTGTTATATACTTGCATTTGTATCTGTATTTGGGCTTGATATATGCGGTAAGTCTATTGGTCATGCCTATGAGGAAGTGTCTTAAAATGCTTAAGTACTAACGTTCAAGCACTTACTTATAAGCTTAAGTTAATGGTTTAGTGGTTATCTAACATGTTTCATAGTCAGTATTACTAAGAAGTCTCGAGTTTGAGTACCATCAATGATTAAATTTCTGAATTTGAATCTATATATGTATTAGTGCTTTGTCCACATGAAAAGCTCATTAGTCTTGCACTTGTGAGGGTGTTGGGGCTTAACGCTATCGTTTGGGCTACTACTTGCAAGATTAAGCTTTTAAGTATAGTTGTGAGCCTAATTCAAAACTAAGCGAAGATATATTATGAATGTAATAAAAATATTTAATAAAATAATCAACAAGAAATCGTAGAAAAAGCTCATAATAAAATCAAACCTTTCAGATAGTCGCTCATGATCTAAGGTTGCATCATTTACATCAGGTATCTGACCATTAATGCGGGGTGTGTGCTGCCAACATAAAGAACCAATCAGTACTTACAAAGTAACGAAAATATCCTTTTAGTGCCTACCTATCACATATTAGTGAACTTGGTCAGCAAGAGAGAAGAAACATGCAATTAATTATAGAAACATTTATAAATTTAGAGTTTTTAAAAGTAAAATTTTGTTTTATTTTTGTATATTTAAAGTAACGGTTCTTCATAATTGTATCTATTGCAAGATGAATAATGTAATGAACTGCTTCTTTACCATTTCAAAACAGCAGGATGCATAAGAATGATGTTTAAACAGATATATTATATTGAGATGAAAAATCCTATTGAAATCACAATCCTAAGAATGAGGAACAAACGATGTAATATAGACGAGGTGAAATTCTTACAGGGATAGAGTCCAAGTGAGAAAGCCTCTTCCCAAGCCTACCGTCAGGTATTGAATTTTCCTCTTGTGCTAAGAGGGTTGCAATGGTGTGATCATCTTCTGTATCGGGTAAGCTGCTGCTCAAACTTGAACTCGAACTCACACTTGCATTGCCGCGATTTTCAGTCATGCTATCTCAACAATGATATATATATACTTAGAAATACCCTGCAACATGTCGTTTGAAACATCAATCAATTGACACATCAAATAAACTAATATTATATCAACAACAACAAAAAAAAAGGTTAACATTATTCAGAATGAATCTGAATCTTATATATATAGACCAATAAAAAAGTTAAGATATTATTCCGAAATTAAATAAATATAAGTGAATACAAAAACACTTGCATAAAACCACAAAATTTCCATAATACAAGATGAGAGTTCAGAAGAAAACTAAAACCAACCAAACCAAAAGAGCCCACCCAGATTCTTTTAGGAAAAAACAGATAATACCCACAAGCTAAAACACAAAAATATAGCAAGGACATACAAGTATTCAATAATTAATTACTATATATATTCTTCTTCAATAATTATCTGGTCGGTTAAAGAGGAAAGGAAAAATTGTATCTTGTATTCATTTCTTCAGCAACCAACAGATCATATACAAATAACATAAATGAATCAAATTAAAACAGAATATAAATAAATAATTAGAAATTGATGGACAGAGAAGGATATAAAAATACCCACAAGTTAAAAAATTGAAAGGAATTCGCTGTTCCGTAGCTGATTAAACAGTTGCGATGTTTGGATTTTTGTTTTGGGTAGAGCAAACAGAAATTGAAAGGGAAAGAAAAGTTTGAAAGAGAGAAGAGAAGATTTTGCTATTATTTAATTGAGAAAGCTTTGAGTAGAAGCTTCGACTAAATGTAAATTCATCATCTTATCTCTCTCTGTTCAGACAAGAAACAAAACACTTGCGCACGTAAACACCACAACAGCTTTAAGGAAAGGACGATTTCAACCCTTGTGCATTGACTATGTAAATCAACTCAAAAGTCAATACACTTTTTTTCCTTTGAATTTTATTCTATCGAGTATGGTCATCTTTGGTAGACATGACCCATTAACCATGATTCGGTTCCAACCGTAGAACCGAACCGGAACCGTGGCCTCAAAACCGAGACCGAGACCGAGACCGAAACCGCTAGTTCAGTTCTAATTCTGGAACCGGCGTTTCCACCCATAATATATATATATATTTTCAATCATTCTATCTCAACAATGATATATATACTTAGAAATACCCAGCAATATGTCGTTTGAAACATCAATCAATTGATACATCAAATAAACTAATATTATATCAAAAAAAAAAAAAAAAAAGTTAACATAATTCAGAATGAATCTGAATCTTATATACAAGCCCAGCCCTAGGGGGAGCCTAGTAAGGCAGCCGTCTAGGGTCCTTGATCTTTAAGGGCCCCCAGATTGTAAAAAAAAAAAAAAAAAAGATTTCAGATATAACACATGTATGATTTTAAACTAACAACCTCATAAAATGATTAATGATTTTTATGTTTTAAAATCCTATGAATAATGGAGAAACTCCATGACAGAAAGATTAATGATTCATATAAATCACTTAATGGGAAATGCCCCGAATAAATCCAACGAATTACTAATAATCCTGTTAGACAGAAAAGGGTAGCTATCATCCCCTTTTCTGATGAATCATATAGTCCTACGATTTCATCGACTAATAAGGTTATTAAATGAATTGTAATTCCAATTGAAATGACCGAAAATGATATATGAGTTAATATATGTTCTAAAGTTGAAAATATCATAAATAAAAAATGAATAAAAAATGAAATTAAAAGTAAAAAGTGAAAGAATCTCGAGTATACGGAATGGAAATTGGAAATTCAATTCATTATAGGGCTTTTATATATCTTTTAGAAGATGTTATGCCGCCACTCGGATTCGAACCGAGATGCTATAGCACTGCTTCCTAAGAGTAGTGTGTCTACCGATTTCACCATAGCGGCTTGCTAGAAATAATAATAACTTATTTTTATTTAATCGTCGAGATTGAAAGTGAAAGAGAAAGAGAAAGTTTCAATGAAATACTTTTTATTTTTAGGAAGCATTCAATTGATGAATAAAAACTTGTTTCAATAGAGATTGAAACAGTCTCTTTTTTATCGTTTTATTTAGTTATTTAAGGTTTCCGTTTTATTTAACTTAACAATAACATATTCTTTTTCTTTTTTAAGGATCACGATCACAATTTAAGCATAATATCCAATAATTCAAAAAAATTTATTTAATTTGCATGACTTTTATCTTGTGATAATCGTTAGGTTTTTTTCAGTATGAATTTGTCTTAGGGTTTATCAAACCAATTAGGTATTGAGCTAGACATATTATATAAAAGAATTTCGATTTATATTTGTTAGGATTATGCTCAATAGTAAGAGTGTAATATTGTAAATTTGTAATTGACAATCTTTTTCATATTAATAAAATGATTTCTGGTTTAACAAATCTTATAGCATTTATAGTTTAATATTATAATTGTCAAAGTAAATAATCATAAGGTCTAAAGACTATGAGAAAAGAAGAATTGTTCGTACATCTGGATATGTATGAGGTAGACACAATTCTTTAGTTAGTCTTGAATAATGTTCACAACTTAAGTTAAAGATTGGACACCTTTATCTTGTTAAAGTTGTAGAATTCTTTTGCTAGCATTTGAGTGGGATCAAATGAGATATGATGAGTCTAAAATCATCAGAGTCTCTTCGAGTAAAAGAATCTAGTGCACTGGGTGCATTGAACTGGATCACAATGAAAAACTTTATCTAGAACCGTCGATAGATAATAGTATTTTCATTATCAGGACAATCGGAGAGTCTATCTTAATCCTGAGATAAATGATGGACTTATGGTTGCAAGTGATATCATTTGAGTTATCAATGAGTACGATTATATAGCATAGTCTATCCTCGATAGTTTGGTGATATTCATTTGTTAATCGATAGAGGACTTCATTTATAGATATGGATATCGTGGCTTCATTTATTAAATGAGAGTATAATATCATCATATGGATGTTTTGAGGTAATTGGATATTAAATCTTAACGTTGAGTTTTCGATAGTGGCTATTGAAAACATGGCTTCTGGACAAGTCAAAATATCCAAGTTCAAAACGTGGTCATAAGAGTAAATATGGTAACTTGGAGAGTTATAGGCGGTCTATGAACTCTTGGCGATTACTGATATTAATCACGAGGATACACTATCTCCAACATGATTGTCTAGGGTATGAATGAGAAACATCTTCTTATTCTATCTTTATTTAAGAGTTCAATTTTAGCTCTTTAGTGGAATGAGTTAAAATTAATGGATCGGATCTAAGTGAATCATTTGTTGATTGTGATTATGTTCTGTCTATTGAAGCTTAAATTTAGATAGCCCGTCAAGATCCCCAATCCACACGGACTTGCATGGATCACTTGATATATTCTACCAAGACATAAAAGAGAGAAGAGATTATTCTTTTGATGGTACACTAATTGCTTGTTCATTAATAAGCTTGTGTGTACAACATCGAATTAGGTTCACGCGAGTTTTGATCATTAGATTGAGAACTCAAAAGTGACCAGAATAATTTTTGTATTCTTTTGATTGTTTTGTGACTAATAAAAGAAAAAGAAAGTTTGTTTGTCCATTATCAGGTTTGCAATTCAAAGAAAATGGAGACCACGCTCCTAGGTGATTCACGTTCGTGCTAGGATTGAAGATTTTGCGGATTACCATCGACGTAACTCGTAAGTCAATCGGATCACGCGACAAAAGGTATTATACTTTTGTTACTTGATATGTATTGTTAATTAATTAAAAGGTTAAGGTTTATAAAAAGGAAAAATTTTAAAACATACTAAATCTATTTTTTTAGTCTCGCTTCCGCTGCGTGTACTACGATATTTTTCCCTACAATATTGTCCTACTTCAAAAATTTCTTTCTAAATCCGAATTCTAAAAATCGATATTTTTAGATCGATCCTCCCTTTCAAACATAGGATTTTTTTATTACTTATAAATTGCATACTATTCGTATAGAAATTAGAAATACGCCGAAATGGCGAAAGACGCTTTTCTCATTCTCACTTGGAGTGATGATTCAGAAAGTTAAAAAAAAGTATAATTAATAATTAGTTTCAACAACTCATTGCTTTTGTCTAAAGATTTCAATTTATGCTATTCTATAGCATAAATTGAAATAGAAAAGGAGAAATATAAAAGAAAGAAAAAAAAGGAAAGACAAAACCTTTATTATTGTCTTATTTATAAGTGGGCGGGTGATGGGGAAATTAATAGGGGTGTATTGGTTCAAGATTTTATTAGACAATTTGGGGAAGTAAAAGTCTAGTGGTATTGGATTAAGACTTTTTAATAAGTTGGATAAGTCTGGTGGTATTCGATCAAGACTTTTAAGATTTTTTTCAAAAGTCCATATTGTCTTATGGTATTGAATCTAGACTTTTAAGATTTTTTTAAAAAGTTCATATTGTCTTGTGGTATTGGATCTAGACTTTCAAGAGGCAGCAAATTGTCTACTGATATTGGATTGAGATCAAGATTTTTAGGATTTCATGACAAAATGGATTTTCTAGACTTTTTAGTGATATGTATGAATAGCTTGAACCCAAAATTGTCTTGCTCTCTCCCTCAATACTTTCCAGTCTTTTTATTTGATTTAAGATATTTGGTGGGTGTATTGATATACTTTCAACGGTTGCTTTTGCTATCTGCTGTTTCCTCTGTTTTGTCTTGTTTTATGGTCTTTGTTTTGTTGTCCTGCTGTTGTGGGTTTTTTTTGTTGTTTTTGATGTTTTTTTTTGTTTGCCCTGTTGTTGTATTTTTTGGCTTTTGCTTTTCTTTTGGGGCTATGCTGTTGTAGTCGTTTTTGTTGGTTTTTGGCTCTAACTTTTGCCTTGATTATTATTGAATAAACTTTGCCAAAAAAAAAAAAAACAAAAAAAAAAAAAAATGTGGCGGCCAAACATGCAAAAGACAGGATAAAACTACACTTGAAAGTCGAGTACCAAATGACTGATAAAATGCCTCTATGAGCTAAAAATAGTTTTATACTAGATTTCCATGATCCCACCACCACCACTAGATTTCCATAAAGAGGAAGTTGATTATATATATATATATATATATATATATATATGATAAAAAGAGTTGGTCAATTATTGATAATATTGCCCTTTGTGTAGATTGAGTTCAAAAACAAAAGAAGATGGTCACCATTTCTATTAATTTATTGTCTGAGCAAGTTAAAAAGATATGGACCTCGCATAAAACCATGCTTCTATAAAATTTAGATACATGATTTTTTTTTTTTTTTTTTTTTTTTTTTTTTTAATCCAAAGGTTATGTGTTGGTTGGTGGTATTTTAAAATTTTATTACTTCTCTTCATATCTTATACATGTTTCTCATTCAATTTTTATTGTTCAATGACTGCCCTCAACAAGATTATAGAGCACTAGAACTTGGGGATAAAATTGAATACTACAATCGACTCTTGAAAGTCTATATTTTTAAAAGTCCAAAAAGTCTTGAAATAAAGTTTAGATAATCCTAATAGTCCATAAATAAAGTCCAAAAACTCTTTCAGAATCCTAAAAGTCTAATCCATATAATCCTAATAATCCTAAAAGTATAATCCTAACAATCCTAATAATCCTAATAGTCTTGGAAATCCATAAAATCCTTGCACCTCAAAATTGTCTATTAAAATCTCAATCCAATACACCCCCCTAAGAATCCCCATCCCGGGAATGAAAAGCATATTCAAATACAAATAAAGGCAAAACTCTCGATTTTTTTCAAATAAAAAAAAAAAGTACCAATTCAGTAGCCAAATCCATTGGTTCAAAACAGTAGGGAATGTAAATCATTATTTATTACTTACTTTTTCTATTTCTATTTTTTTTTTACTTCTATTTTTCTATTCTATATTAAAAAATTGAATCTAAATTCGAAACTAAATTGGCTCGTTTTTGGAGTCAAGTGGATGCCAATTCCAATTATTCCAACGTTTTATTAATTATTTGTCGTACAAAAAACTTTTTGAATTCCCGATCGAAAGGGATTTCGCTAACGAAAAAGCTTTCAGCGCTGCCCAATATCCCCCTTTTTTCCAAATGTTTTTACGAATATGTTTTTTTAATATAGAACTACGTTTTTTTGGAACTGCCATTCAAAAAATAAAAAGTTATTCATTGCAAAAATTGGATGTGAAAGACATCTATTGTTTAAAACAAATCATTTTTTTTTTCAATTCCTATTCCATACAATATTTGAGGCAAAATAATTTGTATTTCGGAGTTATTTCTGTCTTTTTTTTGGATGTTACATTTGTACATAAAAAATACATATTGAACAGCTTAAGAACCCTTACCTACCTAATAAAAAACTTGAATCTTTTTCTTTTTTCTTTTTTAGTAATTGGTTATTAAATGCCATTTATTAGAATAGAACATAATCGATCAGTCCCGAATTAAACTCGTGAATTATTCTGAATAAACAAACAAAAATACCTAGTTCTTTTTTTATTAGGCAAAGTTATGGGACATCCTATGATTGATATCAACCTCATATGATTTCAGATATAACACATGTATGATTTTAAACTAACAACCTCATAAATGAGTTTAAAATAGATCCATCAAACATATAATTTTTTAAAACAATCAAATTCATAAATGAGTTTAAAATAGGCCCACTGAACATATATATATATATTTTAAGAAAGACCCACAAATTATAAAGCTCAATTATCATTCTCAAGTTCTTACACCAAGTCAAACGTGAGTTGAATCCTATTTCTAACACTAATTGTCTTTTATATATCTAAAACGGGAAAACAACAGTACACGTGTACAACACTGCTCCTATCACTTATCAGACAACTAGGAGTAGACATCGAACAAAAATCAAAAAATCAAAAATCAAATTAGGGTTCTTCAAAACTCTCTTAAATCTTGCTACGAAAATTCAAAATTCAGATTCAAAATCTCAACTTGAAATCTTAGGGCCCTGTAAATTCATTTTCTATAGTTCGCCTCGGGCCCCGAAAATCTTAGGGCCGGCCCTGTATATATATAGAACAATAAAAAAGTTAAGATATTAATCCGAAATTAAATAAATATAAGTTAATACAAAAACACTTGCATAAAACTAGGGGTGGGCATTTCCAACCCGACCCAGCCGAACCAACCCGAAAATGGCGGGTTGGGTCTGGTTTACTGCTTAAAAAAACCAGATTCGGGTTATAAATCAATAACCCGAAAGTAAATCGAGTTGGGTCGGTTTTTTTTTGTTAACCTGAAACCCGACCCGACATCCTTAGGAATAAAAAAAAAAATCATGAACCAGTGGCAGTTCTTGCAACCCTAGTCCCTAGTCCCTAGTCCATTCTTCGAAACATCGACTCTCTTCTTTGAAATCCACCGCTCTCCTTAGTCTCTTCTTCGTTTGTTCAAAATCGTTCCACGCCGGCGCCAATCTTTGTTCATCCAGCTACTGCCTCTCTTTTCAGGTTTGTTCCTCTTTCTCTATGTATTGTGTATTGCTTTTTGCTCATCCACGCTGGCTCTTTTATTTTGAATTTTTTTACATAAATTTTGTGGCTTGGTTTGTTCTTTAATCAAGATCATATCTTTACCCAACTTAGTTTGTCCTTTACAGTTTAATCAATTAATCTTTCTTAAGGTTTTAAGAGAAAGAAAGTGTAAGAAAAAATACCTGATTTACTTAAAGAGATTGAATCTCTTCTGGGTTTTGAATTTTTTTACATAAATTTTGTGGCTTGGTTTGTTCTTTAATCAAGATCTTTACCCAACTTAGTTTGTTCTTTAAAGTTTAATCAATTAATCTTTTTGAGGTTTTAAGAGAAAGAAAGTGTAAGAAAAATACCCTATTTGCTTAGAGAGATTGAATCTCTGGTGGGTTTGTTAGAAGAAATGTGTAACATACCTGATTCGATTGATTGAAACATTTTGGGATTCGATTGATGAATTGAAAGAGAGAGTAGGAAAAGTGAAGGTGTATACACTATAGAGAAGAGAACATGATTGGATTGTGAGTTATGTGAGAAGAGAACATGATTGCATATGAATTTTCCAGATTTGACTTGAATAGTTTTCCTCTTTTTGTTAAATAATTGTGTTTTGTTTAATAGAGTGTGAATTAATATTAAAGAGATTTTTAATATAAGTGGTATCTATTGTGTTCAAATATTAATCAAGTGTGAAGGTAATCTTGTAATGTTTGGAGATACAATAATTCTAGCCCCCCAACGTTTATTCCTAGTTACGTTCTTGGATATTATACATTTCTTGGATATTAATTTTAAAAGTGTTTTTACTTTGTATATGGTCTAAAATTAAAATATACATCAAATTGGAGTTCATTTTTCCTAATTATTGTTTGAAATAATAACTATATTAATATTTAAACAATAAGGCTCCGTTTGGTGTGTGAGATTGGATTTAACTATTTCATAGGATTGGATTAGATTAAGATTAAACTGGGATTAGATGAAATTTGATTGGATTAAATTAATACTATGATATTTAGAGAATTATGGAACTGAACTGAATTAATAATATGTTTTGTTTGGTGAAACATAAAATTGAACTAAATATAATAATATTTTTAATTTGATAAACCATTTGAAATTGAATAATAAATTATTGAAAAATGTATTTGAAGAAAATAAACATTTATATTATTTTTAAATAAATTTAAACATTTTTCAATTTTATAATTTGTTAATTTAATAAAATAATTATAAAAAAAAATTATATTGGTGAGGTTACGGTAGGCCCAACTAATTTAGATTCTTCAATCTCATTGAGAAGAACTAGGATTGAAATAATCCCAATCCCTAATAATTGAATGAAAATAGAATACAAATTATTGAAGTAATTGTTTCGATGAAATAAATATTTTAATTTATATATTATTAAATTAATAATATTCAAAATTAATATATTTTAGAACAGGTTTTCAGAGTGACAACAAGTTTTCTCATTAAAAAAGAAAATATATTTTAGAAATTCCAAATAAGAAAATACAGAGAAGTACAAGTTCTCATTACAATACAACCAGTAGCAAGAACCCACAACAAGACACTCATCTAGATTCAAATCATGCAAAAAAATCTTGAACAAAATGCCAATGGTTTCATAAATCAACCTTAGATAATGAATGTTTCCTGATTATATAGAAAGCAAACAAATCAATGGCAGCAAATAAAAAATAAAAATAAAAATTCGAAGCCACTGTCAACTGTCCAAGGAAATAAATGAAATGAACCAAGTAGAACCTATGTTGGCAGCAAAGGGAGCTGATTAGCCTCCAGAGTGAGAAACTGGAGTTGTTTCAAACTTTCCATTCGTTAAAAATAAACGAATTGTTGTGGCAGAGCATGCTCCCCCTACAATAGAAAAACGCGATTAAAATCAATTCAAGAAACTAAATTCTATTCTAGCTTCCATCCCTTGGACTGAAAGGGTAACTAGAATAGATGCATTTTCCAGCCGATGCAGAAAGGTATTACAAAATACAGCAAGCCAACTACATATAAAAATGTTATATATATATATATATATTGTTTGGTGTGGGTTAACTCTAGTTGGTGAGAAATCTAATAACTATGTCAGAAGTCTAGACACTAAATCCCACTCACACCCAAGCATGGGAGGTTTGATTTCAATTAGACTTACACTAATGCGGATTTGCTACCAATCTCATGTCAATCAATCTAAACCATAGGAATGTTCAAAGACAATTAAAAGCTTGTTTTGTATTCTACATGCAATTGCACGATTAATCAGCTTCAGGATAGGAGTACTCTGACAAACGTCATCTTAAGCATATCTCTTGCTACCATTCAATGGGAGAAAAGCGTACCTTTGCCACATTGGCATGATGCATATTATTCTACTGTCAATATTATGACTGCAGCCAGAGACCAATGAACAAGGAGATGCAGAAGAGTTCTATATGTACATTAACCTTTGTGCTATCAACTTAAATGCACTCACTACCACTTATAACACATCTCTTAACAAGGAGATCAAGTATGCCGAGGATCAATATATAGGTATTCCTCAACCATAACAAACTTATCCCAACATGCTAAAACAAATTAAACATAGGACACCAATATTGCTTGCTATGAAAATATGAATATAACCAGACAATTCTCTTACCACAATCTTTTCCCGTATATGCAATCCATGCTAAAGCCGAGAGACTGTCAGTAGCAGCCTTTAATTGGTTAAAAAAATTGGATCGCCTCCATTCTGTCATTGCATTTGCTTTCGTAATCACTTCATTCAATGGTTTGAGAAATTTAGCGAATCCCTCAAGGTCGGGTTTCTATAACATCATTATAAAATTATATTCAAAACCATTCAAGTCCAAATTACTGGAAAAGTATTGTGAAAATGAAATGTAGACTAAACACTCAATTACCCAAATTCTTTACCCTGGCATTTAATTCAATCACCTCTGTCATTATTAACTATCGGGAGTTAATCAGAAAACTGAATTGATCCTAAATTGATCCTAAATTATTGAGACTCTCAAGCACAAATTTTACTTTTGATAACAAAGAAAGATAAACTGAAACAAGCTAGATCACATATATTTCAAAATTTTGCTTTCAATACAACGTCAATCACATCAGTCTCCGAAAATGAATATTATAAATTATAATTAACCTATCGGATTCAGGATTAGGAGAAAAACTTGCCTGCATCCGATGCACCACAGTGGAATCTGATGGTGGTGCATCAGATGCCTTCAGTGAGTGACACGTGTCTCAACTTAAATTTTTTTTAAAAAAAATTCATTTTTTCTTTTCACTTTTTGGCTCCTCTTCCAGCGACAAAAGCCATTTTCCCTCCAATTTCACTTTGGCTCTTCTTTTCCAGTGACTTGAGATACCGGACCATCGTTGTCATCGCCGTCTTTAGTCCTTACCGTCGCCGGCCCTCGCCGTCTCCGGTGACCACTGTTTCAGACATTTAGGTGATTATTTTTTCTCAATTTATTTAAGATTAAAGTTTTAATCTTTACAAAACCCATTTTCCCTCCAATTTCACTTTGGCTATTCTTTTCCAGTGACCTGAGATACCGGACCATCACTGTCATCGCCTTCTTCAGTCCTTACCGTCGCCGGTCCTCGTCGTCTCCGGTGACCACTCCGGTGACTACTGTTTCAGACTTTTAGGTGATTATTTTTTCTCAATTTATTTTAGTAATTAAAGTTATAATCTTTGCTTAGTTATATATATTTTGCTTCTAAAATCATTCTTTTTTGTTTTCTAATGATCAATAATTTTGTTTTATGTGTACTGGTGGTTGGAAACAACATTTATTTATTTGAAATATTTTATAATGAATGTGTAATATTATATATAATGATGTTGAATTTTAAATTTTGGTTTTGGTGAAATGATTGAAATTGAAAATCAAAATTTGAAGAGATGTTTGAAATGTTTAGTTTTGCCCTGTTTTTCTTTGTTCTGGTTTGTTCCAGATTTGATCTTGTCTGGTTGTATTTGGGTGTATCCAACTTTTAGCTATTTTTTTTACTTGTTTAATTTTTACTTTTCAACCGTCTTTGATAGCCAATTTTAAAAGTTGTTAAGTAATTGATTGTGCAAGTTGAAATAACTTTTTCAATGTTGCAAGTTGAGCATTTAAAAGACATTGATGATTTATTTTAAAACTAATATAGGGACATGGATGAAATACTTGAGAAAGAAAATGATGGAGAACTCAAGGTGGGAATGGAGGTACATTCTGATGCTGAAGCTTATGAATTGTACAATAATTATGCTTTGAAAAAAGGTTTTAGTGTTCGGAAACATGTAATTAGAAGAGATTCATCATATAATATTCGACAACAGGAATATGTATGTTCAAAGCAAGGATTTCAGATGGATGAAGATTTATGTGAGGTGAAGAAAGTGAATAAGTTAGAGACAAGAACCGGTTGCAAAGCTCTAATTCGATTTACTGTGACTAGTGGGGTATGGAAAGTTTCTCATATAAATCTTAATCATAATCATGAACTTGCTAAAGTTGAAGAAAGACAATTTCTAAAATCCGGTCGAAAAATAACAAAAACTCATGGGAATGTCATTAGTTCTATGGTTGATGCCGGTGTAAGACCAACACAAGCATACTTCTATTTAGCAAATGAAGTTGGAGGCACTGAGAATATCGGGTTCACTAAAAAAGACATAAGAAATTATTTGCAAAAGAAGGAGGAAATGATAGAAGCCGGAGATGTTCAAAGTTTGCTTGATTATTTAAAATGTAAACAAGGTGAGGATCCTACATTTTTCTACTCAATACAAGTGGACCAATATAATTGAATGGCCAATTTTTTTTGGAGAGATGGTATAGCAAAGTTAGATTATGATTGTTTTGGTGATGTAGTTTGCTTTGACACTACTTTTCGAACTAATAAGTACAATTTGATATGTGCTCCATTTGTGGGGGTTAATCACCATTGGAAGAATGTATTGTTTGGTTGTGTTTTTCTAATAGATGAGAGCACCAAGTCATTTGTTGGTTGTTTCGGTCATTTTTGGAGGCGATGGGAAATAAACAACCAAAATCTATATTTACCGATGAGGACAAAGCAATGTCAAATGCAATTGAAATAGTTTTTCCAGAGATACGTCATCGATTATGCACTTGGCACATCTCTAAAAACGCTACACAACATCTTAGTAGTTATTATAATAATCTTGAGTTCAAGAAACAATTCAACAAGTGCTTTTATGGGTGTTATAATGAGTTGGAATTTGAAGCCTCATGGAATGAGATGATTACAAGTTTCAATCTTGAGAGTCATTCATGGCTTAAGAAATTGTATGATCTTCGAAAGAAATGGTGTCCGGCTTTTAGTTTGGATACATTTTCGGCAAATTTCAAGTCCACCCAAAGGAGCGAGAGTACAAATAATGTTTTCCATCAAATTTCAACAAAAACGATGGATCTCATTAAATTTGTTCATCATTATGATAAGAAGACGAATGAGATGCGCTTGGCGGAATTGGAAGAGGATTATCGTTGCAAACAAGGTTGTCCTCGTCTCCAAGTAAGGAGTGGAATTTTGAGTCATGCAGCTCGGGTTTACACTAACAAAATGTTTAGCTTCTTTGAAAAAGAGTACATGAATTGTATGGTTGTGAGATTGAAAGAAGTTTGTAATAATGGTAGGGATTGTGTGTACGAAGCAAATGAAGAATTCCAACAAAGAGTACATATAATTCAATACAACTCAATGACCAAGAATATTTCATGTTCTTGTAAGTTATTTGAGTCCATGGGGATGTTATGTCAGCATGCTTTGAAGGTGTTTAATTTGAATAATCTTACTAGTCTACATTTTCATTGCATATCAAAAGATGGACTAAAGAGGCGAAGAAAGGAATTGTGGTAACTTATGATAGACTATCAAGTAACAATATCAAGTCTTCCCAAACCTTGCGCCTTAGTGAGTTGATGCACGCCGGAATGAATGTGTATAACATTGCCTCGATGACTGATTCTGGGACTGCAATTGTTAAAGAGAAGTTAGTGGAAGTCATGAAGCTACTTGAAGAAGATGTAGACACTATCAATGTGTTGGAAAGCAATTTGGAAAAGGGAAAGAGGAAAGCAAGTGATCATTCAAACCATGACAATCTTGTCTATGAGAATTCGGTATTGAATCCACCAATTGTAAGGACTAAAGGACTTACAAATGCTAGATTAGAGAGTAATTTGGAGAAGCGGAAGAAGAAAGTGACTAAAGGTATAAAATTATCTCATATGTCTTCACATATAAGTGTTTAGTACTAATAATTATAATTAACATAATGTTACATTTTTCTTTGTACAAGGCAGCATAAACATATGCATGTTAGTGGTTCACATCAACCTATTGCTTTTAACACAACACCTTATCAACACTTTAATATGTCAAACACTTTCAACTTTTATGATAAGGTAAGTCTAGTATGCATTTCATTTGTGTTCATAGTGTATCTTGGTAGCCTTTATATTTATTCATATTCACTTTTACTTATTTTTGTTTTTAAATGTTAGGATAATTTGCAATTGCCTATTGGACATCATAACTTAAGTTTTTCAAGCATGGATCAAATGCCTCATTGGAGCCAGGTTTGACTTGAAGCTTCAAAGTAAATTTATATAGATTTATGTATTTTTCTAACTCAAATGAATTTGTGATGTAGGGTTCAAACAATTATGATGTTGATCACTGCCACTATCAAGAAAATCAAAGTTGATGTACATTTATTATACCTTTTGCAACTACAATGGTATGTTTAGCCATGTCTTTCAAGCTCGTTTGAAGTGTTGGTTTGAGTTTTTGTTTTATGTGATTTTGTTCTTGTACATGTACATGGTTTTGTTTTTGTACAAGTGTAGATTCATGTTGTTGTTTTTTTTTTCCTTGTACAGGTTTACACTCATGGAGTTCATGAAGGTTAATCTATGATACCATTGCTAAGACTAGTATTCTTTTTGTAGAACATGTTCAAGGTTCAAATTTTTTGGGTTGTAACATGTTCAAGGTCTCTCTTTTTTTGTGCTAAATGTAATGAGAGAGACAAATATGGGAGCGAAAATAGTTGAATGTGCTAAACAAACATTTGCATTCAAAAAATATTCAATTGTATCTATTACACTGCTCTTCAATTTTAGAGTAAAACTGATGTGTGGGATATATAATCTAATCAATAGTAGTGAATTAGTTGTATCCAAGTGATATATATACATCAGTCTAATGGTTTTATTACAAGTAGTTTTGTACAGGTTTTTCATGATTTATATATGTATCTGCTTGTTTCTCCATCTCTTTCCCCTTTTGTACATAATGTCCCTCCTTGCCTATATACATCTGCCCTTTATCTCTCCTTGCATCATTTGATTGTGTCTGGTATGGTTGGCCGCACTGCAAACAATAACTTCATATGTTAGCCGGGGGACTTGTATGATTTCCTGAGAACACAAATATCATGTCGACTAATAGCAGTGGTAATAAGCTTACAGTTTTTGTTAAACACAGGAGGACCGGTTGATGCTAATAACCTTCCTGAGGACAACATCCAAGTACAAATGAGCCACTTCCCAATCATCTGGTGATAGTGTGCCTAGACATCACAAAGCAAAAATAAAGAACAATATAGATAGAGGTGACTTGGCCTAATGCACAAAGCCTTCGCATGAGTTCCACATATTCAGGGCATTTCATGTATTCGTGCACACATTTGTGCGAGTTCTTCACATAAACCAGCTCTAAATCATACCGAAAAACATGAAACCATCCAATCCATACACTATGAAATATTTGACTTGGTGGGTGAAGCAAAAAGGCAACATAAACTGAAATAAAATCAAAAAAAGCAAGGAAGAAACATGACCTCTAGGCGAAATTTGTAATTGATACCAAAGGGCTTCGAAATAAAATCCATAATTGTTACAACCATGTGGCTGTCACAAAGAGGGGTAAGAAAATCCTTCACCTTTTCAGGAAATTCTTCATCAAAACATATCCAGCTGACAATATTTCCAAACAACATAATTGTAAATATTAACGACAAACAAAATATATTGAAACTAAGAGTAGAAATTATATAATAATGTGAAAAACCATAAATGCAAACCTGAAATGAATGGAAGACCCATATTGGAGGCCAAACCAGTGACCTTTCTGGCTAGGTGGATGGCAATCTTGGAACTGATTTATTCATCGGGCAACATAGGGCAAATCGTCTCAGCGGCAATAACTTCGACGTGGCCATGGATCTTAATCGACAACTAGATCTTCGACGGCATGAGATCCCTAAATTCCAAATTGGATCCCTTGACTCTTCTATCTCTGGAAAAAAATAAGCAAATTTCAAATATAGATGTACACGGTTTCAATCACAAAGTAAATATTAAAACTTCAACAACTTAAATAAATTAATAAAATAAATACCTAACTGAAATAGTGGTCACCGGAGATAGCGAGGTCAGGACGGCGATGATCATGGTAAGTCGATGTCGAGATCTAGGCTGAGACGAAGAGGGAGCCACCGAAAAAAATGGAAAAGAAAATGGGTTTTGTAGCTGGAAGAAATTGAGAAGAGGTAGAAAGTGAAAAGAAAAAATGAATTGTCGCTGGAAGAGGAGCCAAAAAGTGAAAAGAAAAAATGAATTTTTTTTTTTTTAAAATTTAAGTTGAGACACGTGTCACTCACTGAAGGCATCCGATGCACCACCATAAGATTCCACTGTGGTGCATCGGATGCAGGCAAGTTTTTCTCCAGGATTAGAATCTAAAACAATCTCTCAGAAATTTTAGATGCAGGTATCTTATCATCAAATGACACAATAAAGCTGCTGCAATTTCTACACATTGCATCAAAAGTCAAAACCAGATATTTCTCAAATGAAAACTGACGAAAACACATCAATCAAAATCTAATTGAATCAATGTATCACGTATCTCATTCATAGATTGATAAACAAAATGAAATTTCAAAAATTTCAAAAGCTTCCAAAAACTTTGACAAAATGAAACAAAATTAAAACATTGCTTAACACTGTGTTTTAACAGCTATTAAAAAAAAAAATTCTCAGAGTATCTTACCATTTAAAACCTCAAGTAAGGATGAAGAGCTATAGGATAACCAAATCCTAACATGAGGGCTTCAGCAGCAGCTCCAGCAAGAGAACCAATGCAATCATGAATTCACAATTATTGATTTTCCAAAAAAACAGAAAACAAAAAGTGCAATTTTTTGGCCTAAAAAAATTTAAAATTTAAGGGATGTCCCATGGTTTGGGCTCAAGGATAGCCACGACCATACCTTCGAGATTGTGAGTGAGCCTAGAGTGCTGGTTCAACACTCTGTGCGCGCGAGTTCCTCTTGAGCAGGTACTGTTCCTTGTACGATCTTGGAGGCTGCCTTTCGAGCAATTTATCGGCGATGTTGACCTCGCACTTGGCGGAGCAGGCGTCGATCTCCTCGACGCAATGGGAGGCTGGGTCGATGTGACCTTGGAGGAGGTGGTGGATATGGCAGAGAAGCATATGATTAGGGATTTGGAGTGGTGGAGAGAGATAAGGGAAAGTGAGCCTTCATTTTGTTTGATTCTAACCGGCTTTAATCGGTTTCCAATTTCTTTTTCAGTTTAATTGATAAGTTTTATATTTTGTCCCTGTTTAATCTCAACCATCAGATTTGAATTGTGATTCATCTGATGGCTCAAATCTCACCCAATAAATCACTGCATCATAAAGGGAGTGTTTTTCCCTGTATCAAAGTCGAACCCGGTATACTAGCCAACTCCCTACATTCAAGACCACAAGACAATTAATTGATTAGTTTTGTCCAAAAATTCCTTTTAAGGCTATTGGGAACTAGCCTTTCCAAAAAGGTTAACCATACCACCCAATCACATTTAGTGAGGCGTTATTAGTTTAGATATGGGTCCAATGTCTCCAACACACGTGCGACCTACTAGACATGTTCCTTCAACTTAATAATTTCGTCTAGGGTCCATGGTGTAGCGGAAGCTTACGAGAAAAACCTGCAAGAAACAAATTAGAACAACCTACTAATATCTGTTGATCCGCGCACGGATGCCAGATATCAGGCTACTGATAACATTCAACTTCGCGTACGAAGGATTGTTAAAAGGCTTCAATTACGAATAGTAACTGGAAATTGAGAAACAATTCTCTGGTATTTTTATTAAATCAAAAGCTGAATGGCCAAATTCGGACTACATCAATATTTAAAGGAAACAACTCCTAACCATAATTGCATTCCTTGGAAAGCAAGAAAAACGAAATAAAAAAGGAAAATTACCAAAAAAGGCAAAAACGAGATTAAAGCAAAAACTAATTCTGTTGAGACTCCTAAACACTCCGGAATTGACAGAAGTCAATTCGGAATTGGGAAACCCAATTTATTGCAAAAACGAGACTTTCCTAAAACGGCAAAAAACGCCCAATTGAAGGCCCTAAACGACGGAATTTGGCTAAAACAGGACGTGCTTACACAGCAAAGCTGTGTAGTTGTTCCGGAAACGCCGAAACGCATCAGCTGTCAAAATTTCAAGTCATTCTGATTCCGTCGCCCGGGTTTGGTCTTACTTGGCTTGTTTCAAATCCCACCCCTCCATATA
This sequence comes from Acer saccharum, assembly GCA_030490815.1. Classification (NCBI taxonomy): domain Eukaryota; kingdom Viridiplantae; phylum Streptophyta; class Magnoliopsida; order Sapindales; family Sapindaceae; genus Acer; species Acer saccharum. Next base: position 22,248,539 of record CM059875.1, read on the forward strand.
TTCCATAGCCAAGGCTGCTGCTGCATCAGTCCAGCCCCGTTGGTCTAATGTCTGCAAATTATTTCTAAATAATTTGGTTCCCAATCGATTTTATTACATGTAACAACATAATAGAGTTATTAGGCATTCCCATTTGATTCCCATATACGTACACCTAGGTTGTGGGATTATGCATGTATGTATACGAATTATGTTTATTTTTATTAATAGTTTTCTAATGAAATGCATAAATAATATAACCTTTACACACACACACCATCTATTTAATAATTATTGGTAATTAAGTACATAAATCTTGTATTTCCTTTTTTATGTATTTTTGTGTATATATAACATGGTTAATTCTTTTCCTAATCATAACCGTTTAGGGTACGCATACTAATGATGAATGAAAATAAATATAAAATTAAGAAAGAAAAATAAAATTCGAACGGGAACCGTTGAAAAGTGAGGACAGAAGAAAGTTATTTTCAGTCATTTGTGGTTACACACTTACACGTACAGTTCCTCACATCTGTTTTAGAACACAATATACAGACAATTAATTAATTAAGTACAAAAATACAGTTCGAACGGGAACTGTTGAAAAGTGTTTCCGGGGGTTTATGTTTGTACAACGGGAGAAGACTCTTCGATAATGATGGAATTCTCTCGCCTAGAACTGGACCCTTATCAAGCACTCCTCAAGGCTGAAGGTCAGCTGAACAAGGAAATAATTATGGTTACATGATACCAACAACAAAAGTTATTTTGCTTAGCCAAACTTGATGATGGCAAAAGATAACATGCCTTTAATCACAAGAACCAGCTAGGATACATGTGTAATAATTTTTCTTGCATGAAAGTTGAGGTTTGGTGTTAAGAGCGTTCATTTAACATGATAATATTTCAGATTTGAATTGTCGTTAACTCGTTCCCTTCGCTGCAAATAGTTAAAAAGCTAGCTCAATTATTGATGGGTGGTGGGGTGCCTAGGGAGGTTCTCCCATCAGATTTCAGGACGACCAACCACAGCCACATGTTTAAATAAAATGCTGATTTTTTTTTTTTAACAAACATTTGAATTTATTAAAATATGTGGTTGTGGTTGGTCGTCATGAAATTATAATTTCATGAAGACCTGATGGGAGAACCTCCTGGCGTGCCTATATCTTTTTTATTTATTAAATTTGAGATGGAAAGTGAGGAATATACTCGAACCTCATCTGGGCTGTCTTTTCTTCTTTATTCATTAAAAAGCAATTCAATATTTCAATCACATAATAAGATAAATAGACATCAGCAACATCACCTTTGTAGGCGCAACTAGCTGTTGCATTTCAGGCCAAGACAACAAACACAAATGGCCCACGTGAGGGTGAGGCTTACGTGACTTAATTAGAATATCACAATTTACAAACGAACAAAAATCGAGTAATTAATGAAACCACAAGCGACTCAAAAACCTAGACACCTAGTCATGCATGATTAAACAAGGCAGACCACCCTGATTTGCTTAGCTTAATTATTCTTGCCTTAACATCATTGATGAATTGATGGAAGTTCCTTTCTGATGAGTGATGACCCATTAGCGGACGACAATGCATTCTCTAGTGTCCTTTTCACATCCTTATATTTTTATCAACTCATCATCACCTGATTTCCCTCTCATCAGACGGTGGATTTTCTCCGAGACTTGTATTCTCGTGATAGGCTTATTGTTGTTATCATCACAAAGATTGAGTCCAATCTTCCAATCATCCACCGCTAATTTTCGGTTTGTGAATTAATCGGCCAATAAAGGAAAACACAGCAATGGAACACCACACGAAACACTCTCTAATATTGAATTCCACCCGCAATGCGTTAGGAACCCTCCGATCGCAGAGTGAGATATCACAGGAAACTGGCAGCACCACGTGACAATCAATCCTCTACCTTTATATTTTCTTCAATCCAACGGGCAGAATTCTGTTTCATCATAGCTTACAATATTAGTCGAAGCACCCAAATAAAACTCACTTAACTATGCAGGACCCTCCGCGATCTCTACGATGTCCATTTGCTTGCATGTGCGTAGCTACCAAACGACACGTATAGTACCGACTTTGGAGGCTTGTGTGAGCCACTGGGTGCACTCAGGCTCGGACCAGAGGCTCGTGGCCACTGGACTCTTGGCGAACCCAATTGGGAAAATGGGTCCAACTGCGTATGTTGCCTATTTCTCTTGCAAAACCGAGAGAGTTGTGTGGTTCGAGCTTTTGAACCGTGTTGCATATGATGAAAACAGCCTTTTTTACTTCCTCAAAAGCCTTGAATATGATTTTGTGTGCTATAGTTATGTATCGTCGCTTTAAGATAGACATCAAGTCCTTTGGCTCTATAGCTCTCACTCCCGGTATATATCACATAGTGTCCTCTCGATTATCTAAAAATAATATTTAAAACATTAAACACACATAAGCTCATCTAATTCAGATTCTTTCTGTTGCATTGAGCATTGTATCGAACTCAATAGAAACTAAAATTTGTCAGATGTCACTGAATCTGTTGATCGGTACTAAGATCAACTCACAGAGAATATTAATTCAGGCATAGTATGTCATGTACTTATAGAGGTTTTATTACATACAATGGAAGCGAAGTGACCGTGAGCTCTAAAGAGTCCAGTGATAGTAGTTTCAAACCAAGCAGGCTCGGTCCAGAAGAGATATTAATTAGATTGTATTTGTTGGAAATCATAGAGGACCACACGTAAAGTGTCTGCAATCAAGCACCTGACTTGAGGGTCGGAGTTCCGGACGATATCTCCGACTACTTATCAACATTTGTTAAAGATATTGTGACAAACACAAACATTGTTACCTAGCCACATTAGTTCCTTGTACAGCTCGTAATACTGTTATCTAGTTTAACTAATATTCCCTATAGCTATCAGATTAGATTTCATTGTTGTAATCCTCTTGTAAGTAGGACTTGTATTCTTTTACTTGTACTCAACATCTACTTCATTCTTCTTGTATAAATTAATTCAATGATCAATAAGAAAGATTGATTCAGCACAATACAATTTTCTATAGGTATCAGAGCAACAATAACTCAAAGAGTCCACGATCCAACAATGGTTAACACAACTCCCTCCTCCTCCAATTCAGTGACCGTGATTTCATCTTCCTCCTCCTCCCATGACATCACGTCTTCTTCTTTGAACACCATTATCTCTATCAATGTTGCAGCTTAAGCACCATTGAAACTCATTGCCCCAACTACCGTTCCTGGAAACTTCAGTTTCATACACTCCTTGTTGGGTTTGACCTCATGGCTTCGTAGATGGCCGACATCAATGTCCACCCGTAACAATTACAACCGGCAACATCACTAGCCCCAATCCTGCCTACCACATCTGGACAAGACAAGACCAGCTGCTCCTCAATGCAATACTCGGTTTCCATCTCTCCATCTATAATCCCTTTCATTGCTTCTCCAAAACCTCTCATGATGCATGGACTGCTTTAGCCACACCTATGCTAAACCTTCCAGAGGCCACATCATGCACCTTAAAGGAGTTCTCACTAACATCTCGAAAGGCACTCAATCATTACTGAATATTTGCAACATGCAAAGAGCATTGCCGATGAACTAGCTATGCTTGATGCTCTAGAAATTCCGAAGACCTGATTGTCAAAATTCTCAATGGACTGGGAGATGAATTCAAGACATATCATCAGCCGTCCGTGCCCGAGACACACCAATCTCGTTTGAAGAACTTCATGAAAACTTATCAACTATGAAGCCGTTTTTGAAGCAAGAGGTCACAAAGAGTCAGAGACTTCCCATTACTGCCACTATGCTGCAAAACCATTCTCCGGTCACCAATCCAACCGAAACAACAACACAACAACAAGTCCTACACATCGAACTCCTACAAACAGACTGATTCCACCTCTGTACCTGTGAATCAAAGGAATCCCAACACTCAGTATCAACGGAACATCCTAGACCTTATCGTGGCTTCTGCCAGCTATGCGGAGAACAAGGCCACACAGCCAAAAAGTGCACAGCCTTCAATTGCACTCCAAATAGCACACGGCCTACTAGAAATCAGCCTCAATTCACCATCAAAACAGCCACCACGGCACTGGCAACCACGTGCAAACTATGCCGCCCCAATGACCAACACGCCTGACTGGCTCATTGACTCGGGTGCTTCTCACCATGTGACTGTAGACCTTCAGAATCTCTCCTTGCATTCTCTATACAATGGCTCTGATGATATTATAATTGGTGATGGCTCAGGTTTGCATATTACACACACTGGTTCTCTTACTCTACCCTTCAAATCCTCATCTTTTTTATTATCCAATGTTGTTGTGTGTGCCTAACATGAAACAAATTTGATATATGTTTCAAAATTTTGTACCTCGAATAAATCACTGTGGAATTTTCACCCTCTTCTTTTGTTGTGAAGGATCTTCTTACGGGGGCGCAGCTAATGCAAGGACAGACTAGGAATGGAGTCTACGAGTGGCCGTCTCATGCTCGCCGGCAATACCACCATCATTGCCTTTTCTAGTGTCAAAGCATCTCTCCCTGACTGGCATCATCGTCTAGGTCACTCATCACCAAAATTATTTCTAGATTAGTGTCATCTCATAAATTGTCTGTTGCTTCGTCTAGTAATTCTAGCATCCCATGTAGTGCGTGTCAAATTAATAAAACTCATAAATTACCGTTTTCAGTTTCAACTGTTCTCATTCTAACCGCTTGAAGTCATCTATTCAGATGTTTGGAGTTCTCCAATTATCTCTATAGATGGCTACAAGTACCATGTGTTTTTGTTGATCACTTCACAAATACATGTGGATCTATCCTTAAAAAATAAATCTGATGTTCATGACGTGTTTGTTCGTTTCAAAACTCTTGTGGAAAAATTCTTTAATCACTCCATCATATCGCTCTATAGTGACAATGGTGGAGATATTGCACTATGGTAAACCCTTGCAAGTCATGGCATCTCCCACTCACCACACCATCTCACACGCCGGAGCACATGGTGTCTCCGAGTGTAGGCATAGATATATTGTCGAGACGGGTCTGTCTCTCCTCACACATGCCTCTCTCCCCCTTACTTTTTGGTCACAAGCATTCACCACCGTTGTGTACCTAATCATAGGATGCCTACACCCTTATTAAACAGTTTCACCTTTTGAAAAATCTTTAGTATGAGTCCATCGTATGCTAAATTATGTGTCTTTGGATGTCTTTGTTATCCATGGGTTAACCATACAATACTCATAAGTTAGAGCCTCGGTCTAAGGCATGCATCTTCATCGGGTACTCCTTCACACAAAGTGCTTATCATTGTCTGGACCTCGAAACCAATCATATGTATGTGTCTCGTCATGTTAACTTCGTTGAGTCTGTCTTTCCCTACAAATCACTACACAACAGTCTCTCCCGACCTGATCACACCACTTGCACGTCCTGGCTGTCCAGTTTCTCTCTCCGTCCATAACATCCCAATTTCTCACGCACACTCTTCACCCAAATTGACCACGCATGAGACACCTAGTCAGACGACTTCCCCTGCATCCCGAGCATAAGCTGCGTCCTAAACTGCTCACATCACCCACTGACTTGACGAATCCACGGCCCACCAGCCCCCCCCTCCGCACCAGCTCAGCCTGCTCTCGCACCAGCTGCACTGCTTCCGCACCATCTCTGCCAGCTCCTACAACTGGTCCGCACCACTGTGTTGCCCCTGTGGGACAGCTCGACGCCATTATCACCACACACCAACTTTGCATTCGCACACCTCCTGCACTTGCTCCTATCACTGCAACATCGAAATCATCCCATGATAACAAAGTCTAAAATAACATTCACAAGCCACTCACAAAGTTTTCTCTCACAAGTGTTCTCTCGCCAACTGAAATTGAGCCCACATGTGTCTCTCAAGCCCTGAAATCTCTGGAATGGAGACGAGCTATGTCTGATGAATTCGATGCTCTCATACGGAATGAAACCTGGGACTTAGTTCCTTCAGAACCATGTCACAACACAGTCGGATGCTAGTGGGTGTTCTGAATTAAAAGGTCTTTAGATGGCTCCATCTCCAAGTACAAAGCTCGTCTGGTGGCCAAGGGGTTCCACCAACGACCCGGTGTCGATTACACTGAAACAAACAGCCCCATTGTCAAAACCACAACAATCCGAGTTTTACTGAGCATTGCAATCTCAAGAGGGTGGTCTCTTTATCAACTGGATGTAAACAACGCATTCCTTCAGGGTCACTTGGCTGAGAATGTGCTCATGAACCAACCACCGGGATTTACAGACCCTGCTCGTCCACTGCATGTGTGTCATCTAAAGAAAGCAATCTACGGACTCAAACAAGCCTCTCGAGCGTGGTACAACGAACTTCGGCAATTCCTACTCCAAAAAGAGTTTGTTAACTCTCACTCTGATAGCTCCGTGTTCATCTTTAATGCTAATGGATGTGTGATTTTTCTGTTGGTATATGTTGATGACATTATAATAACTGGAAGTGTTGATGCTACTGTAAATGCCTTCATCTCAATGCTTACTCGGCGCTTCTCCATCAAAGACCTTGGAGGGATTTCCTATTTTCTTGGGGTTGAGGTTTTACCTTGCTTGGCTGGCCTCTTTCTCTCACAACAGAAATATGTCACTGACCTACTTGCTCGAACTAAAATGAGTGATGCCAAACCTGTGTCCACACCGCTGCCTACAGATCACAACCTGACCCTCATTGATGGCACCTCCCTGACAGACGCAACCGAGTTTCGCCAAGTGATTGGCGCCCTACAGTACCTTTCACTCAGCTTGATATTGCATTCGCTGTGAATAAACTAGCCCAGTTCATGCATCGTCCTACCACAAGCCATTGGTCGCTCGCCAAACGACTTCTTAGGTACCTGCGTGGCACACTTGGACATGGTTTGGTGCTGCGCCATGACTCACCAATCTCACTACATGCGTTTTTAGAGGCAGACTGGGCCGGCAATCAAGATGACCGGACATCCACCAGTGCATATGTTGTCTTTCTTGGGTCAAATCCCATCTCCTGGTGCTCTCACAAGCAACGATCAGTGGCTAGATCCTCAACTGAAGCTGAATACAGAGCCATTGCCACCACTGCATCTAAGGTGCTCTGGCTCTCCTCTCTTCTGCGTGAACTGCTCATTCCCATTGACAGTCCACCAACGATCTTCTGTGACAACATCGGTGCTACCTATCTATGCTCTAATCCTGTGTTTCACTCACGGATGAAACACATTGCCATTGACTTCCATTTCGTCAGGGAAAAGGTTCAAAGCAATCAACTCAGGATATCTCATGTTTTGTCAGCTGATCAGCTTGCGGATTCACTTACCAAACTCCTGTCCAGGTCAAGATTCTGTTTATACGGTCCAAGATTAGTGTCTCTGAATGCCACTATCTTGCGGGGCGTGTTAAAGAGATTGTGACAAACACAAACACTGTTACCTAGCCAGATTAGTTTCCTTGTACAGCTTGTAATATGTATCTAGTTTAACTAATATTCCCTACAGCTATCAGATTAGATTTTGTTGTGTAATCCTCTTGTAAGTAGGACTTATTCTTTACTTGTGCTCAACGTCTACTTCATTCTTCTTGTATAAATTAATTCAATGATCAATAAGAAAGATTGATCAGCACAATACAATTTTCTATACATGTGCCGAGAAGACTGGAGATACCTGCCATGAATTGGTCATGGTTGAATGAATGGTCGAACCCTAGTGGAAACCATCGCTGACTGTCTTGTAACGAATGTAGGCCAGAGTTACGACCATCGGAGAAGATGTCGTTGTCGTTGTCGTGGTTGTGGGCAGTTTGGTGGAGGTGGCTTTGGTTATTTGGTGGTGGATGGAGTGAGTGTGACAAAGGTGATGGTGAAGCCATTAGAAGCAAGCTTCAAGGCTAGATGGACAAAAGGGATGACGTGGCCTTGTAGAGGGTATGGTACGATGATTGCGTGAGGGTGGTTATTATTCTCCATTAATGGAAGATCAGCTGTTTTTGTTGTGCGAGAGATGTAGAGACAAAAGAGATCGATCGACAAATAAAATGATTATTACTGGGGAGGTGAGATGAGGAGGCTAAAGAATGAGAAAGTGTTTGATAAATGTCTACAGAGAAAAGATAAGCAAAGCTAAGTTTGATTGACCTTCATTGATAGAGAGAAAATCTAGAGAATTGTTATTGAAGAAGATACCAAAAACAATTAGAGAGTCTGGTTTATATACCAGAGATTGTTACACACACAAAACGTGTTTCAAGAAGTTTTGTAACTAATTTTTATTAGGAAATAAAATATGATCCTCCATCTTCTCCATCATTGACTAATCCTATGATTATGGTCATCTTTCATATAGCATATTTCCTATACAAGTCTTTCTTCTAATTGTGTATAGCATTTACTTTTTAATATTGTGTAATTATTATTACATATTTTTCCTTGTATAGCTGATACTCATGGCTGTATAAACTCAGAAATCTAATCAATAAAATTACTTCTTCCATATTCTTCAAGCTTTTATATGGTATCAGAGCAGTAAAATCTCCAACGATAACACTGCAATCATTTTCAATGGCAATTGAAAGTTTAGTCTCCACACTTTCACCATCCCAATCATCCAAAAAAATCCAAGAATCCAAACTCCACCAACCACACTCATTGCTTTCAATTCCACACAACTTCTGCTGAAACTCACACCAACAAACTACCCTTCCTGGAAAGCACAATTCGATGCCTCCTCTTGGGTTAGATCTTTGGGGTTTGTCGATGGCACTCATCCTGTCCTACGTTAACCACGAAGAAAAGGAAAATGGAAAAGAAGTCACCAACCTAGCCTTCCATCTCTGGGTAAGTTAAGATAAACTGTTATTCTTGGCTATCATCGGGTCTTTTGACACCACCATCATTCCTTGGTGGCCTCAACAAAGTCATCACAAGAAGCTTGGAAAAAACTGAAGGATTGTATGCCAACAAGTCAGTAACTCGCATTATGGGATTACAAGAAAGCCTGATGAAAATTACTCGGGTGAATGTACACAAACGAAGTTAAATTGCTTAAAGCATACCTAGAGGGGGGGGGATGAATAGGTTTTTACACCTTTTTCAAACCCTTGAACAAACATTCGTTTGTCCCTCAAGGTATCCTTACACACAACACAATAAGCCAAGGAAGACATACATAGACAATACGATGTTACAATCATAAGAGAAATGTCTAAGTACATCAACAAGTCATGTGAGGTAAAATAGCAAATAAACACAACAACAATAAGCTTGTATTTCATAAGATGTTTAATGTGTTACAAGAGTGATCAAAATGTCACTATACAAAGATTACAAATATAAAAGAATCAAAGATACAAATTGATCTAAGAATGAATACACTAATCACACTATACAAAGACTTGGTTCACAATACAACACAAGTGAATATTATGAATCAAGACAATAAAATATACAATTAAAATATAAGAGAAAGAGATAGAAAGAATTAACACAAGGGATTTTAAGTAGTAAAACCTCCAAGGAGGAAACATCCACGGGTTGAACTACAACCATTGGGTACTATATTATTGGAAAGTAAACATAGAACATCACAAAGTGACCAATCTTTAGCTCACCAAATAGTGAAGTCTAAGCCTACCCAACCCTATTGGAAAGTATGAAATCCCTCAATGATGCGGAACCACCATATATTGGACAACACACTCAACCAACATCGATGGTAGATTAGAAATTCCTCAAGAGTGCATACACCTCCCGTGTACCCCGCTCTATCGGAGTCTATGTCTAACCATACGCCTAGGCCTACCAATATATTAGCCAACTCCCTATCCAAGGCACTCTTGCCTCTAGGGAGCCTCCCATGCATGACTATTCGAGTCCTCCGACTCTAGCCATGACTCCTTGCTTACCTATCGAGTCATCCCGACTCTAGGCAAGACTTCTTGCTTGGCTATCCAAGTCACCCCGACTCTAGCCAAGACTTCTTGCCTTTTACAAGGACTTCCTAGTGTGATCATGTGAATGCAAATGATGCAAACAATCAAATCAACATAGAACATGTGATCAATACATCCTATGGCACAAGTAGACCTAAACATGTGAAATCACAAGTAATCAAGTCTAAATGCATAATAAGAGAATAGAAACCTAAGCATGTGAAACACCTAACACATACACTCAAAGTCTCATTCACATACAACACTTGAATTAATATGTTCATGAAGTACAAGATTCAAGATGCTATCAATATACAATTAAATGCTAGATATATGAGATTAAAATCAATCAATATACTAGACAAAATATAGAGCAAGGTTTTGAGATTTACATCAATCAAACCTATTCTCTAAATCACAAACAAATACACAAATCCTTGATTTCTTCAATCAAAGGACCAAATCAAATCTCAAAGTTATTTAACACAAAATTAATTCAATTAGTATCAAACAACCTAAGATGCCATTCTAATCACAATACAACTCACAAACATATGAAAAAATAGAATCATAGAATCTAGTCAACATTAGTCCACAAATTGATTCAATTAGAATGATAATCAAGCTATCTTTCTCAATAGCTTTTACTAAACATAATCAAAGATATAGAAGAAGAAACCCAAGCATTTGGAAGGTCAAATAACAAGAAATCCCTAAGATGAGACCATTACCTCGGATTTTGAAGTGGTTCGGAATTCAGTGATCAACAACTGGAAATCACAATCAAACAGCCACCAAACCACTTGGAGATGTTAGAGGACTCAAATGCGAACACTCTTCAACTTGAATCACTCAAATCCGACTCCGGATGGGGAAGATATGGTGTTTCGAAAATCAAAAATTTCAGAGGAGAGAGCTGACGGGAAACTGAAATTTCTTCTTGGAAATTCAAAATGTGAGAGAGAGGAAGAAATAGGAGGAGAGAGAAGAAGTTTTTCGGCCAATCACGTGGTGCCACGTCACTCCCTGGCCGTGGGGGGCGCGTGGCCCACACGGGAGAGCGGTGCTCCAGGCCGTGGGGCCCACGGCCTCAACCACGGCCAGCCTTGTGGCCCACGGCCTGGGCTGTCCTCTCGCGCGCTCTCCGGTTCGTCGGCCTATCTCGGGTGTCCGAACTTTGAATTCAAATCCGTTTTTGATTACAAACCGTGACTCTCTCACGCACGATAATGACTATACAACTTTGAAAAACGGTGAGAAATCATCTCGGAAATCATCGATGAAGTCAACACAACGTAAGAGAACGTAAAGTGGCATAGTCAACACGTTTGGACTCGAAACCTTATGAATGAGTAACCGAAACGACCGGAAACTAAATAAGGCATTGAATAAGAACATGTTCAAGTCCTAAACACAAAATACGGAAACATACAAACACAAATACACACATATGCTAGTTTCCGGACATAGTCCTAGAAAATGCAAAACACAAAGTTTATTAACTAAATGTGAATGCATGAGCATATTTTGCTAAGTGTGTGAAAGTGAAATGTAAATGAAATAAATCATGAAGGGACACACAAGAATGATATGTGTGAGTGTGTGCCTAGCCTTGTAAGAGATAAGAGGACTTAGAATACCTTGTAGACCGATAATGCCCGAAACTCTTAAAGCCGGCAACTTGAACGAATAATGGTTGAGACGTCCTTCGTCTTCGAAAATCCTTCATTTACTAACCACTAAACATTACAAGTAAAACACGTTTTGATATGGAATTAATGCCAACACTAATTATCAACCTAACATCGGGGCACGTTGTTTGTCACTGACTACCTTCGCTCCATCAAGTGTGGCTGATGATCTCGCTCTAGTTGGTGCTCCACTTGAAAATCTCAACTTGGTCATGCATGTTCTGAATGACATTGGCACCGAATTCAACCCAATTGCTGCGGCTGTCTGTGCAAGGGACACCGTGATTCATTTCAGGAACTTTTGATAAATGACTGAGTATGAAACATATTTGAAGCGTGAAGAAACTCAAGGTGCTCCAGTTCCTATCACTGCAAATAACACACGCTACAATCAAAACAACAACCAAATGGCAAGAAGACTTACAAACCAAATCGAGGTGGCACCAATATCAACAAAAACAATTGATCCTTCAACACCTCCAACACCAACACTAGTGGGAAGAATCCAAATGTGGTGTGCCAATTCTTGTGAAAAACGTGGCCACTCTGCCAAGCAGTGCTACCATGCCAAGAAAATTATGCTGAGGGAAAATCCTCCAACTACCAATCACACAACAATAAATGGTGGTGCTCCCTCATGTTGGTGCTGGATTCAGGAGCATCTCACCATGTCACCACTAACTTAGGCAACCTCTTGCTCATTAACCCTATATGAAGACCAGATGATATAGTCATTGGTGACGGTACAGGACTCACAATCACACATATTGGCTCATCCTACTTACATTCATCCTCTAATTCTTTTTCATTATCAAATGTCCTTTGTGTGCCCACTACGCAAAAAATTTTAATTTTAGTTCTCAATTTTGTCACACCAATAACACATCTGTTGAATGTTTTCCCTCTTATTTTGTGTGAAGGATTACCATGGGGGCAACACTCGCACATGGAAGGAACAAGAATAACGTATATAAATGGCCTACCATATGGGAGTCAGCATGGGGATCCAAAATGCTTATGTAGGTTGTAAGGATTCCCTTTTTTGATTGGCTTTTCGTGGTCAAAACATGTTGGGGTTTGGTTGTAAGGGTAGTCTAGGTGATTAGTTGAAGATCAAGACCCTTTCCAAGACCTCAAGGTTGATAAGCACCAAAGGTAAAATTCTATGTGCTTACTTGTCTTGAAGAGATAGTTGCACACACTCACAACTCATGCATATGTTTAACTTATATGTTGTGTGTCTTATTTGTGTGCCTTAATGCTCATTAACATCTCTTCTTGCATGTTAGTTTGATTGCATCTTGCATATCCAGTTGCCTTGTCATGCTTAGACTTAGGATTGCATTTTTGCACTGGACGCTCCCAAAAGCGCTTTACGAACAGCCCCGTTGGGTGCTGTCAGACTGATCGATTTAATTCGAGCGCTGTAGAGGCGCTCTACAAAGCGCTTACGTAGAGCGCCCATGGCAAAATGTGGTGTCACTTATCAAAACGACCACACTTCATCTTGACACCTATATATATGCCACTTTGACTTAGGTCAATCAAGTGAGTTGATTTTCTGATTTCATACTTAGAACATTTCAAGAGAAGAAAATACAAAGAACTCACCTTAACCACTAAATCAAACCCCTTTTGCATCAAATTCATATTGCATCTTCTATGTCTATATAGAGTGCATCCATGTATGGGTTGCATCATCACAACTTGCTTAGTAAGATTTTGATAATTTCATTTCTTATAGTATTTTAAATACCAAGCCATCTCTTTTAAATTACTTATATTTTAGATCATATGCTAAATACAAGTTAGAGATTATTTGTGATGAAAATGATGAATGTTGTTTTTGATAGATATCTAGGTTTTTATAATCTATGATTATCTATGCTATTGACATGTCATTTAGCCATTAATATCTAGGATGCTTTAATTGCAAATTCTCATCTAGGTAATCATCTAGAGTACCCTAGCTCTATATTGCATAATTGAATATTCATACATATTCACATAGGGTTGTGCATCTCTTTTGAGAGATGAAGTCTTGTGTGATGACCGGGATTAGGTCGGACACCAGGAACAGGTGGTCACACAAGCAAATTGGAATAGGGTTGCTAATAAAAGCCCGCTGGGTAGAAGTGAGGGGTTACAGACCGGAGTGTTAGACGAGGACATAGGTTGTAAACTTCATTTCAATTAGTGATTTCGAGTTCGAGTGTGGGCGCACTAAACAGCCGTGGTTTTCCCAGTGGTTGGGTTTCCACGTAAACATCAAGTGTCATTATTATTTCCGCATCTTATTACACTTGTATGTATATTTGATTTGCTAGGGGTATTTTCGTAAAATTAACATGCACGCGAAAATGGGTAATAATTAGCTAAAATCTATTCACCCCCCTCTAGCTTTATATATTAAACACGCCTCTAGGACTTTCAATGGTATCAGAGCGAGTTCCAGATAACTTAGGTGATCTTGCTCATTGTTGGTGTGTTTTGCATTTTGTATGTTTGTTGATTTCTTCATACATTTTGCATTCTTCTCATTTGCATTCATTCAACGCAAACACTATGAGTGATTCATGAGAGAAGATATTGACTCCGTTGAGGAGATGCCTCTCTTACTAGAGAGATTTAGGAGATTTGTGAAATTAACCACCTCACCTCCTAAGAAGAAAATGACCACCTCACCTCCTAAGAAGAAGAAGACAATTGCTTTGGAGACTTCGAAGCATGACAAGAATGAGGGTATCTCTTGAAGACATGGGACTCAATGACAAGTCAAACCAAGAGTGTCTTCAAGAGAGGGGATTCAGTGCTACGAATGTGGAGGATCGGGCATTTCTCCCGGAGTGGGAAACTTGAAGGATAAAAGAAAAGGGAAGGCGTTGGCCACCTTATGGGATAAAATGAAGATGACGAAAATCCTTCAAGTGATGAAGACTTGCCATCATTACACAGAATTTGGAGCCAAGAGTGTAGAGGTTGAAGAAGATGGCAAAGTTGCTTTCTTGTGATCCCCAAGAAGAACTAGGTATAGAAGTAGTTGGTGTAGCTACTCATCGGGATTTGGTTCATTCCTCATCAAGAGAAAAATTTGATGATCTTGATGAAGGAGATGACTCCATTGGTGAAATGGAGAATAGAGGAGATGACACAAGTTTTGAATATTTGTCATCTAACTCCAAAAATGGATATAGAAGGGTATGGATCCTAATGACACAGTCAAAGTGAGAGCTCGATGAGAGGAACAAGGAAGAAATTAGAAGATTAAAAGAAGAGAATCTAAAGCTTTCAACAATAGTAGACCACTTGTGTGAAGAGTGGTGAGATCCATGGCGGATGAAGATAAGATAAAAGAAACTTAGTCTTATCTAAGAGAAAGAAGAAGACGAGCTGAAAAGAGAGCTTGAAGAAGTAAGGTCTTAATGGCTAAGATGACTTCAAGCACCAAGATGCTGACCACATGTTGGGAGGTAGGACGAAAGCCAAGTGACAAGAGAGGTCTTGGCTACATTGATGACAAGGATGCCTCCTCCACAAGCAAGACATCCTTGGTCATGGACATGGACTTTAATATGTCCCCTCCTCCTCAACACCCTAGGAACAAGATTGACCTAGGAGAGTGTTCAAGAAGTGCCCAAGTGTTTGAGGCACCAAAAGGTCAAGCTCAAGCTCACACCCAAAGGGCTCCTCACACTATCTTCCCTCAAACTCAAAAACAACATGGGAAGAGTTCAGTCATGCAAGCTCAGACAAGCAAGCAACCTCGTCTTGGTTATCAACAAAGGAGGAGAGATCCTATCCAACAACCAAGACAACCACAACGACTAGGGAAAGCACCTATCCATGCTAAAGGGAATGGTATGATTCCTAACTTTATTCCCACTTGTCATTTTTGTGGTATTGTTGGTCATATTAGACCAAGTTGCTTGCATTACATTGAAATGTGTAGAGCTAAAAGCATGTCTGACAAGAAAAAGGCTAGAGCTAAGATGCTTCATAAAAAGGAAGAAAATCATTTGCATGATCCTTTTTCATCTTGTACTCTAGAACCTTTATCCACTAGGATTGACTTTGTGTCACCTAAGTGGATTAAAAATGATGAACCCGCTTGCTACGAGACTAACAAGTCTCAAATAGGTTCAACTAAGTCCAAAGGACTTGGTAGGTCCATAGGACCTCATACCCTTCTTTGAAGAGGTATGGAATATTGACCCCATATGGGGAACTTAAGCAAAGAGAGCTATTTTGCATTCTTGTCACTTGCAAAAAATTTGAAATATCTTATGCTTCTCTTTTTGTTGCTTGAGTTAGCTTGGTTACACTATGTATATATTTTCTATTCAATAAGTGTGATCAATGCTTGTATTGCAATCCATGTCATATTTATGTTCAAACATGCATTTTTGGACTAGGAGATATTTACATAGGATATAATTTGAATGACCTATAATGATCTCCATGACATGATGATTGCTAAATGACATGCTAAATGTTAATCTTGAAAAGCATGTTTTGGTGATTGCAATTTTTAAATGCATAACGTGTGTGAAAAAGCTTATGAGACTCAAATGAAAAAGGATCTTGTATCCATTCAAGGATTTTAAAATCCAAATGTCTCTCTTTCTTTATTGGTTAAACATGTCTACTATCATACGGATATCTTATCCGGAAAAATCAAATAGGGTGCAAAGTCGCTCATGACATGTTTGGCTTATAAAGTTGGATATAGTTGTTCTTAAATTAAAATCAATGAAAACCTATATCCTTGCTTCTCTCATGACATTGGTGAAATTGGTTTGAATTCATATTAAAAACCTTTGTCATTTGCTTTGCCAAATACCATGGTATTTTGGACTTAAATGCTACATGTCTTGTATGCAAAGCAATTTTTTGATTCACACATTTTCCTTAATTAAATCTCCTTGTTTCTCTCCAATTAATTGAGATTGCATAAAGTGACTTATATTGATTATGCAAATATTTAGAATGCTACTATCTCTCTTTGCCTTGAGTGACCCGATTGGGGACTACTCCTTTGTCTATATCATGACAAAAAGGGGGAGTAGGTTGTGGTAAGGGGAGTTGCAAATTGTAGTAGCAATTGTGCATGTTGGGGAGAATACTTATTGAGGGGGAGTAACCCTTTGAGGGGGAGCATTTGCACATACATACATTGCATGATGTTGTACTTAAATTCTTAAATGCAAATGCTTGTTTGATCTCACTTGATTCATCTCACCTTTTCTTGTATTGGAAAGTATAGAAACCTTGTTTTTCAGGGATTGATTATTCTACAAGAGATTGAAGACTTCAAGTTTATTTTATCTTATCTCTTTGTAATGTAGAATATCATTATAGACCCGTAGTTTCTATTTTGTTGTGAGGAATCATTGTGAGTGGTGGTTTTGTCACGAAATAGCCAAAGGGGAGATTGTAAGGATTCCCTTTAATTGATTGGCTTATTTCGTGGTCAAACCACATGTTGGGGTTTGGTTGTAAGGGTAGTCTAGGTGATTAGTTGAAGATCAAGACCCTTTCCAAGACCTCAAGGTTGATAAGCACCAAAGGTAAAATTCTATGTGCTTACTTGTCTTGAAGAGATAGTTGCACACACTCACAACTCATGCATATGTTTAATCCTTGTATGTTGTGTGTCTTATTTGTGTGCCTTAATGCTCATTAACATCTCTTCTTGCATGTTAGTTTGATTGCATCTTGCATATCCAATTGCCTTGTCATGCTTAGACTTAGGATTGCATTTTTGCACTGGGCGCTCCCAAAAGCGCTCTACGAACAGCCCCCGTTGGGCGCTGTACAGACCTGATCGATTTAATTCGAGCGCTGTAGAGGCGCTCTACAAAGCGCTCTACAAAGCGCTCTACGTAGAGCGCCCCTCTGTTTTCTCGCGAGAACAGAGCAGGGGGCTCTACAAAGCGCTCTACGTAGAGCGCCCATGGCAAAATTGTGGTGTCACTTATCAAAACGACCACACTTCATCTTGACACCCTATATATATGCCACTTTGACTTTAGGTCAATTAAGTGAGTTGATTTTCTGATTTCATACTTAGAACATTTTTCAAGAGAAGAAAATTACAAAGAACTCACCTTTAACCACTCAAATCAAACCCCTTTTGCATCAAATTTCATATTGCATCTTCTATGTCTATATAGAGTGCATCCATGTATGGGTTTGCATCATCACAACTTGCTTGGTAAGATTTTGATTAATTTCATCTTATTTTAGTATTTTAAATACCAAGCCATCTCTTTTAAATTACTTGTATGTTTTAGATCATATGCTAAATACAAGTTAGAGATTATTTGTGATGAAAATGATTGAGTGTTGTTTTTGATAGATATCTAGGTTTTATAATCTATGATTATCTATGCTATTTGACATGTCATTTAGCCATTAATATCTAGGATTGCTTTAATTGCAAATTCATCATCCTAGGTAAGCATCTAGAGTACCCTAGCTCATATTGCATAATTGAATATTCATACATATTCACATAGGGTTGTGCATCTCTTTTGAGAGATTGAAGTCTTGTGTGATTGACCGGGATTAGGTCGGACACCAGGAACAGGTGGTCACACAAGCAAATTGGAATAGGGTTGCTAATAAAGGCCCGCTGGGTAGAAGTGAGGGGTTACAGACCAGAGTGTTAGACGAGGTCTACATAGGTTGTAAACTTCATTTCAATTAGTGATTTCGAGTTCCGAGTGTAGCACACTAAACAGCCTGTGGTTTTTCCCAGTGGTTGGGTTTCCACGTAAACATCAAGTGTCATTTATTTTTCCGCATCTTATTACACTTGTATGTATATTTGATTTGCTAGGGGTATTTTCATAAAATTGACATGCACGCGAAAATTGGGTAATAATTAGCTAAAATCTATTCACCCCCCTCTAGCTTTATATATTAAACACGCCTCTAGGACTTTTCATAGGTGTCAAGGCATCTCTTGATAATTGGCATAATCGACTTGGTCATCCTTCTACCAAAATTCTCAGTCATTTGGTGTCTAATAATACTATGTAAGTTCCTTAAAGTTTGATTGACTTATTTCGGTGACAAACCACAATTGGGGTTTGAATTGTAAGGGTAGCTTAGGTGATTGATGATCAAGCTCAAAGGCTCTCTCAAGACCTCAAGGTGATAAACACTCCAAAGGTATATCAATAGTGCTTAGTTTTCTTTGAAGAGATTTAGTAGAGCACACCACACACTTCTCATGTTTGCATGTATGTACATTGCTCTTGTGTGCATTCTCTTCACATGTCACACTTGCACTTTGTTGTTGTATCGTGTTATGTGTTAATGTGTCTAGTAATTCGTTTCCCGAATATTGTTTGGAAACGTCCGCGCATGCACAATGATGTGCTTGGTTTAGCACAAGGATCACCTTCAGAGAATGCCCTTGGCTTCTTCTTTGGTTTCACCACAATTGGTGAAATGACGGTTTGATCGACGGCCATGACCACTGAATGAAACCACCATTTGAGTCTAGAAGCTTCTGGAGCATTTCTACGGTTATGATCGGCGACCACGACCGCTGTTCGATACCGCTATTTAGACATGATTGTTTTTCATCTCTCATTTCTATTTCTGCGGTTGTGATCGGCGGTTATGAAACCGCTGATGATCCCCCGTTCTCTCGGGACTCAATTTGACGGTTTCGAAACCGTCGATGGCACGTTTCAGGGGCAAACTTATCTTTACACATGCCCTGTTCTTGATGTCTATAAATACATCATTATCTCTTTCTTTGAAACTAGTTCCTTGACTCCAGGAACCTTAAAGAGAAAAAGAGAGATACTTGAGAGAAAATCAATCTAGAACTCACCTTTAAACTCTCAAAGCCATTTTCATATTCATCAAACTTCATCTAGCATATCTAGGATGCTTCCTTGAATGGGTCTTACTCAACACACATGCTTTGGTACGTTTTACACCAATTTCATCTAATCTTAGTGTTTTACTTAACAAGATATATATTTAATTACTTGTATGTTCTTAGATTATATTCTTATATGCACAATAGAGATGGTTGTGTTGTTTTGATTGAGTATTGTATTTTGATAGCTATACTTAGGATTGTTTAATCTGTGTTGTATGCTTTATGCCATGAGATATAGCAATTGATATCTAGGATTGATTTAATTGTCATTTTAAATCTTATATAGTATTAGTGTAACCTAGCACTAAGTGCATATTTGAATATCTTTGCATGTTCACTTAGGTTGCTTAATCTCTTCATTGAGAAGTAAGTCTTGTGGCTAAGGTTGCTTAAGCCACAAGCAAATTGGACTAGGTTCACTTTTAAAGGCCTACGGGTAGTAGTGGTGGGTTATAGACTGTGAGAGGTTGAGGTCAACTTAGGTTGTAAACACCATTGCAATTAGTGGATTCGAGGTTCGTGTGTGGCGCACATAACAGCCCGTGGTTTTTCCTTGTTGAAGGTTTCCACGTAAAAATCAAGCATTATTTAAATTCCGTACTTTACACTTGATTTATTGCTTTGACTAGATTGGGGTTATTTTCGTAAAACTGACTAATTGCGAAAATTGGTAACAATTGGATTAAAATCTATTCACTCCCCATCTAGATAGTTTTATACACACCTCGTAATATTAGTTTCAATTGGTATCATAACGGGTTCCTAGATATACTTAGGTGATCCTTGCTCATTTTGGTGTGTTTTGCATTTTGTGTGATTTTTGATCATTCATACATTTGCATTCATTTCATTCATTCATAAACACTATGAGTGGAAACGGTGGAAATGGTGGTGACAACGAGGGTGCTTTTAGCACAAGACCTCCCCTACTCAACGGGTTGAATTATGCCTCTTGGAAAGGTAAGATGGAGTTACACATTTGCCAAATCCATGATAGGGCATGGATGGCGGTTAAAGACGGCTACACATCACCAATGATGACTCCCACGGGTGGAGGAGAGGATATACTCAAGCCTAAGGCGCAATGGAACGTGCAAGAGTTTGAGACATCGAATGGAATAGGAAGGCGATGCATGCCATCCTATGTGCAATGGACGAGAATCAATATAAATTAATTCAAAACACTAGGATCGCTAATGAGGCATGGGACATCCTAGAAGTTACACATGAGGGAACCGAAGTGGTTAAGGACTCTAAGCTTCAAGTCCTCCAAACTCAATTCGAGATGCTAAGGATAGAGGAGGATGGGTGCTTCAATGACTTTGAGATCAAATTGATGGACATAGTCAACCAAAGTCATCAACTCGGTGACCCTTACTCGAATAGAAGGATCAAGCAAAAGATAATGAGATCGCTTCTCGAGAGATTTGAGTCCAAAGTAACGGCTTTAGAGGAGAATAGTGGTTATAAGGATATGAAGCCGAGTGAGGTGATTGGGAGACTTCTAGCGTATGAGTCTAAGAAGGGTCCTACCTCCACATCTCCTAAAAGGCAAAAGGGAATTGCTTTGAAAGCCTCCAAAGATGAGAAGGATGAGAATGATGACATGGCCTTGTGTAGGAAAAATACGTGCAAGCAGCGGAAGTGAGACTAAAAGATGGTTTAGTATAGTTTAAAATTTTTTCCTTTTTAAAGATGAACCTTAACCCTCTAATTAATTAACATATAATACTAAAGATTGTTGGGGTTTTTGCCCTAAAGCTTGTAATTTGTAAATATGATTTGAACATAAATAAAGGAAGTACATTCATTCATTTGTGTCATACTTTATATATAACATGTGCACTTAACATCCAAGATTGCCAGATGTAATTTCAAACTGAGTATATGAGTGTCATATACAGATGGATGCAGTTTGAAACGAGCAATCTGAAGAGTCCGTAGATAGCAAATAAAGCTGGGTACTTTATTTGTGGTTAATCTACAACTGCGGTCTATTTCGTAGTGTACGGTGATCCTATCCTGGATTATTCAGATGGAGATATGAGAATAGAGGCACCTTGTATGATGTGATCATATAGGACTGAGCCATGATCTATATGAATCTCTCACTAAGATCCGTTTAACGATGAGATTCATATATATCAACTAATGATGGCTATATGTGGGTGATCTTAATCCTGAGTGTCTTATCGACTCCTTCAGGTTAGATCGTGGTCTTTGATACACCATGGGTGAGGTCAGAGTTGCATTCCTGATCAATATGCTCTGTATGTTGGGATCGCGGTTTGGCTTGTGGCTGGGAAGGTTTGTACACAATAGTGGAATCCACTCCTTCTTGCGAGAAGTAGATGGTAGTTACCTTAAGGGTTGATTCGGGGCTTGAACAATATGAGCGCTCTCCTAATTTCGTAAGGAATGTAGGATTTATTGTTCATTAGAGAATCAATGGTACTTAAAGGAAAGATATAATTAGAGGGGTATAACGGACATTATGACCCAGCTCTAATTATGAACTACTTGTGGAGAATTATACCATATGTAATACTATATCGATGGACACCGAAAGTTATTGGTTCGTGTAAAAACGTCTACAGTTGAGAGAGTGCAACTTCGGGTTTTTAGTGGAATAACACCGAAGTTAATAATCATGAATATTAATTAAAGAGTTTAATTAATTATTTTAAGGATTATTGGAGCTCAAAATACTGTGGGTCCATTAGGTCCCCTTGCTAGCCCGATCGATTTAGATAACAAGGGTCACGGTTAATTAATTGGATTGTCCAATTAATGTGTTACGAAAGTGACACATATCTATTCGGGAACTAATTGAATAATTGATTATTTAATTAATGATTTTAATGATTATGACAATTAAATTAAGATTATTTAATTGTGTAATTAATCATTATATGGAGGGTGTTGATTGATATTTAATTTTGAATGAAGAAAAGATAATTTGATTATTTTATTTTCATTAAATTAAATATTTAAATTTGAATTTAAAAGAGTTTTGAATTCAATTCAAATCAAATTAATTAATTAATATCTTTAAAGATATTAGATATCTTAAAAAGATTTAATTGATTATTTTATTTTAAAAATATATGTAATATATGTTTTATATATAAACACTGATAAGGATCAGTGCTTTCTTGGATTTGGTTAACAAC
Organism: Acer saccharum; assembly: GCA_030490815.1. NCBI lineage: Eukaryota > Viridiplantae > Streptophyta > Magnoliopsida > Sapindales > Sapindaceae > Acer > Acer saccharum. The sequence goes on from CM059875.1 coordinate 22,271,290, forward strand.
ACAAAAAAAAAAAAACAAAAGCAAGAACAGAAAAGAAAGTGGGGTGCGGCGGCCAAGAAGGAAAAAAGAGAAAAAAAAATATATATATATTTTTAAGCTTTCTTTTTGTGGCCTAACCTAAGACATACAAACAACAAGAGTTGTTTTTGTATGTTCTTCTCTTCTTCTTCTTCCATACAAGTTCTTGAATACCGTGACGCGCCCACACGCTGTTACCAGTTCCGGGAGATAGCGAGGAAGATCAAGTGGTACAAATCAGGAGCATCGTATTAAAGTGAAGGAGCCTCCTACGTAGGTATGAAGAAAATTGTTTCTTCCCTTTTATTTATATGTTTTGATTTCGATTCTTTTGTTTTACTGTTCCGAAAAATAGATCCTAGGTTTTATTAATCACAGCATTTCTTTATGAAATAAAAAATTTAAAACCTTCCGCTGCGTGATTGGTAAACCGTGGTCCTAACAAAGATATCATACCTTTGTCGCATGATCCGATTGACATTGCGTTGATGGTAATCCACAAGATCTTCCAATCCAATCACGAACGTGAATCATCTAGGAGCGTGGTCTCCCTTCTCTTTGAATTGTGTACCTGAGGATCGATTAACAAAACTCTTTCTTTTTCGTTAGTCACAACAAGTTCCAAGAGACAACAAAATGTTTCGGTCACTTTTGAATTCACAATCTTTCGATCGAAACTGGCGTGAACCTTATTCGAAATTGTGCACAAAACCTTTTGATGTAAAAGTAACTAGTGCATTGTCGAAATAAGAACAAACTTTTCCCTATTCCTCTTGGCCGAAAATCACACTTGTCTAAGAGTTGGATTCTATTTTTCTCTAGCAAAAGAAAAAACTCTCAAGTCCAAGACATTAGGGTTTTCGAATTCTCTTTGCACAAAAATATATATCTATTGGTCGCAATACTTCCTTAAAAAAATATCATTGCACCGAATTCTTCTTGCTTTAATATATGATAGTGCGCCTGAATCATTCTTGCCAACATACTATATATCTATATATTGCGGCCTTGCTAAATATAATATATATCTAGTGCGAAATCTTTGCACAATATATTATATGTAGTGCACTAATTCTAACAGACCTATAAAGTAATATATATCTCAAAATCTGAATTCCATCCTAAATAAATAATATATCTTGTGCGAAATCTTTGCACAATTATTATATATTGTGGCCGAAATCCTTTACCATATAGGATTTGTGTCTTTTGACTTAAATCCTAACCCTAGGTAGATTTCCTTAGAATTCTAAACCCTAATCCAACTCTTTAGTGTTTTTGTGACTATATTAAAGGCTTCCTAATTTGACTAAATAAATAAATCCCTTATTATCTACTTACCAAATAAAATCTTTTATATTTATTATACTACCACAACAGTATACTACTAATAAACATATTTCCTAGTCAGAAAAAGATTATGATATTTAATTAAATATCAATCAATCAATTAATTAATTTTCATTTAATCAAATAATAAAAATAAAACAATATAATATCATATATATCTCGGCCATGTACCATATATATATAATCTATATATTGTTTTTCTATTTTATTAAATCCATTAAACCTTAATAAAAGGTCCATATGTGAACTAGGCCCATTCTTACTAAAAGAAACAAGTCCACATGCCTTAATACAATTCTAGATGGACCCATAAATTAGTCCGACAGAATATATCAAGTGATTCATGCAAGTCCGTGTGGATTGGGGATCTTGGCGGGCCTATCTAAATTTAAGCTCCAATAGACATAACCCAATCACAATCAACAAATGATTCACTTAGGTTCAATCTATTAATTTTAGTTCATTCCACTAAAGAACTAAAATAGCACTCTTAAATAAAGATGGAATAAGTAAATGATTCTCATTCATACCCTAGACAATCTTATAGGAGATAGTGAATTCTCGTGAAGAATATCAGTAATCGTCAAGAGCTCATAGACCGCCTATAACTCTCCAAGTTACCATATTTACTCATATGACCACACTTTGAACTTGGATATATATTATGACTTGTCCAGAAGTCATCTTTTAATAGTCCTATTGAAAACTCAATGTTAAGATTTAATATCCAAAACCTCAAAACATTCATATGATGATATTCTACTCACATTTAATAAATGGAGCCACGATGTCCATATCTATAAATGAAGTCCTCTATCGATTAACAAATGATATCACCAAACTATCGAGGATAGACTATGCTATATAATCGTACTAATTGATAACTCAAATGATACCACTTGCAACCATAAGTCCCATTTATCTCAGGATTAAGATAGACTCTCCGATTGTCCTAATATTATACTATTATCTATTGACGGTTCTAGATAAAGTATTTCATTGTGATCCAGTTCAATGCACCCAGTGCACTAGATTTTTTTACTCGAAGACCCTCCAATGATTTTAGACTCAATCATAACACATTTGATCCCACTCAAATGCTAGTAAAAGAATTCTATAACTTTAACAAGATAAACGTGCCCAACCTTTAACTTAAGTTGTGAATATTATTCAAGACTAACTAAAGAATTGTGTCTACCTCATACATATCCATGTACGAACAATTCTTCTTTCTCATAGTCTTTTGACCTTATGATTATTTACTTTTGACAATTATAATATTCAATCTATAAATGCTATAAGATTTGTTTAAATTAGAAATCACTTTATTAACATGAAAAGATTGTCAAAAACAATATTACACTCTTGCTATTGAGCATAATCCTAACACCTTGTTGATGAGAAGGTTCAAGAAATTTGTCAAGACCGAGAAGAAGGGTTTTGGATCCAAGGGCCAAGACTTGAAGAAAAAGACTCTCTTCAAAAGGTTTGATCCTAGGCAAGAGAAGAGTGAAAGGAAAGGGATCCAAAGCTTTGAATGTGGTGGCATAGAACACATCAGTCCCGATTGTGAAAATTTGAAGAACAAGAAAGGGAGAGTGATGGCCGCCACTTGGAGTGGAAGTGATGACTCCGACGAGAGAGATGAGTCTTCGGATGATGAAGAACTCATGGCTAACTTTATAGCCTTTGCCTCCTCCCACAAGAGCAAAGACACTAGTGAAAAAGAAGATGAGAGTCAAGAGGAAAATGACTTAAGTGATGATAGCTCTTCATCTCACTCCACAAATGGAAATATGGATAGGATGGATTTTCAAGACTACATAGTCAAGTTTGAGAGTTCAAGGTTAAAAAACAAGAGTGTAAGGTTTATGATTTGTATTGGCTTGATTCCATTGCAAAACACTCTATGTTTGTATTAGTTGTTGCTTAGGACATTATTTGAAGAAAGGAAGCTTAAGAAGTGAAGAGCAACGTCTAGTGCAAAAGTCGTCTTCAAGAGGTGAAAAACGTCAAAGGAAAATCTTGACTTCCATCCTCTTGCAAGGCGTTAGCGCACACACACACAATTCATACATGTGTGTCCCTGCATCATGGTTCAAACATTTAGTATAACACATTCACACACTTCATAGCATGCTCATGCATTGATCTTGTATTGACAAACATTGTGAAATTGCATGCTTTGTGATTATCTCTTTGATATGACATGTTTGTGTGAATATGTGCTTATTTGTTTCCGTATTTTGTGTTTAGGACTTGAACATGTTCTTATTTAATGCCTTATTGAGTTCCGATCGTTTCGGTTACTCATTCATAAGGTTTTGAGTCCAAACAAGTTGACTATGCTACTTTTCGTTCTCATTTGTTGTGTTGACTTCATCGTCGGATTCCGAGATGATTTCTCAACCTTTTTTCAAAGTTGAGTAGTCGTAGTCGTGCGTGAGGGAGTCACGGTTTGTAATCCAAAAACGGATTCAAAATCGGAGTTCGGATGCCCAAGATACGGCTGAAGAACGTGAGAGTGCGCGAGAGAGGCTAGAGTGGCCATGAGACCACGTGTGCCCCTCCCCGTGGGGGAGGCCGTGGGGCCCACGGCCAGGGACCCTCTCTGGTCCCGTGTGGCCCACGCGCCCCCCACGGGAGGGTGACGTGGCTCATGGTGATTGGCCCTGAAAAACCTTCTCTTTCCTCCTTTTAAACTCCTCTCCTTCCCTCCACACATGTTGAAGAACTTGAAGTGATTTTCACGAAATTTCTGCAGTTTTCTTCAATTTTTTGTTTTCTTATTTTGATCATAACTTTCTCATACGAACTCGAAATCAATCGATTCAAAAGCCAAAATTGTTGGTCTTGAAGAGAGCTATAAACCCCAAGCATTTTCAGAGGCATTTGACTTCGACATTTTTCCCAGCAGTCTCATCTTCAGTACGTGGTCAGGTTGTTTGTTTCAACTTCTTCTTTTTCAATTTCATCTTTGATCATCTCTTGATTCTTATTATTTGATTGATGAAATTTGTTAAGAAGTATGTTAGATCATATGCTAGGGGTGTTTGATCATTATTTATTGAGTTTTAGCTTTGTGATTTGTTTTGACATATATGTGCTAAACTTGATTTATCATGAAATTGATTCTAGAAAATGTATGTGTGATGTGCTTCTTGTTATTTTCTATGTTTAATTTCATGATCTAAGAACTAGGTTTTTAGTGTGATATATTGAATATTCATACCTTGTTCTTATTGATTTACATGTCTTGATTTCTAGATAATCTTTGTGATTGTGTGTTGGAAGTATATTCTAGATTGTCATTGAACATGTACATTTTGCTTGATTGATCATCTAGCTTAATTTGATTGTGTTTGCATCACTTGCATCACTTAGATCATAGCCTTGCATTAGGTTGAAGTCTCTAGCAAAGTGAGTGAAGCTTTGTGGATAGAGCAATGGAGTCTTGATTAGAGTCGGGAGGACTCGGATAATCGAGCAAGGAAGACTTGTCTAGGGTCGGGAGGATCCGGATAGGCAAGCAAGAAATCTTCCTAGAGACGTGAGCGTCTTGGATAGGAAGTTGCTTTCTAGAGGTGTAGGATACATCTCGGATAGGAAGTAGGCTTGGTGATTCACTAGCCCGAGGGTAGATTAGGAGTTGATAGCTTGAGCGGATATCATGAGTGATAGCTTGAGTGTGTAAGTCCTTTTCACATAGTGGATTGCTTTGCCGGTGGTTGTGGTATCAACCCGTGGATGTTTCCTCATTGAGGTTTTACCACGTTAAAAATCATTGTGTTCAATTTTGCTTTACTTTCTTTTATCTTCCATATATTACATTGTTTGCACATCTTGTAAATTGATTAACTCTTGTCTTAGTGAAATCAATTCATTTGCTAAATCTTATCAAGTGTGCATTTTGCTTTGTAATTTTCCGCATTATTTTTAATTGGAAGAATTTGGAGCCTATACCTATTCACCCCCCCTCTAGGTATATTTACACTATATTGCTTAAGGGAATTTCAAAGAGAGAAATTAGGAGATTGAAGGAAGAAAACCTAGAGCTCTCAACACAAGTTGACCACTTAAGTGAAGAAGTTGTGAGAACCATGGAGAATGAAGATAAGCTAAAAAAGGAGTTAGATTTATCTAAGAGGAGTGAAGAAGGGATGAAGATGGAGCTTGAAGATGCTAGAGATTTGATGGTCAAGATGGAATCTAGCACTAAAAAACTTAACCATATGTTAGATGTTGGAAAAAGGACAAGTGACAAGAGGGGTCTTGGGTTTGAAAATGACAAAGTGTCCTCCATTCCAAGCAAGACCATATTTGTCAAGAGCATGAACCTCAATGAGTCTCCTCCTTGTCAATTACCTAGAAAGAAAATTGACCTAGGAGAGTGTTCAAGAAGTGCTCAAGTGAAGGTGGCACCAAGAAGTCCACCGTAAGCTTATCCTACAAGAGCTCCTTAAACTAACTTCCATCAACCTAAAGTCCATCAAGGGAAGAGACCTATCTTGCAAGATCAGCCGAGGAAGCAATCAAGTCTTAATCAACAACAAAGAAGGAGATGTCCTTATCAACAACCAAGACAACCACAAAGAAATGGGAAGGCTCCAATGCATTCTCAAGGTTATGGTATAATTCCTAACTTTATTCCTACATGTCATTTTTGTGGTATTGATGGTCACATTAGACCAAATTGCTTTCATTATATTAAAATGCGTAGAGTTGAAAGCATGATAGGAAAGAAAAAGGCTAGAGCCAAGATGTATGTTCCTAGGAAGAGTAAGATAGATTTGAATGATCCTAGGACATCTAGAGCCCAAGTACCTATGACCACTAGGAAAGAAAGTGTTTCTCCTAGGTGGATTAGAAGAGATGAATTCTTTTGCCATGTTGCTCAAATTGCCTTGAGGGCAAATTCTTCTAATTTTTGGTACTTAGATAGTGGGTGCTTTAGGCACATGACGGGAAATAAGAGTTTCTTCGAGACTGTTGTCATAGAGGAAGGGGGATGTGTCACCTTTGGTGATGGATCCAAAAAGAGAGTTGTAGGGAAATGAACCATTTCCATTCCCAGATTACCCTCATTGTCCAATGTTTTATTTGTTGATGGCTTAAAAGCCAATTTAATAAACATTTCTCATCTTAGTGATGAAGGATTTTCCGTCTTATTTAGCAAAGATGATTGCTCAATCCTAAAGCCCGATGGACAAATGATCAAGCCAAAATTGGTATGATTTTGACCCTCATTCCCATCTTTTTATGCTTGATTCTCGGGCATTTCCCCTTATTTAATGTTGTTAAATCAAGTGTTTCAGGTTTTATTAGGCCTCAAGGGCATTTGTGAAGAAGATGAGGAATTTGGTGCAAAAAGGAGTATAAGGTGTGAAATAGGGCATTTTCGCCCTTTGCTAGAGCTAATGTCGCTATGGAGACAAGAGGTGCTTTTCAAAGCAAAATTGTCGCCACAATGTCGCCATTAGGTCGCCATGGCTACAGAAGAATTTATTCAAGAGGAAATCAATCATGTGTTGTCGCCATGGCGACATTGAAAGGCAAATGGCAACATCTCTCAAGTATCCTTATTGTCGCTATTTTCACCACAGCGAAAAAGATGAGATTGGTGGCGACAAGTGAATCTCAAAGTGCGTAACCGTTTGACACCATGATGTCGCCATGGCAACAAAAATGGCGACATCCTTGCCACATTAGCTTTTCAAGCAGTTATTAATACAAGTCCGAGAGCCACTATATATACTCTTCCCTTCCAACTTGAAGAGAGATTCAAGCATTATTTGAGCATGAAAATTACAAAGATTTAGATCTAGTTTCTCTTCCATACTTCATCTTTCAACCTCATCCATTCTCTAATCTTGTACTACCCTTTCCATCCAAAACCTCAACATAAAATCTTGATTACTTCACCTAACCATTCCTCTCTTTCCATTCTCTACACTTCAATACATTTGTCACTCACCATTAGACACCTACCTTTTTAGACACATCCTCTTCCACCACTCTTGACATTAGGAGCAATCTAAGGAGAAGAAGGAGCAAGCACTAAAGAAGGAGGCTTAAGGGTGATTTCCTTATCTATTACTTCCTTTCATTTGATCGTGTAAGGTTCCCATTTGTTGATTGGCTCATTTCGTGGACAAACCACATGTTGGGGTTCTTTGTAAGGGTAGCTTAAGTGTTGTTGTTAATTGCTCAAGCCCTTTGAAGACCTCATCTTGATAAGCACCGAAGGTATATTTCTATGTGCTTACTTGTCTTGAAGAGATAGTTGCACACACTCACAACTCATGCATATGTTTAATCCTTGTATGTTGTGTGTCTTATTTGTGTGCTTTAATGTTCATTAACATCTCTTCTTGCATGTTAGTTTGATTGCATCTTGCATATCCAATTGCCTTGTCATGCTTAGACTTAGGATTACATTTTTGCATTGGGCGCTCCCAAAAGCGCTCTACAGAAGCGCTGTACAGACCTGATCGATTTAATTCGGTCGCTGTACGGGCACTGTACAAGGCGTTGTACGTACAGCGCCTCTATGTTTTCCCGAGAGAACAGAGCAAGGGCGCTGTACAGAAGCGCCCTACATACAACGCCCAAGGCAAATTTGAGACAAACTTATCAAAACGACCACACTTTGGTTTGGCCTCCTATATATATGCCACTTTGACTTTAGGTCAATTAAGAGAGTTCATATTCAGATTTCATACTTAGGATATTTTTCAAAGAGAAGAAAAATTCCAAGAACTCATTTTTAATTACTCAAGCACTTTTTTCATGATCATCAATCATCATCTAGCATCATCTTGATCATCTAGATGTCATCTTGCATGGATTCTTCATCATACTTTGCTTGGTAAGCTTTTCACTAATATCTTACATATTTTGTGTTTTCTTAACAAGAAATCTCAATTAATTACTTGTATGTTATTCATATATACTTTGGATACAAGTTTGAGATTAGTGTGATGTATGTTTGAGAAGTTGTATTGTGATAGCTAATTAGGTTTTGTGCTTAATCTTGATTAGTAAAACTAATTGACATGTCATTTAGTTTTGATATCTAGGATTGTTCTAATTGCATATTAATCATCTTAGATAAGCATATAGGGTTTCCCTTGCTCTATGTTGCATTTGGATATTCATATATTCACTTAGGGTGTTATTCTCTTCATAGAGAAAGTAAGTCTTGTGTGTAGCATTCCGGGATTAGGTTGCTTAGATCGCAAGCAAATTGGACTAGGTTCACTCATACCGGGATTAGGTAGGTGTGTGATTACTTCCGGGATTAGGTTGTAATCGTTTACACATTTAGTAGATTCGAGGTTCGAGTGTGGCTTACTTACTAGCCCATGGTTTTTCCCGTGATGGTTTCCACGTAAAAATCAAGTGTTATTTAATTTCCGCATTTTATATTGATTTATTGTTTTATCTAGTTAGGGGTAATTTCGTAATTTTGACTTAACACGAAAAATTGGGTAATAAGTTTAAAATCTATTCCCCCCTCTAGATAGTTTTATACACACCATGCTATAATTTGTTTCAGATTGTAACTATGTGTAACTAAATCCGTAATCTAAGGGATAGATGTGAGGATTATATGGTTGTGGGTATTTGTTTAAGCTATTGTATTCGAATCTTTATATGTGTTCTATTTCACTTTATACTTAGATCCTATTCACTATATGATTTGCTTTGTATATCACTAGTAGATTATAATCTTGTGTGGGATAAATTGTTGTGAAATCAATCTTGGATTGACACCCTTGATTGGTTAGGAGTATAGTGATTAGGATAGAATAGTGGTGGGTATATCAACCCCACTAATCTAAACCATAATTTGTAACTCACTAACCCCACCTTGACCCCCTTTCCTTAATCGGTTAGGCATCTTGGTGGGAAGATGCTTAGGGTTCATAGTAATGACTCAAGCACATCCTAGAAAACAAACAGTTAACATAAAAACAGATTGATCATTAAAGAGGCTTTCAAAGCATTACCCATAGCCACTTGAAACTCCATATATTCCCTAGTTTTTATCTTAATTGTCTTCATCGTCTCTCTTATCAAGATTGTTGAGTCTCCTATTTTTTCCTGTCATTTTTGTATGTTTATTTTATTAGCAAATTTGGTGGTTTATGAAACCACACAACTATCATTTACAATGATTTATTTTATTGCACTTAAGATTAGTCAATCAATATAACATATTACTCCATCTCCATAGGGAACGAATCTTGCTTACCACTTGCTAAGAATTTACATCTTAAAGGATTTTAACTGGATAAAACATAGTTTTTTAAAGATCACATTTATACATAAACACTGTATTTTGTTGAGTACACAAACGACGCTCATCAACAAACCTTATTGAAAAGTATGAGATCTAGCGACAATTGCTATTGTCTTGAGACTAGAGTTGTCTCTTGTAATATGTTCAAGGATGAGCAAATAGAGTTGTGGCATGAAAGACTTGGCCACATGAACTATCGGGATTTACGAATCCTAGATAAGTTCAATGTTATGCGTGGCCTTCCCAAGCTTGGGAAGAAAGTCAATGGTATTTGTGGACCTTGCCAACAAGGAAAACAAACCAAAAGCATACACAAGAAGGGCAAATATCTCTCCAACAAGGAGCACATAGAGCTTCTCCACATGGATCTTATGGGCCCTATGCAAACCGAGAGTTTAGGTGGAAAGAGATACATTTTGTTTGTGTAGATGATTTCTCTAGGTTCACTGGACATATTTTCTTACAGAAAAATCTAAAACTTTTGACAAGTTTAAAATGCTTTGCTTTAAAATTGAAAATGAAAAAAACTCTAACATTAAAAGCATTAAACGGATTACAAGTGACCATAGGAGAGAGTTTGAGAATGCCTACTTTGATAGCTATTGCAATAGCTTAGGCATCTCCCATGAGTTTTCGGCTCCTAGGACTCCTCAACAAAATGGAGTTGTTGAGAGGAAGAATAGGGTCCTTCAATAGATGGCTCGTGTGATGTTGCTTAGCAATAATGTCCCTAGGAATCTATGGGCCGAAGTCGTTAATACGACTTACTATATAGGAAATAGAGTCTTCCTAAGGCCTGGTACTAGGCAAACCTCCTATGAGTTATGGAGAGATAGAAAGCCAAATGTTAGCTATTTCCACACTTTTGGAAGCAAATGCTACATTTTAAATGACCGTGATCAACTTGGCAAATTTGATGATGAGAGTGATGAGGGTATCTTTATTGGCTATGCCTTGAATAATAGTGTTAGGTTTTTAGTTTTTGTTGGCATATATTCCATATCAAAATGTTGTTTATCTTGTATTGATTAGTGGTCGTAGATATGATGATTCAAAGCTTCAAAGAAAGACTCGGCTAGATGGTGTCTTGAAAGTGGAATAAGCTTCATTGCTCATCAAAGGTATAATTGACCTCATTCCTCTTACAAGGCATAGGCACACACACACACACATGGAATTCATTTGTGTCCCTGCATAGTTGTACACCATTTGTATAACACATCCACACACTTGATAAAGTATGCACATGCATTAGTTTCAAATTGACAAATATTGTGAAATTGCATGTTCTAGGACTATGTCTAGGAAATTGCATACTTGTGTGATCTTGTGTTTATTTGTTTATGTTTTATTGTCTTTGGACTTGAACATGATCTCATATGATTCCTTATTGAGTCCCGGTTATTTCGGTTACTCATTCATTTGGTTTCGAGTCCATACTAGGAAGCTACGCTACTTTGCGTTCTCATTCGTTGTGTTGTCTTTGTCATCGTATTCTGAGTCGAATTCTCAACCTTTTATCAAAGTTTCATAGTCGTCCTTGTGTATGAGGGAGTCATGGTTCGTAATCCGAAGATAGATTCGAATTCGGAGTTTGAAAGCCCGAACACGGCAGAAGAACGGGAGAGGAGCGCGCGAGGGACAAGCAATGGCCAAAGGCCATTGGAGGGGTGGCCGTGAGAGGCGCGTGGGCCTCATGGGGCAGAGGCCCTCTGCCCCATGAGGCCCACGCACCTCCCACGGGCAGGTGATGTGGCAGCTGTTGGTTGGTTACTTCTCTCCCTTTTTTTCATTTCTTTTAAAATCCTCTTGTCCCTCCCATTTGTTTACAAGAAGAAAAATTAGAAAATGCAAGTGCATAATTTTATCTCAAATTTTCTTACCTTCCAAACACCATAACTTTCTCATACGAAGTCGGAATTGAGTGATTTAACTTGGAGAATCTTCATAATCAAGTCCTCTACCTTTTTCAAGTTGTCTTGTAGCTGTTTGATTGAGTTTTCCAATGCTTCTACCCATAAAACCGAACCAGCTCGTGAATCATAGGTATTTGACTTATCTTTGTGTTTTCTTCTTTTATAACCTTCAATTACCTTGGGGTTTCTTCTTCTATATGTATGTGTATGATGAATGCTATTAAGAAAAATAGCTTCATAATCAAACATAATCAAAGTCTAATTAGAGAAATATGTGAACTAGTTTTTCTAGGATTCTAGGTTTTCACATGTTTGAGTGTTGTATTGTGATTAGTTTGATATCTAGGGTTATTTGTGGATTGATTGATTCATTTTAAGATCAATAATCTTGACATGTGCTTTGATCCTCTAATTGAACAAATCTAGGATTAACACTTGTGATTTTGTATTTAGAGTCTAATAAGATTTAATTGATTATTCGTTATATTCTTGCTTTAAATGTTGGCTAGAATATTCATTGAATACATTTTGTGATTTTAGTATTTTTGTGTATGTTTCTAACATCTTGAATATGTGCTTCATGTATATGATTTATTCAAGTGTTATATTTGTGAATGAAACTAGGAGCCATATGTGTTAGGTGTTTTTCACATGCTCTAGGTTTTAATTCAAGTTTTTTATCTAGACATTTTGATTTGTGTTCTCACATGTTTTAAGTCTAGTTTCCATGGAATGTATTGATCACATGTTCTATGTTAAATTGCTTGTTTGCATCATTTGCATTCATGGATCACACTTAGGAAGTCCTTGTAAAAGGCATGACGTCTTAACTAGGACAAAGTGTCCGGATAGTCAAGCAAAGAAGTCTTGGTTAGGACAAGAGGTCTGGATAACCAAGCAAAAAGTCATGGCTAGGATCGGGAAGGTTCAGATAGCTATACATTTGAGGCTCTCTAGAGGCATGAGTATCTTGGATAAAGAGTTGGCTACATTATTAGTAGGCCTGGGCGTTTGGTTAGACATAGACTCCAATAGAGAGTGGTACATGGGATGTGTACGCACTCTTGAGGAATTTCTAATCTTCCAACGATGTTGATTAGACATGAACTCCAATATATGGTGGTTTCGCATCATTGAGGGATTTCACATCTTCCAATAGAGATTGGGTAGACATAGACTCTAATAGAGAGTAGATCATAGGTTGGTCGCTTTTGAGGAATTTTTAATCTATCATCCAATATATATAGTTCCCAACGGTTGTAGTTCAACTTGTGGATGTTTCCTCCTTGGAGGTTTTACCACGTTAAAAAATCTTTTGTGTTAATTCTTTCTATTTCTTTCTCTTATATTTATATATGTATAAGTTTTAATCTTGTTACACAATATTCACTTGTTATGTATTTGGAAACAAGATTATGTTAAGTGTGATATGTAAGCAAATCATTTAGATCTTAGTTGTGTATATAATTTTTTGTATATTGTATATTGATTCATTTGTGTATAATTGTAATTTGATTCATACTTGCAACACATTGGATATTATTTGATATACAAGTATTCTTTAATTGATGAGTTTTTTTATTGTTATTCATCTTCTTGATTTTTGTTGACGTATGGACAATGCTTTAATGATCACATGATTATCTTGTATGTATGGCTTATGTGTTGTAATGTAAGCTATCTTAAGGGACAAACTTGAGTTTGTTTCAAGGGATTGAAAAAGGCGTAAAAACCTATTCACCCCCCTTTCTAGGTATACTTTAGGCAATTTAATTACGTTTGTACATTTCAAGTAAAGCCTATAGAGTTTTCAACTTGAAGACTCTAAGCGTCATGGAATCATCAAATGTTGTCTTTGATGATATTAGGCTCAAGTCTAGTGACCATGAGGAGGAGGTTGTTATAGTAGATGATTCTCCTTTGGAGAAAGTTGTGGAGACTCCTATTGATGGGAGGTCTAACCTAGATGAAGAGGACACACAACTTCTTGATAGAGTTCCTCTCTTGAACTCTAAAGAACCCACTCCATAGGTTAGATATCACCATAACAAAAATGATATTATATGAGATATGAATGAAGGTGTTAGGACTAGACATTAAATAGCTAATCTAATTAGCTACACTTGCTACACCTCTCAAATTGAATCCAAAAAGGTTGATGAAGCCTTAAATGATGAATTTTAGGTTCTTGTCATGCAAGAAGAGTTAAACCAATTCGAAATGAATGAGGTTTGGACTCTAATTCTTAGGCCTAAGACCACTAATTTCATAGGCACCAAATGGATATATATGAACAAATCTGATGAAGATGGCAACATTGTGTGTAACAAGGCAAGGCTTGTTGCACAAGGGTACTTTCAAATTGAGGGTATTGACTTTGAGGAGACATTTGCTCCTGTTGCCCGTTTAGAGTCCATTATATCTTGTGTGCACAAGTTCAAATTGCACCAAATAGACGTGAAGAGTGTCTTCATCAATGGCTTCTTGCAAGAGGAATTGTTTGTTGAGCAACCCAAGGGGTTTGTGGATGCACACCAGCCCAACCATGTCTATCGCCTCAAGAAAGCTCTATATGGGTTGAAACAAGCACCGAGGGCTTGTTATGAGCGCCTCACTCAATTTCCTGTTAACAATTACTACACAAAAGGTAGTGTTGACAAGACTCTATTCATCAAGAAAAACAATGATGAGTTTTTCATAGCTCAAATATATGTTGATGATATAGTGTTTGGCTCCACCAACAACACTAAAGTCTAACAATTTGTTGATGTGATGTCTCATGAATTTGAGATCAATCTTGTTGGTGAGCTAAGTTACTTCATAGGTTTGCAAATTAAGCAATTGAATGATGAGATTTTTATTACCCAAGCTATATATGATAAAAACCTAGTGAAGAAGTTTGGTCTTGAAAATGCCAAACATTGTGATACACCCATGAGTACCACTTTGAAGCTAAGCAAGGATGCTAGTGGTAAAAGTGTGGAACAAACTGTATATCGGAGCATAATTGGTAGCTTGCTTTATTTGACCGCAAGTAGGCCCGATATATATTTTAATATGGGTGTGTATGCTAGTTACCAAACGGATCCTAAGGAGTCCCATCTCTCTTCTGTTAAGAGAATCATTCATTATGTGAATGGGATATCCAACTATGGGATTTGGTACTCTTTTGACACTAATGCTAGTTTAGTTGGCTTTAGTGTTACGGATTGGGCAGAAAATTACGATGATAGGAAGAATACATTGGGCGGTTGCTTCTTCCTAGGGAACAACTTGGTGTCTTGGTTTTGCAAGAAGCAAAATTCGATTTCTTTTTCCACGACCGAAGCTGAGTACATAGCCATGGGGAGTAGATGCACACAACTCCTTTGGATGAAGCAAATGCTAGTCGATTACGGATTCAATCAAGATATTCTAACCCTCTTTTGTGATAACATGAGTGCAATTAATATTTCTAAGAATCCAGTACAACACTCTAGGACTAAGCATATTGACATCCGTCATCATTTCATAAAAGAACTAGTTGAGAACAAATGCATTGTACTTGAACATGTAGGTACAAATGATCAACTAGCGGATCTATTAACCAAACCCTTAGATGCAACTAGGTTTCATACTCTTAGTAGATCTATTGGGATATGTCTCGTGACTTGATGTGGTTTGGATATTGATCCTATAAGGGGGACTCAAGCAAAGAGAGCAATTGTATACTTGTCCCATGCAAAAATTTGAAAAATCGTATGCTTCTTTATTAATTGCTTAAGTATCTTGGTTGCACATATACTTATATGATATTTTCTTCAATAAGTGTGAACCTTGCTTTGATTGTAATCCATGTCATAGTTATGTTCAAACATGTATTTTTGGACTAGGAGATATTCATAGGAAGTACTTTTTGAATGACCTACAATGATCTCCATGACATGATGATTCTTTAAATGACATGCTCAAAATGAAAAAGCATGAAATTCTTATGACTTGCTTAAAAATGAAAAGCATGATTTGATGATTGCAAAATCTTAAATGCAAAATTATGTGTGAAAAGCTTATGAGACTCAAATGAATAAAGGATCTTGTATCCGTTCAAAGGATGTTAAAATCCAAATGTCTTTTTTTTTTTTATTTGTTGAACATGGTTACTATCATACGGGTTTCATACCCGGAAAAATCAAATAGGGTGCAAAAAAGTTGCTCATGCCTTGTTTAGCTTATAAAGTTGGATATAGTTGCTCATTAAAATTGAATGATTAATAACTCTATTTCCTTGATTTACTCATGACAAATGGTGAAATTGGTTTGAATTCTTTAGGAAACCTTTGTCATTTGCTTTGCCAAATACCATTGATTTTTGGATTTGAATGCAACATGTCTTGCATGCAAAGCATCTTAATCACACATTTTTCATAAAATAAATCTCCTTGTTTCTTTCCAATTAATTAGGTTGCGTAAAGTGGCTTATATGATTATGCAAATGTCTAGTATGCTATTATCTCTCTTTGCTAAATTGATCTGGTTAGGGATACTTATTTGCCTATTTCATGACAAAAAGGGGGAGTAGTATGTAGAGGTAGTTGTAGTAGCAAATTCACATATTGGGGAGTTTACTAATTGAGGGGGAGTAACCGTTGAGGGGAAGCATTGTATTACACATACATTGCTTGATGTTGTGCTTAAATTCTTTAAATGCAAATGCTTGTTTTAATTTCACTTGATCATCTCACATTGCACTTGTATTGGAAAGTGTAGAAACTTTGTTTTGAAGGATTGGTTGTTCTACAAGAGATTGAAGGCTTGAAGTTTTATCTTTTTAATATCTCTTTGAAAGTAGAAAATCTATGTTTACCTTTAGTTTCTATTTTGTTGTGAGGATCAATGTGAGTGGTGGTTTTGTCACGAAATAGCCAAAGTGGGAGATTGTAAGTTCCTCAAAGTTTGGTTGGCTTATTTCGGTGACAAACCACAATTGAGGTTTGAATTGTAAAGGTAGCTTAGGTGATTAATGATCAAGCTCAAAGGCCCTCTCAAGACCTCAAGGTGATAAACACTCCAAAGGTATATCTCTAGTGCTTAGTTTTCTTTGAAGAGATTTAGTAGCACACACACTTATCATGTTTGCATGTATGTACATTGCTCTTGTGTGCATTCTCTTCACATGTCACATTTCACACTTGCACTTTGTTGTTGTATCATGTTGTGTGTTAGTGTGTCTAGTAATTTGTTTCCCGAATATTGTTTGGAAACGTCCGCGCATGCACGATGGTGTGCTTGGTTTAGCGCGATGATCACCTTCGGAGAATGCCCTTGGTATCTCCTTTGGTTTCACCACAATTGGTGAAACGGTGGTTTGATCGGCGGCCATGACCGCTGAATGAAACTGTTGTTTGAGTCCAGAAGCTTCTAGAGCATTTCTGCAGTTATGATCAGCGACCATGACCGCCGTTCGAAACCGCCATTTAGACATGATCATTTTTCATCTCTTGGGTCTATTTATGTGGTTGTGATCAGCGGTTATGAAACCGCCGATGATCCCCTGTTCTCTCAGGACTCAATTCAGCGGTTGGATTGGTGGTTTCGAAACCGCCGAATGAAACCACGGATGGCACGTTTCAGGGGGCAAACTTGTCTTTTCACATGCCTTATTCTTGATATCTATAAATACATCATTATCTCTTTCTCTGAACCTAGTTCCTTGACTCCAAGAACTCTAAAGAGAAAAGGAGAGATACTTGAGAGAAAATCAATCAAGAACTCACCTTTAAACACTCAAAGCCATTTTCATATGCATCAAACTTCATCTAGCATTTTCTAGCATATCTAGGATGCTTGCTTGCATGGGTCTTACTCAACACACATGTTTTGGTAAGTTTTACACTAATTTCATCTAATCTTAGTGTTTTACTTAACAAGACATCTCTTTAATTACTTGTATGTTATTAGATTATATTCTTATATACAAGATAGAGATGGTTGTGTTGTTTTGATTAAGTGTTGTATTTTGATAGCTATACTTAGGATTGCTTAATCTATGTTAGCTATGTTTTATGCCATGACATATAGCAATTGATATCTAGGATTGATTTAATTGTCATTTTATAATCTTAGATAAGTATTTAGTGTAACCTAGCACTAAGTGCATATTTGAATATCTTTGCATGTTCACTTAGGTTGTTTAATCTCTTTATTGAGAAGTAAGTCTTATGGCTAAGGTTGCTTAGGCCGCAAGCAAATTAGACTAGGTTCACTTTTAAAGACCTGCGGGTAGTAGTGGTGGGTTATAGACTGTGAGAGGTTAAGGTCAACCTAGGTTGTAAACACCATTACAATTAGTGGATTCGAGGTTCGTGTGTGGTGCACATAACAGCCTGTGGTTTTTCCTTGTTGAAGGTTTCCACGTAAAAATCAAGTGTTATTTAAATTCCACACTTTACACTTGATTTATTGCTTTGACTAGATTGTGGTTATTTTCGTAAAATTGACTAATTACGAAAATTGGTAACAATTGGATTAAAATCTATTCACCCCCCCTCTAGATAGTTTTATACACACTTCGTAATATAAGTTTCATACTCTCTCTATGTCATCGAGTCAGTCTAAGTCTAATGTTTTTTGTGATTTGTGTCATTGCACCAAGAGCCATAAGCTACCCTTTGGTGTTTCAACACTTAAAAGTCGTGGACTAATGGATCTTGTTTATTCAGACGTATGGGGACCTTCCCCAATCAAATCAATGGATGGTTTTTCTTATTATGTCTTATTTGTTGACCATTTTACTAAGTATTGTTGGCTCTTTCCCATGGTGAAAAAAATCTGATGTCTTCTCAATATTTGCTAAATTTAAAATGATGGTATATATATTTTTTTAAAACTCCCAATGTCACCGTCTACACAAATAGTGGTGGTGAATATGAAGGTTTAAAAACAATTTTTCAATCTCATGGCATCCAACACTTGGTATCTCCAGCTTATACTCCTCAACATATTGCATCTGCCAAACGCCGTCATCGGCACATTGTAGAAACTGGATCGTCTTTGTTACACAAGGCTTCCATGCCACTGTCTTTTTAGTCTCATGCATTTCAAACGGCTGTATTTTTGATCAACAAATTACCTACGCCAACCCTCCATCTAAAATCACCATTTGAGTCCTTATTTCATTCAAATCCGAATTATTCTAAGCTTAGAGTGTTTGGGTGCTTATGCTATCCATGGCTTTGTCATTACACTCATCACAAGCTTGAAACTCGCTCTAGACCATGTGTTTTCCTTGGTTATTCAAACCAACATTTTGCCTACAATTTGATTTGACGAGCAATAAAATTTTTATTTCTCGTCATGTTGAATTTGTTGAAGATCGTTTTCCACTACACTCTTCCACTCACAAGCACTTCTCATTAATTGACTTGTCATCGTGGACAGTAGCTTTATCATCCCTCTCAAATTTGGCTTAGGAAATTCACCCAAAAAATCCTCCATTAAATTCTCAATCACCAGAGATTCACCAAAAAAATCTCCATTAAATTCCCACTCACCAAATATCTCAGTTTCCTTACCTGATTCACACTCCTCTGACTCCTCTCCAACGTTATTGCCATCATTTTCCCCACAAATCTCGACTACAAATCCTCTCATTAACTCCACCAATCAAACTAAATCTCTTCCCTCTCCTTCACCAGCAGATCACTCTCCCCACTTCATGCCTTAAACTTGTCAATCATCCACTCATTTAATACCACCAGCTATTACTGGGTCAACTTCCTCCACAATTTCTCCTTCTACTGATCTTCATATGGAAATCAATTCAAACACGTCATCTCCACTTTCTCCGCGTGCAACTAACCAGCCACCAAGGTATGATTCCTCATTTTAATTTTCTTTACCTCATATACATCACCTATCATCTGATCTTAATCAACACACAATGACCACGCGTAGCAAAAATAATATTTTTCTACCCAAACACATTAACCTCACCACTAAACATCCCATCCCCACTCCCATTGAACCTACTTGTGTCTCCCAAGCCCTCAAAGAACCCCAATGGCGAGCTGCTATGTGTGATGAAGTTAATGCCTTACTCAAAAATGGTACATGAGAACTTGTTTCGTCTCAACCAAAACACAATGTCATTGGGTGCAAATGGGTGTTTCGAATCAAGCGACGGTCTGATGGAAGTATTGAGTGATACAAAGCTCGTCTAGTTGTGAAGGGGTTTTACCAACGAGTTGGCATCAACTACCATGAAACTTTTAATCCAATTGTCAAGCCGGCAACTATCTTGACTGTCTTATCAATTACAGTCAGTCATGGGTGGCGGGTCCAACAACTTGACATCAACAATGCCTTCTTACATAGCAAGATTTTTGAAGAAGTTTATATGACCCAACCTCCTAGGTTTTTTGATAGTTCTCAGCCCTCTGCGGTATGTCGATTACGCAAGGCTCTCTACAACCTCAAACAGGCCCCACGGGCATAGTTCCATGAGTTAAAATCATTTGTTCTCTCATATGGTTTTGTAAACTCTAAAACTGATTCCTCTCTCTTTATATATCGCACCAATAATGATATTATTTATTTTTTGCTGTATGTTGATGATCTCCTTGTCATAGGAAACTCACCATCTTTTATAACAGATTTTGTCTAAGCTCTCTCTCGAAAGTTTTCTCTCAAAGACCTTGGCGACTTGCATTTTTTTTCTTGGTGTGGAAGCTATTCCCACAAAAACTGGACTCTTTTTAACACAACACAAATACATACGAGACCTGTTGGAGAAAACATAAATGGCAGGGGTGAAGGATTCTCATACACCGATGTTGTCGTCCACCAAACTTGTTCTTCATGATGGATCTTCCTCTACTGACTCAAAACAATACAGAAGTGTCATTGGTGGCTTGCAATATCTATCATTGACTCATCCTGATCTTGCCTATCCAGTCAACAAATTGGCACAGTTCATGCACGCCCCCGCTCATCTTCACTGGCAAGCTGTGAAACGTCTTCTTTGATACCTCAAGCACACTATCTACTTTGGTCTTCATCTTCAATGTCACTCCAAGTTTGATCTTGTTGCTTATTTGGATGCGGATTGGGCTGGAAATCGTGATGATCTTACTTCAATCTCTACCTATGTTGTCTATCTTGGCGTAACCCTGTGTCTTGGTGCTCTAAAAAGCAACATACTGTTGCTTGATCCTCTACTGAAGCTAAGTATTGTGCAGTTGCTTCCACCACTGTTGAACTCGCCAGGATTCAAAATCTTCTACACGAACTCAGCATTACACTTTCGCAGCCTCCAAAACTATTGTGTGACAAACTTGGTGCAACAAATCTCTGTGCAAATCCGGTATTCCACTCTCGAATGAAACACATCGCTCTTGATTACCACTTTGTTCATGACAAGGTTGTTAATGGTTCTCTTCAAGTGGCTCATGTTTCTACCCAAGATCTGTTTGCGGATGCTCTTACAAAACTGCTTTTCTGAGCACGTTTTGTTCATCTTCGGTCCAAGATCGGTGTCTGCGATGGCAGTTCTATCTTGCAGGGGCATATTAGGAAATAAAATATGATTCCTCCATCTTCTCCCATCATTGACTAATCTCCTATGATTATGGTCATCTTTCATTATAGCATATTTCCTATACAAGTCTTTCCTATAATTGTGTATAGCATTTACTTTTTAATATTGTGTAATTATTGTTAGATATTTTCCCTTGTATAGCTGATACTCATGGCTATATAAACACAGAAATTCTAATCAATAAAATTACTCTTTCTTCCATATTCTTCAAGCTTTTATAATTCTTATATCAGCTGATCTCAGCATTAAGTTATTTAACTACATATGGTTAACTAACTAAATTTGGTAATTAACTAACCAATGCTAACGGAAATCTAACCATCTATCATGGTCAGCTATAGTATGATCATCTGATGATGACTGTATTGAAGTTAAGAAATTTATCTTAGCACTTGCATTAGGATTTAACATGCTAAACATGCTTGCTGGATTTAAGCTTGAACCATTTGTAATATTCACAACTGAGTTTCCATAATACACAAGCTTATCAGAGGCCTATCTATTTATTTACATGCATGTCTTGTATTGCATTTGTATCCATACATAGATGGTAAATGAGTTTAGTAGAATCTTCTAACATTATGGACTATACTTTTTCAATTTTTAAGAGAAAAATGTTCAAATAAATCACAAAACCCTTACAAGGTGCAAAGGAGAATTAACCCAAAAAAATAAAATCAATTAATATTTTTGATGTAGGTGTGATTGTGTGAAGTTAGTATTAACTCTAACTAAGAAGTCAATTATTTTATTCTTATTTTTTAAAAAACGAAGAATTTAATTAGCTTATAATCTTCAATATTAAGTTACCAAATATATATGATCAGTAACTACATCGTAGTTATTTAGTTCCATTAGATTGCAATATAATGATTTAAATAAATATAGAGTTATACAAATAAAAATTAAAAATATTGAGAATCGATAAATATATTCATTGTAACTATAGTACTGTATAGTTTACTGAAAAAAAAAAAAAAAACTATAGTGTATAGTTAGTTACTGATCAATGATCATGTGTATAATAATAAACCTGCATCTTGCCATTATTATCTGCATTATTTTGCTTTTGAAGGATAAGATACATGACAACTCAATATCAAAAATTTATATATAATTAGGATAGATCTAACCAGGCAAGATTGTCATTTGTCACATGTCAAAGACTCAAAACCAGAGAGATACAAAGAAAGAAAATAAACATGAAAAAACATGTCACGGCTAAAAGTGAATTAATCAAAGACACCCTGGGTTCATGTTAAAGATACCCTCCTAAAAAAAAGATGTTTTAATTTTGATTGTTTAGTAAGAGAGACAGGCAATCAAAGCAAAGCTAGCTATAGTAGCTATGTATTAGAATTTCCCATACAGGGGTGTCCATATTTAGAGATTAAATTGCATTATTGTCATATATTTTGTAAAAAATGAACATTTGGCATAATGGAATACGAATAGGATAGAAAGTAAAAGGTCCACCACATCTAATTGCATGTTTTTTTTTATGAAAATTCATTACCATAAAGAGAGTTCATACTAAATTTTGACATGAAGTATAAACTATAAGTTAAGATAGAATATTAAAAACGATTCAATGCACTAATTCTTTTTTTTTTTGTTTTTTGTTTTTTTGATATTCTAAATTCTAACAGTTGGTAAATTTTTAATTGTAAGATGGACCAAAATGCTTTAAAATTGAGGTAAAGCTTAATTAAGTTAAACCAACTATTACTACTAGCTAGTTTTCTACTAGCTAGTTTTCTACTTTTCTTTTTACAATTCTTCCTTAAGATGCATTTTCTACATTAATCAAAAGAAGCGATTGAATTGATAGCTCTCAATTTCTAGATGTAGATGATGAGGTGGTCTAGGTCTACATTGATGACTTGAAAAAGCAAAGAATAATTTGATAAGAGAAGAAAGAACTCAAAGAAATTAAGAAGAAGACTACAAAAATATATCACGAGAGTCATTAAGAAGCAGACGGATCGGGTTCGTTATGGATCGGATCCAAAGCAGATTATATGGGATCCAATTTGTTGAAGTTAAGCAAACGGATCCAAATCAAATTTGGTTAAACTTAAACTGATTTGGTACATGTCACTGTCAGTGAAAGAGAGATTGCCATGTGATGTTGGTTGTGTCATGTGTCCATGCAATGGAGAGTGGTGAAAGAGAGATTGTCATTTTTTGGCGTACAGAGAAAAAGGAGTGAAAGAGAGTTAGGAAGCAGAAAAGGATAAGTTGTTATAAATTTTTGACCAAATTAGTTTAATTAAAAATAAACAAAATACTATTTATACCAATTAATTACACCCATATCTTCAACTATATTACTTTATTAAAATACAAATAAAAAACTAAACCCTAATTCTATTTCAAGTATCAAAATTTTAGTTTTTTGTAGAAGAGAAAACAAACATAAATTATGTTTCACTTAAAAACTGAATTTTGGGTGTTCTCTTTGAATTCTTCTGCAATGAAAGTGTGCATACTACTCAAAGAATGACAGTAAATGAAATCTCCTTTTGTATTTCCTCTGATGTCTGATATAAACTAAACATAATTGCTTATAAAGTACTTGACAAAATTATTGCACAATGCCACATTAAGATGGATGTTTATAGTAATGTTTTAATTTTAAATTTTAGACATGGGTGTACTTCTAAATATGGGTGTGCTTATCATATTTATGGGTGTCAATATCCGTACCCATCAATTAATTATATGTTTAGGTGGCCTTTAATTAGTTAGCTAACAGCCTATTAAAGATTCCAGTTGATAGAATGTATGGTGGTCAAAGAATGTGACTTGGGTGTACATCCCTATTATTTCAAGTGATGTAGAGACGGCTCAAGAGTATCCGGGGCCTTAAGCGAAAACTTAAAATGTGTTTAAAAAAAATATTAAATTAGACATGTCTAATATTAATTAAACATGTAAATTAGGTCGAGCCGGTCTAGATACTTTCCGATAAAACACGAATCCATACAAATATAGTACGTCACGACACAACACAACACGACACACTTCATTTAACATACTGTGCTGGTGTTTAATTAGTATTTAGTTATTTTTTATTTGTAAAATTTTTTGAAAGTAAAAACATCCATTAACGGAAGGAAAAGCAACCCTCTTGTCCCTCTATACCCCACCAATCATAACTCATTGCCAAAACCTTACAACAAATAATTCTTCATTAATCCATATATTTTTTATAAGAAATTTTCAGATATGTATTTTCTATATTTACATTTATGGGACAATTTGATATTCAAAGTGAGTTGGGGGCATTTCTCTCTCTCTCTCTCTCTCTCTATTATTAGTCGAAGTTTCTACTCAAAGCTTTCTCAATTAAATCTTCTCATCTCTCTTTCAAACGTTTCTTTACCTTTCAATTTCTGTTTGCTCCACCCAAAAGAAATATCCAAACATCGCAACTGTTTAATCAGCTACGGAACAGCGAATTCCTTTCAATTTTTTAACTTGTGGGTATTTTTATATCCTTCTCTGTCCATCAATTTATAATTATTTATTTTTATTCTGTTTTATTTTGATGCATTTATGTTATTTGTATATGACCTGTTGGCTGCTGAAGAAATTAATCCAAGATACAATTATTTGTTTATGTTTGTGAGCATAGTTTTGGAAATAAATAATTAATATAAATTTAAATTGTTTTTAGTCAAGTGAAAAGTGGAAAATTTTCACTTTTACATATAAAAAAAAAAATGATTTTAAGAGTTATTTAAGTGATTTTTATCACTTAAAAAATCAAATAAACATCTTACTGGAATACATTAAGTATCATTAAGAGTTAAATGGAAAAATCAGGCCCTTAGGCCAACTCCAACCATACGCCAAATAAAGGACCGACTTCAAATTTCATGCTGGCGGTTATT
Organism: Acer saccharum; assembly: GCA_030490815.1. Lineage (NCBI taxonomy): Eukaryota > Viridiplantae > Streptophyta > Magnoliopsida > Sapindales > Sapindaceae > Acer > Acer saccharum. The sequence continues at coordinate 22,296,352 of CM059875.1, forward strand.
TTATTTTTTAAAATTTTTAAATGTCACATCAATCAAATCAATGTTTTAATTTTTTTTTAAATTCTTAATTTAACCATCTTATATTTAATTAAAATAATATGTATTCCCAAAAAATATGCTGTTGGAAAGATCTCGTTGAAATCTTTAAAATGACACCAATATTGATATATATATTCAATTTATTTAATTTACTTATTAATTATTTATTAAAATAATGTTAAACTTTTATAATAATTTAAATATTTATTGAAAGAATATTCTTTAAATATGTTTTTTTTTTTTTTTTATGTAAAATTTGGTGTTGAATATTGGAGTGGAAAATTTTTTGATGTAAGCATATTCCCAGAAAATATATATATATATATTAAAGTGAAAATTTAATATTTCAAGTGATGCAAAGGCAGCTCAAGAGTATCCGGGGCCTTAAGCGAAAATTTAAAATGAGACTTTAAATGTGTTTAAAAAATATTAAATTAGACATGTCTAATATTAATTAAACATGTAAATTAGGTTGAGCCGGCCTAGACACTTTCCGATAAAGCATAAATCCGTACAAATATAGTACGGCACGGCACGACACGACACGACACAACAAAACACACTTCATTTAACATACTATGCTGGTGGTTAATTAGTATTTAGTTATTTTTTATTTGTAAAATTATTTTTAGACTTTAATTTTAGTTGGGGCCTTAGGCAACCGTCTAAGTTACCTAAGGCACCAGCCGCCCTTGAAGCGATGTAGTAAAGAATTGGGATGGCCCCACACTATTTAGTAACATAGTAGATAGTATCAACGGAAATGTTAATAGATTTGTGTTAATGTGTTGCTTTCTGTTTGACAGAAATGATTTAATGTTCACATGAACATACATCATTGATTCTTCTTCTTGCACTTTTTGAAATGCAAGAATATATAATGGAAGGGAGGGCAGCTTTTCTCATTACATTATTGCATGTCCTTTGGTTCTTCATAAATAAACCACGTGAAATTTAATCATGACTTGTGACTTGTGAGTTGTGAGTCAACAATTTTGATAATTATTTTGATATATAACCTAAAATTTAACATCTCAGTGGAATACTATCATGCCCCTCATGTTAAGCCATTAGGTTATAGATTTGAATCGTATTATTTTAATTTCTCTCTAATATTCTAAAATTATTATAATAATTCAATTTTTTTTATATAAAAACAATTAAATTTTTATGAAGACTTTTATTGAAAAGAAGGAAAGAAAAAGAAAAATGTATATAAAAAATGGCAAGTAAAATATATAAACCAAAATATATATGATTTCACCAAAATTTATGTATCTTCAAAACAAGTTGAGCATCCATGATTGAGATGTCAAACGTATGTGTGAGATCTGGTATAAACAACATTCATGGTTTTCTTTTTTAAAAAGCCTTTTCCATTCATGATTCATGATTCATGATAATAAGGAAGTGACGTGTACGATTAATAATGGTTGCATAGTACCATTTTCCAAGTAAGTGACCAATTATTCCTTTTTTTTTTTTTTTTTTTTTTTTCCTTTTTCCTTTTATTATTTTTTATGTACAAGATCCATGCACATTGGGTTCACGTGAAAGATACCCTCTGAGAAAAAAAAAAAAAAAAAAAAGATGTTTTAATTTTGATTGTTTAGTAAGCAAGACAATCAAAGCAAAGCTAACTAGTAGCTATATATCAATTTCTAAATTGTTTTGGTAGAATATGTATTAGAATTTCCCATACAAGGGTGTCCATATTTAGAGATTAAATTGCGTTATTATGATATATTTGGTAAAAGAGGAACATTTGGCATAATGGAGTACGAATAGGATAGAAAGTGAAAGGTCCACCACATCTAATTGTTTTTTTGAAAATTCATGACCATAAAGAGAGTTCATACTAAATTTTGACATGAAATATAAACTTTAATTGTAAGTTAAGATAGAATATTAAAAACGATTCAATTGCACTAACAGTAAATAAATTTTTAATTGTAAGATGGACCAAGATGCTTTAAAGTTGAGGTAATTAAGTAAAAACAACTATTACCTACTAACTAGTTTTCTACTTTTCTTTTTACAATTCTTCCTTAATATGCATTTAGCAGAGTGAGTCATTCATTTTTATTGTTTCAATTTCAAATATTACTTTGTACATGCAGCCACAAAACACATCACTTTGTACCGTTTGTATTGGCATCCTGTGACCAAACCAACCGTTCATGGGTAGTAAAACTCACCAGCCCCAATCAATAATCATCATTCATCAGCTAAAATTGTGCACTCAAATATTCAATGCCAATTTTGACATTTTAACATTTCGGGAGACAAATCAAGAGCAAACAAATATCGATTTGATGATAAGATAGATACATAGGTGGTAGAATAAGGTATAGGAGTGGAATAATTAAAAAGAGAAAAACTTGAACTACGAGTCTACGACAACACTCCACAAATAGACTTGAAAAAAAAAAAATTCTAACAATTGATTTTTTTCAATTATTAGATCCTTGATCTTTGAGTTTTAGGAGAACCCAATCAGATTTGGACAATACACAGTTTAAATTTATTTAAAATAAACTTAACTTAAATTGTGTATCGAAAATAAAATTTGAATATGGTATACATCTAAAGATCATCTTAGCTGTTTTCAACTAGCATGATTCGAGCACGCTCTCGTGTGTAGACTTGTAGTGAAATCTATGTGCAAACTTTTTCCATTTTATTGTTTGAAATGGCATGAGTAAATTGGTGGAATAAATAAAAAAAGACAGAGCTACTACTATTTAGGTAAAGGATGACAATAGGTGATTCATGGTTGGTATTGTGAGGAAAATAATACTTGTAAATTATATTTTGATTTTAGTTTAATTTATTTTAATTATATATTGAAAATATATATTCTTAAATATCACAAAAACCCCGGATATTTCTCAATATAATTTTGAATGATTTCTCTAAGAATTTGACATAAATCGATATAACATACAAACCATTTCATTTGATTTGTTTGTATCTCCGCTTTTGTTTTTTTTTTTTTTTTAATGGTCCAAACAATTTATCATGATAAAATAAACAAGTCCAAGAATGGTCTAATAAATTGGTGTGAGAGAGAAATGGAAAAGTTACTTTAGGGAATAATTGAATTTTTTATAAAATTTTAAGGGTAAAATAGTCTTTTTAGCCAGTCAACTCAAGTCAACTTTAATATACTTTTTTTTTTATTCTTTTCATACCGCTAAGGTTGTTGGGTCAGTACCACATGGCAGCATACAAGATCACAAGACAATTATTTGATTACTCTTTGTCCAAAAATTCCTTTTAAGGTTATTGGGAAGCGGGAACTAGACTTTCCAAAAACGGTAACCATACCTTAATTGGAAATATCCACCCAGTCACATTTAGTGAGGTGTTATTAGTCAAGATGTGGGTCCAATGTCTCCAACACACATGGGTCCAAAGTTGTTCCTTCAACTTTCAACTAAATAATAATACTATAATGTCTCCAAATTATCAAGAAATAATTTGGTTCCACAATTGATTTTATAACATATAACATAATAGAGTTATTAGCATTCCCATTTGATTAATAAAACATATATTTATCTCTCATCATAATTTTTTTTTTTTTAACAATAATGCTAGAGGACCCAAAAAAGTGACCCAAACCTATATGGCAACATCACATACAAGATGGGCCCACGTCACTCCTCCCAAAGATCCCATGTGATGTTGCCACATAGGTTTAGGTCCAAAATTTGGATCACTTTTTTGGGTCATTTAGCATTATTGCTTTTTTAATGCTCTAATACTTAAAATGCATAAATAATATAACCTTTACACACACCATCTATTTAATAATTATTGGTAAATACAAAAGTCTTGTATTTCCTTCTTTTTTTTTTTTTTTTTTGTATTTTAGTGTGTACATATAACATGGTTAATTCTTTTCCTAATCATAATTGTTTAGGGTACGTTTCCTAATGATGAATGAAAATAAATATAAAATTAAGAAAGAAAACTTAATTCCTTTATTGGAAAGTGAAAATTAAATTTATTTTTCAATAAGAACTCAATTCCTAATTTATGTGTAAGGTTCATGTAACACAAGCTAGCTCAATGATTGATGGGTGGTGGGGAGCCTATATCTTTTTTATTTATTAAATTCGAGATGGAAAGTGAGGAATGTACTCGAACCTCATCTGGGCTGTCTTTTCTTTTTTATTCATTAACACTCTTCTATTAGAGTTATTTATGTTAGTATATATTGTATATATCATAGTTGGGGTATATTTGTAAATATGCTTGTTTACCTTAAACCTATTTTGTAATGCTATATATATATAAGAAATAATGCAGCCGCCCAACCAAGGCTTTTAGTTTCTCTTTGCATCTCCTTGCATCAGACTTTGCTCTCTCTTTGCATCAGACTTTGCTTCTCTTTGTATCATATTCTCTTTGCATCAAATTTGTTCCTTTGCATCATATTATGACTTTGCAGCAACTATGTACTCTCTTTTCTCTCTTCACATTGGTTCTTTGACTTTGCATTGAGTAGTTCACATCTTCATCATCTCAAGTACTCTATTTTGAAGACATGAAGACTCTCAGTTATTTTCCTCTTCTTGTATTATTTTTCCTACTTTTCTCTACTGGTAATAGTTTTCTCTCCATACAAGTTCAAACTATTTCCTTTCATTTTTGTTTTGTTTTGGAAGATTGTATGAATGTGAAGCACTTGTTGGTGATCCAATTATTATTATTATTTTTTATATACAAACAACACAACATGACCCTTTTATTATGTTCCAATTTTCAGTTTGAGTTTTTAGATCTATCACAAACTCAAACCAAATCTTTTTTGTTTTCAGAAACATATATAATTTTTTGTTTTGGTATTTGGTATTTGGTTTGATGATAGGTACAAGGACAACGATGGTACAAACTTGCATGCCGCCTACTATCTATATGAAGAATTGTACAAGGTTCGCTTGTAAGGAACAGTGTCGCTCTATTGGTATTTGTGAAGGTTGCGGTTGCAGTACTGTTAAACTTGATACCTGTTGTTGCAAGTTTCCAAGAAGCTGATACTTCATTTCTAAATATAATAAATCTAGAGAATTGTTATTGAAGAAGATACCAAAAACAAGTACAGACTCTGGTTTTATATACACATGCAAAACGTGTTTTCAAGAAGTTTTGTAACTAATTCTTACATCAGCTGATCTCAGCATTATGTTATTTAACTACATATGGTTAACTAAGTAAGTCAGCTATAGTATGATCATCTGATGATGACTGTATTGAAGTTGAGAGATTTATCTTAGCACTTGCATTATGATTTAACATGCTAAACATGCATGCTTGCTGGATTTAAGCTTGAACCATTTGTAATATTCACAACTGAGTTTCCAGAATACACAAGCTTATCAGAGGCCTATCTATTTATTTACATGCATGTCTTGTATTGTATTTGTATCCATACATAGATGGTAAATGAGTTTAGTAGAATCTTCTAACATCATGGACTATACCTTCTCAATTTTCAAGAGAAAAATGTTCAAATAAATCACAAACCCTTACGAGGTGCAAAGGAGAATTAACCCAAAAAAATAAAATCAATTAATATTTTTGATGTAGGTGTGATTGTGTGAAGTTAGTATTAACTCTAACTAAGAGGTCAATTATTTTATTCTTATTTTTTTTAAACTAAGAATTTAATTAGCTTATAATCTTCAATATTAAGTTACTAAATATATTTGATCAATAACTACGTACATCGTAGTTATTTAGTTCCATTAGATTGCAATATAATGATTTAAATAAATATAGAGTTATACAAATAAAAATTAAAAATATTGAGAATCGATAAATATATTCATTGTAACTATAGTACTGTATAGTTTACTTTAAAATAAATAATAATAAAAAATAAAAATAAAAAACTAACTGTACTGTATAGTTAGTTACTGATCATGTATATTAAAAACCATCTTGCAATTATTATCTGCATTATTTTGCTTTCGAAGGATAAGATACATGAAAACATGAACTAAAAGTGAATTAATCAAAGATGAGTAGTTGGTGATTGGTTCCGGAGAAAATAGAGGAAATCCAATTTGATAAAATAAAAAACAAGAAAAGGTGCAAGTCCAATTTGATGAAAAGGAGTAGTTGGTGATTGATTTTTTTCAAGTCTTAAAAAATCCCCCTTCCTTCACAAGTTGCAGGTAACAATGAAAATCACAATACAATTGCCTTATTTGTTAATTTTTTACTAATTACCTTTATTTTACGTACACGTTTTAAGTAAGCAGCTTCGTCGAGGCAGAGAAAAATTTTACCTGCAAAAGTATTATAGCGTGTACACATATATATAAAAGCTTGCAGTAGCAAAAATTAAATAAAATGCATGTGACAAACAGGAACTCATTTAATTTTAATCACACGTACAGTTTTTCTGTGTCTTTTAACAAGAGAAAATACTTTCACAAGCAAAATCGTGTGTAGTAAATTTCAAAACCAAAAACAAAGCTTAGAGCTTACCTATATAAATTCAAAAGCACTTTCGTAGAGTCAAATGGGTTACTTGTAAATTGTAATATATAAAGAGCCTTGCCTACCTAATTGAGGAGAGAAAAGTACTTTACAGGAAAAAAGAAAAAAAAAAAATATCTTAATGGGTTCTTAACAGAATACAAGTACTTGATGCTTCACCTATGACCTATCCAGACTTTATTAGCTCTGGACTCTGGTATGTGTGAAACCAAAAAGTAGCATCTTCTTTGCTTAAAAGACCAAAATGCCCTCTGTGTTTAACATAGTACATGATGTTATCACTTTAAGATAATTTTACAGATAATTAAGTTGTTTTAAATTTTTGATCTACAAAAGTATTATAGTGTGTAGCTGTTGTGTTGTCCTGCAAGAGTTTGCAATAGCAAAAATTGAATAAGATGCATGTGACAAATTGCTAGTTATTCAGAACTCATTTAATTTTAATCACACTGTTTTTCTCTGTCTTCTAACAAGTAAAATCGTCTAATTTGGGGGTGAAGAAAGAGACAATTATGCCTAGCAACAATGAAAATATTAAATGAAGTCAAGTATCCCATTAGAAGATGAAGATCAAATTTATTATATTTAAAAATGAAGTATCAGCTGTTTGTGCCATCGTTGTCGTTGTACCTATCATCAAACCAAATACCAAGACAAAAATTAGAATAAAAATGTATCATCAATAAATTATATACTTTCCTTTCTCTAATTTTCTATAAACAAAAAAAGATTTGGTTTGAGTTAGTGATAAATCTAAAAACTCAAACTGAAAATTGGAACAAAATAAAAGGGTCATGTTTTGATGTTTGTATATTAAAAAAAAAAATGATATATCATGCCTATTTTTTTTTATAAAAAAAAAATTGGATCACCAACAAGTGCTTCACATTCATCGGGGCCGGTTCTGAGATTTCAGGGCCTTGATGTGAAATGTAAAAATGAGGCCCTCGACCCTTTATGTATGTTTACTTATTTATTTATTTTCTCTAGTAAATACTTATAAAAATCAATATAATAACCCAAAATCAAGATTGTAACACAATAAAATAACAAATAAAAGTAACCGAAATAAAATTTTATAATTGCATTTTTATTTTTTATTTTTTTACTTTTTAAATTTAGTTTTGTTAGTAAATTTTATTTTATTTTTTTAAAAAAAAAAGTTAATTTTGATAATGTAACATAAGGATAATTTTAGAATTTTTAAAATATATAACTTTGGGGTGTACATAAAGTGAAACCATGACTATTATCGATTAAAAAAAAAAAAAAATTGGTGATATTACACCCCTGAAAACTGCATGTGTACCCCTTTTTTATATGTACCCTCCATTAAAAAGCTTTAAAATAGAGTGATGTTATTAACAATCCATAAAATATTTGTTTACAATCCATTTTAATTTTAATTTTTTTTATTAATGACACTTTTAACATGTAAAATTACTAAACAAGATAAAAAAGTTCTATAAACACTCAAAACTAGTTTTTTTAGAAAACAACATCTTTTTCCATCTTTATTTTTTTTTTTTCATCTTTTTTGTTTTTTTTCCTCTTTACTAGTTTATAAACCCCAAAATATCTTCATCTTCCTCTATTCTTTGTGGACTAAAGAGAACAAATTCAAATTACTAGTTTATTTATTTATTTATTTATTATTTGGGGGGAGGATATGTTAAAATTAATGGGTGGCTTTGGTTTTAATAGGTGGCTTTGGTTTCTACGAAAAACCAAATTTTATCTGAGCTTGGTTTGATCTTTGAAGATATTAAATTTTATCTGGATTAGCATACATCAAATTTAGTTTCACTTTCGCTTATTCATTTACTTAATTAACTCTTGATATGTTTCAATCAAAATGGTCATCCAGGAAGGATCACATGGACTGGATCGCAGTGGAGGCAAGACTGTTGTTGACTATGACACAGAGTGCAGGGCTCTATTAGATCATGAATCCAAAACGAAATTCGGATCATGGATATTAATAAACCATCTTGCAATTATTATCTGCATTATTTTGCTTTTGAAGGATAAGATACATGAAAACATGAACTAAAAGTGAATTAATCAAAGACTCATCTAATATTATTAGATGAGTAGTTGGTGATTGGTTCTTGAGAAAATAGAGGAATCCAATTTGATGAAATAAAAAACAAGAAAAAGTGCAAGTCCAATTTGATGAAAATGAGTAGTTGGTGATTGATTGTTTTCAAGTCTTAAAAAATCCCCCTTCCTTCACAAGTTGCAGGTAACAATGAAAATCACAATAAAATTGCCTTATTTGTTAATTTTTTACAAATTACCTTTATTTTACGGACACGTTTTAATTAAGCAGCTTCGTCGAGGCTTTTTTTTTTTTTTTTTTTTTTTCTTTTTTCAATTAACATTCCAAAAAACAGAGCATCACCGAGTGTGGATAATTTCACAAGTAATTAGATTTCTCTGTCCTACAAGATATATTTATATGCCTCACGTTTACAATTTCTAAAATGGTACTACTGCAATTTTTACTATTGTCTCACGAGAACAAGATGCTTCTTTGATTTGAGTTGATTACAACTCAACTAATGCAGTACATGGACCATTCAATAATAATGTTTCATGCTATTCAATATTCATCCAAAACATTTACGATCTTTTTCATGATAAAGTTGGCTTTATTTGTGTTCATGAATATAAGATAGTAGTGGTTCTAGCTCCAACTAGGGATGGCAAAATATGGATCCTGATCCCGATTGGGTCATGGGATGTGACGTTGTTGATAGACAATAAAGAAATTCACGAGTAGCTGCTGGCTAGTTGGAGGCTCCCATTATTTTTCATAAGTACAATCACGTGTACACAATACATTCTGCATTCATTCAATTTTTCATATAAATAAGCTTATCTAATATCGACGGCAAAGATAGAATCCGGTGATGATGTTGATTTATTATTATTTAAAAAAAACAAAAAAAACAAAACTAACATCATCACCGGTTTCTATCTTTGCTGTCGATATTAGATAAGCTTATTCATTAATTAGCTTTTTTCATATTAATTAGCTTATTTATAGGATCTGTGAATCACGTATTGAATATATAAGTATCAGTAACAAACTTTATCTAGTCAACTCTCTCTTATTTAAACATCCCATATTTCTAAAAAAAAAAAAATAAAGCCTATATTTCTAAAAAAAAAAAAAAAAAAAAGAATAGGTTTATTAAGTTTAAAAAATAAATAAAAGGGTAGTTTTAGAAATAAATAAAATAAATTAATAAAAACATTTAACTTTATTTAATTAAATCAAAATTTAAACAAGTGAGACATAGATAGATCAGTAGGGGGTGTACGTGTTCCAATAGCACCACTCATAACAAAATCATGCCCATAGTTTACCGTCTTACCCCTGAAGTTTGATATATTGAAGCAGTGATCCGAAACCAATACTAGGTCTAAATACGGTGGGTAAAATTTCTGAACCCGAAGCTCTATTGGATATTTAACATCGGTGAAATTGTAATTATAGTTTGGGTTGCTTCCGGCCACTAAAATATTTTTGTCTGGCAAAACTAGTAACTACTGATGTGGAATAACACATGCGTTGTATAGTTGTTGCAGTTAGCTCCGTGAATTGTTGGGTTTTCGGGTTATCCGATTTATAAAGAACTGGTGTCGTATTCAGGTCATCAGCAAAGTCCCACCCAGCAGTGCCCCTTTTGTCTCAATGGATCATGAGAACATCTCCTGTGGGCAAAAGCAGCATATCACCCATGACCCTCGGGCTTGGCATCATCACCTTCTGCCACGTGGCACTAGGATTTGTTATATCAATCTTCCCACAATCTTTCGATACATCTACAAATATACCTTTACTAGCTAACTTAGCTGCCTTGCACCACGACATATCAAGACTTCGGATTTGATCACATTTGGGTTTGGAACATGGTGCTTAATAGGTAACAATGCCGACATCGCAGATGATGGATAATTTCGAGACCCACCGGGCATGACAGGAAATTCATGTATGATCTTGTTGATGGTTGGATTAAGTAGGATGGAACGGTTGTTAGCGAAGATAAAAAGATTACCATCCGTTGAGAGAAAAACAAAGATGTAGAGATTGTTTTCTTTTGGGTTAGTAGTCTCATGTAAAAATGGCACGTGGTAGTGTTTTTTACTAGACACGCTCAGGGACGGAGCCAGCAATTATTTTCTGTGGAAGCGTCGTAAAATAATAAGTTATATCAGCATGCAACATATATCTTATAGGGCATATTAAAGAAAAAATTAATAAGAAATAGTGTTAATGTGTATCTATTTGTCAATTGACACATTATGTTGGAATATAAGTTGATATATAGAGAGTGGAATGTCTAAAATTACTTTTAAAATAATATAATAACCTTATGACCCTTAATTCATGATTCAATAATAGTGCTTAAGAGTTAAAAAAAACTAATTTAAATTTAAATTATACTCCTAGTATTTTTTTATATCCAAAAACTATTTCTACTTTAAAAAATTATAAAAGTTTGTTTGATAAAATGTCTTAATAGTTAAACATAAATATATGTATATGTTTGGTTGACATGTTTTAATTCTATAAATTATAACATATTGATTATTTAAAAATAAATAACATATTGAAATCGACTATCATTTTATTCGTAATAAATATATACGCCACACTATTCATCTTCCACACATATCATCTGAGCTCCAGCTTGCTGACATATTTACCGATACACTTCCACGATACAGACATCAAATGTTAGTTAGCATATTGATGCTTCTTGATTCTCTTGCATCAATTTGAGTGGGGATGTCAAGGGAATCACATATTAATTCTGATTGTTTGATTTTGTGTATTTATTTGTATATTTCTATTAATCCTGATTGTTTGACTTTGTATATTTAGTTGTATATTTCCTATAGTAGAAGATTGGCTATAGTTTAGGACATTATGATTTTGGGTGTAAATTCATGTAATCACCTAAATCATGGGATGTAATTATATCTTGATAGTATATATACAATGGAATCTCCTAGTATAAAGGTATCCAATTCTCTTCATTCGAATATGAAACATGGGTGATTAATTAGCAGCATCGGTTCCTACACTGGTTTGAAATCTCTTAACAATTACAAAATTGTCCTCAAGTTTAAGGCCCATGCTACTAGAAGTCAAAGAAATGAAATTACTTGGCAGGTGGAACTTGAGAGCAACTTCTACCTAGCCAACTATATTTCTTCATATGCTTTAATGCTTAATCAATAGCCAACAGGACCACAAGGCATTGCCCTCTTTGAATCTTCAAAGGGTAACTAAATTTCTCGAATATGCAAGACCTCCCTCCGATCAATATAAAGGAAAAATAAATGTTCAACAGAGAATTCAGCAACAAGGAAACGTTATCCTGTTTACTTTTGGCTAATCATTCTTGGAAGCCTTTCAATAACTCACAGAATTTCCTATTTGGCTACACTTTGTAACAAGATTCTGCAATGGAAGTGGTGGCTGCAATCCTTGGTTCAGCTGTGGCGGTTGGCCAATCATTGTGTAGTTCCTTTCCAAGCATCAAGAACTTCATCAGCTTCCAATCAAATCTCACTACTCTTGAAAAGAAGATGGAAAATCTTGTTAATCTAAAGAACAAAGTGATAAAAGATGTTGATTTTTCATTTGATGCTGAGATGGCATGATGGCTTCGAGAGGTCGAACAAATCTTACTTGAAGTGAACTCAGTTCCAACAGGTATCACAGCCCATAATGGAAAACTTTGTGGATGTTTCCTTAATTGCAGTGAAAGGTATAGACTTAGCAAGGAGACTGCAAGAATGCTCAAGGAGATAGAAAGACTTCTGAAGGCAGGCGATATTGCTGTCAAAATTGTTGGGCGGAATTATTTGGCAAAAGCAGTTGAGCATATCCCGGGACCTTCTATTGTAAATCAAACAACTGCATCACAAAATTTAGCCAAGGTTATGGATCTATTAAACGATGATGAAGTTATGAGGATTGGTGTTTGGGGCATGGGAGGGGTTGGTAAGACTACCTTGGTAAAGAACTTGAACATCCAGCTAAAGGGCAGTTCTTCAACGCATCAGTTTGGCATCATTATATGGGCAACTGTGTCCTAGAATCTAGATTTAAAAAAGGTCCAAATGCAATTGGCAGGGAGATTGAATTTGAAGGCGAGTATGGAAGAAAGTGTGGAGGGGCTAGCTATCCAACTTCATCAGAGGCTCCTAAAGGTGAAGTTTCTTCTTATCCTTGATGATGTTTGGGAGCCAATCGATTTGGAGTCTTTGGAGATCCCACAATCTGAAGCTCATAATGGTTCTAAGATCGTATGGACATCTCGCCCTCTTGAGGTATGCAGGGAGATGAAGACTGACAAAGAAGTGAAAGTGGAAGTCCTGAATGATGAAAAATCATGGCAATTGTTCAAACAAAATTCAGGGAACGTATCTACTTTAGAACATATTGAACCATTAGCGAGAGATGTTGCCAAAGAATATAGCAATTTGCCTTTGGCCATCACCATCGTGGGGGCAGCTATGAGAGGAAAGACAATGCCCGAATTGTGGAAAGATGCCTTGAAGGAGTTGCAAAGATCGGTTCCTTTTATCAAAGGTATAGAGAATAATGTTTACAGGCCTTTGAAGTGGAGTTATGATTCATTACAAGGTAAGAACATCAAACCTTGTTTTCTATACTGCTGTTTATATCCTGAGGATTTCTCTATTGATGTAAGTGAACTTGTAAAGTGTTGGCTGGGTGAAGGTTTGATAGATCAACAGCAAAACTATGAGGACTCCTATAATAGAGGAATAGCTTTGATTGAAAATCTAAAAGACTCTTGTTTGTTGGAACATGAAGCCGACGAGGGCACTGTAAAAATGCATGATGTAGTTCGTGATGTTGCTATATGGATTTCATCCACCTCGGAGGATGGATGTAAATCAATTGCACGGTCAGGAATTGACTTGACTCGGATTTCAGAAGGTGAAATGTGCAAGTTTCTCAAAAGAGTCTCTTTCATGAATAACAGAATAAGAGTGTTACCTGATTGTGGGATTTGTTGTTCAGAGACCGTGAGTTTACTACTACATGGTAATCGCCTCCTCTCTAGAATTCCTGATGGATTTCTTCAAGCATTTGAGTCATTCAAGGTCTTGAATCTAAGTGAAACTAGCATCCAATCATTACCTCAATCCATTCTCCAATTGGGTGACATTCGAATACTTCTTTTAAAGAAATGCTTTCGTTTTGAAGAATTGCCTCAGCTAGGCGGGTTTAGTCAACTTCAAGTGCTTGATTGCAGTGAAACTAGCATTAGAGAATTGCCAAGTGGAATGAAAAATTTGATCAACTTAAGGCAATTATACCTAGCAGGGACGTACAACCTAAAAACCATTCAAAGCGGGATCGTATCTAGATTGTCTGGTTTGGAGGTTCTAGACATGACATCCAGTGCTTATGTTTGGGGTTTGAAGGAAGAGGCAAATGACAGACAGGTAACTTTTGAAGAGCTGCATAACCTTGAGTGGTTACATTCATTATCAATAAGATTGGGGCACATTCAAGCTCTTCAGAACGAGGACCTTACTTTGATAGGTAGATTAAGAATCTTCAAACTGCTTATTGGTCCAGAAACAATCTCATTCCAGAGTAAACATGACAAAAGAAAGCTGATAATAAGTGGCCTTCAACTTTCAGGAGAATGGATTGGTTGGTTGTTGACTAATGCAAGTATGATGCATCTAAATAATTGTTCAGGACTGAATCAAATGCTTGAAACATTGGTGATAAGAAGCATTGATTCCTACACTGGTTTGAAATCTCTAACCATTACAAGATCTTCCTCAAGTTTAAGGCCAGATGGAGGATGTACTGCCCATGATGACCTGCTATCAAATTTGGAAGAACTTCGTCTTTATGAGCTGACCAAGTTAGGAAACATCTCAGGACTAGTTGGTTTGCTTGGACTTAGATTTTCTAGACTAAAATCAATATATGTGTTTAGATGTGATGGATTAGAATATCTTCTCACTTGTGGTGATTTCATTATATCCCTACCAAAACTGGAAGCAATCCAGGTAAGCTCCTGTAAGAGTTTAGTCGAGATTTTCAATTTTCCTTCGCAGGAAAATTTTGTCCTAGAACCAGTTGTTCCAAACCTACGGACACTCAAGCTGGTGAACCTCCCCAAACTAAAGACTCTTTCCAGACAAGATGGATCCGGACTACATTCAAAACTTATAGCATGTGTGTATCACATGAAAGCAATAGAGCAGGTTGAGGTGATCAAGTGCGATAATCTCAAGAAGCTACCTCTCACCATTCGAAATGCAAATACCATGAAAGAAATAAGAGGAAACGCGCAATGGTGGGACCAATTGGAGTTGGAAGCCCACAATACCAAGTCAAGCCTAGAGCGGTTCTTCAATGGTGAATGATGAGTTGATGACTGTAAATCCCAGATATAGATAAGTGATTCAATGTATGTGTTTGCCTCTGTTACTTCAATTAATTTAATTGTTACTTTTTATTTTGTAAAGAAACATTAGTTATTCATTTTCCTAATTTTAAATCTCAAAACTAATCATATTCTACACTACTAGAAAAACCAACAAAGATGACAGTTTTTTTATGACAGTTTTATGAAACTGTCATAAATTTTTTTTTTCTTTGACAGTTTTTTTAATGACAGTTAAAAACTATCATTAATTATAAGTTTTTTTTTTTTCTTATTGACAGTTTTTAACTGTCAAAACTGTCAAGAAATGTTAATATTTTTTTTTTTTTAAATTTTCATTATTTTATATTTAATAATTATATTTAATTAAATAACATTTTTTATATTTATAATAACCACCTCCCTCACCGTCGAACCACCGCCAGTTGCCGGCCACCCACCGCCTACGTCCGTCCATTCCAAAAATACCCTCATTTCCTAAGATAATATATTATTATTATATATCATATTAATGATATATAAATATATATTATATTATTATATATATTATACATTATATTATTATTATTATTATTATATATTATATTATTATTATAATATATATAACGATATATAAACATATATAATATAATATATTTATATATTATATTATTATATATATTATATATTATTACATATATTAATATTATATATACATATTATATATATATATTAATATTATATATATATATTATATAAATATATTATTATATTATATAAATATATTTATATATAATATAATAATATATTTATATAATATATATATATAATATTAATATATATATAATATATATAATAATATATAATATATATATATAATATATATTTAAATATCATTAATACAATATATAATAATAATATATTATTTTTCGAAAGGAGGGTATTTTTGGAATGGGGTTGGGGCATATGAGGGTATTTATGGAATATAAATTTTAGTTTGAAATGGAAGGGCATTCCATTGGTTTTTGGATGGAATGCCCATTCAACTAAAATAGTGGATTTCCCATTCCAATGGAATCACTATTCAATTGCATTTTAACAAACCAAATGAATGGAATGACTTTCTTTCCATTCCATTCCATTCAACCAAACATGGCCTATAGGAAACTCGTGACATCAATTGTAACAAGCATGATTTGGAATACAACTCTCACTACATGAGAGATATTTCTCAACATGCATCTTGCAATTTAATGAACAAATGTAACACTTAAATTACTAATTTATATGAGTAATTGAATTATTAACGTGTCTCTCAGTATGAAATAAGAGGGTGAAAAATAAATAAAAAAATTTTAAAAAATTATTATTTTGAATTTTTTTAAAGCAAATGATTTAAAAGTAAATTTATTAAATTTAAAATTTTACTTATCCAATATCTATTTGCCCAAAAATCGATATCTTACTATAAAATAAATTCATATCGGGATTTTGTTTGGTGTTGAAAATATGAAGTAAGAGTTTAAAAAAAATATTAAAGATAAAAAAAAAAATTATATATTATGAATGTTTTATAATATATATTATATATTATTATATTAAATATATGTATATATATATATTATTATTATATTATTTAATAAATATATGATATATATTATTTAATATAATAATATATAATATATATATATTATATATATTATATTATAAAACATTGATAATATATAATTTTTTTTATCTTTAATAATTTTTTTAAACTTGTACTTCCTATTTTCAACACCAAACAAAATCTCGTTATGAATTTATTTTACAGTAAGATATCGGTTTTTGAGCAAACCGATATTGGATAAGTAAATTTTTAAATTTAATAAATTTACTTTTAAAAAATCCAAAAAAAAATAATGTTAAAAAAATTGTTTATTTATTTTGCACCCTTTTGTTTCATACTAAGAAACACGTTAATAATTCAATTACTCATATAAATTAGTAATCTGAGTCTTACATTTGTTCATTAAATTGCAAGATGCATATTGAGAAATATCTCTCATGTTGAGAATTGTATTCTAAATCATGCTTATTACAATTGATGTCACGAGTCTCCTATAGACCACGTTTGGTTGGATGGGATGGGATGGGATGGGATGGGATGGGATGGAAAAAAAGTCATTCCATTCGTTTGGTTTGTTAAAATGCAATAGAATAGTGATTTCATTGGAATGGGGATTTCACCATTTTGGTTGAATGGGCATTCCATCCAAAAGCCAATGGAATGCCCTTCCATTCCAAACTAAAATTTATATTCTATAAATACCCTCATATGCCCCAACCCTATTCCAAAAATACCCTCCTTTCGAAAAATAATATATTATTATTATATATTATATTAATGATATATAAATATATATTTTATACATATGTATTATATATTATATTATATTATTATTATATATTATATATATTATACTATTATATATATTATATATTATATATTAATATATATATACTTATATATATATATAATATTATTATATTAAATAATATATAATTATATATATATATAATATACTTTTATATTTTATTATTATTATCCATAATATATCATATTATTATGAATGTTTTATAATTAGGGGTATTTTGGTCAAAATACAGTTAACCTAATTCCATTCCGTTGTTAACCAAACAAAATAATACTGATTCAGAGACTAATTCTAAAGTTCCAACCAAACAAAAAACTTAGCCCCCGTCCTGCAGGCTGTTTTCAGCTGTTTTTGTTTTTATTTTCCAAAAATGATTTTGAATTCGTGTCCTATAAACCGTTTTTCATTTTATTTTCATAAATCAAAAACAAAAACAAAAACAAAGTCAAGTGTTAAAAGTGGAAATTTTGAAATACAAAAAAAAACTGTTTTTCATGAATTTGGTTTTGTTTTTCATTTGAAGTGGGTCCCATATCATTAATATATTTTTTATTTTAATAAAACTTTTTTATTTTCACAGAATTCTTCTTCCTTCTTCTTCCTTCCTCCGATCAGATTCTTCTTCTTCTCCTCCGATCAACCTTTTCTTCCTTCCTCCTCCGATCGACTTCTTCTTCTCCTCCAATCAACTTCTTCTTCCTTCCTCCTCCGATTGACTTCTTCTTCTCCTCCAATCGACTTCTTCTTCTCCTCCTCCGATCGACTTCTTCTTCTCCTCCTCCGATCGACTTCTTCTTCTCCTCCGATCACCTTCTTCTCCGCCGATCTGCTCCGTCTTCTCCGCCGATCTACGACGTCTTTTCCGCCGTTCTCTGATCGACTTCTTCTCCGTCGATCTGCAACGTCTTCTCCGTCGATCTGCGATCGACTTCCTCTTCCTCTTCCTCTTCTTCTTCTTCTTCTTCTTCTTCTTCTTCTTCTTCCTGCCGCCGATCTGGTCTTCTTCTTCCTCTTCCTCTTCAATTCTTAAATTTGTTAAACCCTAAAATTAAATTATAAAATGTTTTTTTATTAATTATTTAATCATTTATTTATAATTGTTATAATATTAAACAAAAATTAAAAATTGATATTTCAATTTTCGAAAGTTTTCGATTTTCCTACCAGACGCGTTTTTTTTCGTTTTTATTTTTAAAATACGGATTCCAGTAAATGCTACCAGACGCGTATTCGGAATTCAAAAATGAAACCAAAAACACTGTTTTCATTTTCTTTTTTCTTTTCGAAAAACAAAAACAAAAAACAGCTTGCAGGACGGGCCCTTAGTTTTTCTTTCCTTTGCATTCTCATTTTCATTCCCATTACCATTCCACCATGTAACCAAACGTGACCATAGAGTATTGACCAACAACTCGACTAT
Organism: Acer saccharum; assembly: GCA_030490815.1. NCBI lineage: Eukaryota > Viridiplantae > Streptophyta > Magnoliopsida > Sapindales > Sapindaceae > Acer > Acer saccharum. The sequence goes on from CM059875.1 coordinate 22,315,185, forward strand.
ATATATTTTTAAAAATATAATTTTATTAAAAGTTTTAATAAATATTTTTAAATATATGTTTGTCGTGGAAATTGGAATTTTGATTAGTTGAATAAATTTAAATTTATATAACAAGGTTTAATTTCTAACAACTTATATAGTTTATATATAAATATTGTTCAATTGTAAACATATAGGAGTTTTAGTCAAGTGGTAAAGACTTGAACTTGAGACCTTAAGTTCAACTCCCACTACTAACATTTAATTGTTATTATTATCACAGGTGGTGCTGCGGCGGCCGGCAGCGATGGTGGCCGACGGGCGGCAGCGGTAGTGGTCCGGCAGCGACGGCGACCGGCGGCGGTAGTGGTCCGGTAGCGACGGTGGCGGCGACCGGTAGTGTGGTGGTCCGGCTACCATCCGGCAGCGGTAGTCCGGTGACCGACCGGTGTTTCGACAGGTGGCCGGTGGTGTGGCGGTCCGGTGGCGACCGGTAGCGGTGGTGACCGGCGGGATGGCGGCCGCCGGTGGTGGTCCGACAGCCAGAGGGGTGGTGGGCTAGCGGCAGTCCGGTGACCGGCTGGTGGTCCGACGGCGGTCGATGGTGTGGCGGTCCAGCAACCAGCTGGCGGGGGGTGAGATTGTGTGTAATTATTAAAAATATATATATATTATTGTTGACAGTTTTTAACTGTCAAGGATCCTTGACAGTTAAAAACTGTCAAGAGGAACTGTCAAGGTAATCCTTGACATTGGCTTCCTTGACAGTTATAATAACTATCAAGGAAGCCTTTCTTGACAGTTTTTAACTGTCAAGAAAGGCATATTTTTGTTGTAGTGCTAGTAATAGTCTAATTTATTTTTGGAAATGTCTTGAATGTAAAAGAATTATGAAATGAAAGATGTAGAACTAGAAGAGATATATATATATATATATTGAATTTGGAATTCTTTTATATATACAACCATCTTGAAAGAAAAAAAAAAAAAACTCATTAATATCTACAACTATCTTTAAAAAAAGGGAGAATTGTAAATAACCTCCTGACTCAGTGGGGGTAAGCACATATTTCTGGTTTTATATGTCAATGACATACTGCTTGCCACAAATGATATAGGCATGTTGCACGAAACCAAAAGATTTTTATCAAAGAATTTTGAGATGAAAGATCTTGGTGACGCCTCCTCTGTATTAGGGATCCTGATACAACGAGATTGCTCTCGGGGTATTCTTGGATCATCACAAAAAAGCTATATCGATAAAGTGCTTAAAATGTTTAGCATACAGGACAACAAACCAGGTGACACCCCTGTCACTAAGGGAGACAAGTTCAGTCTCAATCAGTGCCCTAAAAATAACCTTGAAGTTAAGGAAATATAGAAGATTCCCTATGCATTAGCTGTAGGGAGTCTAATGTATGCTCAGGTGTGTACGCGTCCGGATATTACGTACATTGTTGGTATGTTAGGCAGATATTTAAGTAACCCTAAGATGGATCATTGAAAAGCAGCTAAACGGGTTATGAGGTATTTACAGAGAACAAAATATCACATGCTCACATGTAGGAGATCGGATCAGTTGGAGATCATAGGGTATTCCGACTCCGATTATACTAGATGCCAATACAGTAAGATATCCACATCAGGTTACATATATCTGATGGCCAATGGAGCTATTTCTTAGAGGAGTGCCAAATAAACACTCATAGCTTCTTCCACCATGACAACAGAGTTTGTAGCATGCTATAAGGCATCCGACCATTGGATATGGCTGCGGAATTTTGTCACTAGGCTGCACATTCTGAAGGGTATTGAAAGACCACTCAAACTAGATTGTGACAATAAATCAGCAATGCTATATTCCAACAACAACAAAAGCTCATCTAGGTCAAAGCATATTGACATTAAGCTCCTAGTTGTGAAAGAGATAGTGCAGAGTGGACAGATATCCATAGATCACATTGGGACAAACTCCATGATAACGGATCCGCTTACAAAGGGATTACCACCCAAGGTCTTTCATGAGCACACTGTTCATATGGGTGTTATTTTGTGTGAGGATATCACATTACAGTGGGAGTTTGTATCATTTTGCATTTTGTTACTTTATGTTTGATTTTGGACATACTTATGCATTTGGATATTTTTCTGATCAGAAATAAAGTATTCAGTTCATTTCACTATGTTGCATTGTGTTAAGTATTGATCTCACTTAAGAATAAAGTATGACCAGTTGGAAATAGACATGTATAGATCACATTGCATGTAATTTCCATGTTACGTATCCATGATTGATCTATGTCATTTGGTTATGTTGGTGTACGTGACCATTGATGGGTTTAGTCACACTAAATGTGACGAAAACCGCTTTGATCCTATAATGGCATAATCAATGGACGAGATTGTTCGGATATACCCTAAAGTTGTGATAGCAAAATTTTGGAGCTCATAAAGTCATACACATTTGCAAAGTTACATATGTGGCCCAGTGGGAGATTGTTGGAAAATTCCAACATGTGGGGCCACACATGTAAATATTAAATGTGTTGTGCTATCTTTTGGTTAAGCCTAAATTAAAGTGGTATAATTAAGATTTAAAGTTTTAAGGCTTAAGGATATAATTGTTATGGAATTAATGTGTAAATACCAGAGTGCTATATCTAATTTGATGAGGGGCCAAATTAGAAATATCAAAACATATAATAATTTGATTATTATATATTAGGGTTATGGTCCCCAAATTACACGATACTTTTTGCTTGTCTGCATCCCCATCACCAGAACAAGAGAGAACACTTTAGGGTTCACAAAGGTCGTGATAATTTGGAATATCACAACCCGTCCACCAACCTCCGGCAATGGATTCAGGTACACTTCCGCATTCTACTATCTCCCTTTTCTCTTGAATTGACATGTGTTAGTAACATGAATTTAGGGTTTGATTAAGCATGATATAGAAACATGTTTAGGTTAAACTTTCGGATTAATTATGTGCCTATGTATGTTAGATTAATTGTTAATCAAAGTCCTTACACCTTACACAAACCAAGTATGTTCATGACCTTATAGCTCGGACCAATATGCTTAACTCTAAGCCTAGTTCTACTCCAATGTGGTCTAGTACTGTTAAGTTGACAAGAGATTCAGGCAAGGTGTATGATGACCCCACATTGTCATATTCATTTTGTGAGAGAAAAGGTTGATGAAGAATTATTTTCCAGAATTTTGTTCTTCTTCTTCAAATAGCTTGTTGCTTGTATTAAATCTCTAATCTTCTTCAAAATTACAAAGTAGAATGATCTTTTATGGCAGAGAAGTAGAATGAACTAAGAATTACACTTTTATTCTTCACATCAATTTTACACTTGAATATGCTTTTTGGCAAATGCTCTCTTGTCACTTCCGAGGTTGGGTTAGAAAAGGCAAAGCTTGTGTATGCCATTTGCTCCACTATATTCATGAGATGAATTGCAATGCTGTTTTTCCAAGTTACTATCTAAATAATAACAAGATAGCTGGAGCTTTAAAATTTTTGTTAAGTTCCCACTTTGTCCTTTAGTTATCTATTTATTTATAGATTAATTCATACAAGTAATTCATGCGATGTAGAGTGTTCATTCAGCTCGGCTATGTTTCAGATTCGGATCGACATATCCACATGTGGTATATAACAAAAATGACAAAATATCCATGCAAGTACTTTTATTTGGCTGTCTTTTGTATCCTGGTATTAAAACGCAACAGTACACATAATCCTATCAAAAACAAAAACACAAACACATATACATTGTATATCAAATGCACATCTTTAATTGGGATTTGAAATCTGAATACAAATTGGCATATATAATCTAACACAAAAAAGAGTTTGAACTAAGAAATATATTAATACGGTTTTTAATCAGGGTGAGAGAAAAGGTGGTATAGGGAATGCCAGATCAATGAGGAATTTCAAGTGTTTTACAGATGCTGCTAATGTGATTGATCTACCGATGCAGGGTATGGCGTTCACTTGGTCAAATAATAGGGAAAATGAGTCTTGGGCTAGACTTGATCGATTCTTGTGCAATCCCGTGTTTCTTTCTTGGTTTCCTCAACTTGTTCAGATGGGGCTTGGTCGAAGTTTGTCGGACCATAATCCTGTTATTTTAGGGGAATCGGTGGTTGATTGGGGACCCAAACCTTTTCGATTCATGAATGCTTGGCTTGAGGATAAAAAGCTTATGGAAGATGTGAGGAGTAAGTGGGTGAATTGTCAACTTGGTGGATCGGCTGGTCCAACTTTGAAGCACAAGATTTCTGCCGTGAGATGCATTATGAAGGCCCATGCAAGAAACAGAATTTTTGATGACAACCTGATTAAAAAAATGGAAGTGGACTTGGCTAGAATTGAAGACAAAGCAGTGGCTAATGGGTGGTCAGTTGGGTTGAGGAATGACCGTTCTTCTTGCTTGGTCAAGTTATGGAAACAAGTTCGTCTTGATGAACAAAAATGGAGGTAGGTATCTAGGGTGAAGTGGTTAAAAGAGGGAGATAGGAATTCAAAATTTTTTCACATTATGTCAAACGTGAGACGTAAGGCAAATTTTCTTGGCGACTTATTCATCTAGGGCAGTTTTTGCAAAGGTCCGAATCAAGTTAGAGAAGGCGTGTTGTCTTTTTTCAATGGCCAATTTAAAAAGAAGGAATGGTGCAGACCGAAATGGGATGGTCTGTAGGTTAATCAAATTTCGGTGGAGGAGAGGATGAAGTTAGAGTGGTATTCTCTATTGATGAAGTATGGAAAGCGATAAGTGACTGTGATCGGAACAAAGCTCCTGGCCTTGATGGCCTGAATCTTAATTTCATAAAGGCAAATTGGGAATTGATAAGAGGTGATTTTATGAATTTCTTACATGCTTTTTACAATGATGGCTCAGTGGTAAAAGAGTTCAATTGCACTTTTATTGCTCTGATTCCGAAAATTAAAGCCCCGACATCTTTACAAGATTATAGACCTATTAGCTTGGTGGGTTCGTTATATAAGGTGCTAGCCAAGGTGCTAGCTAATAGACTGAAGGCTGTAATGGATTCAGTGATCGGTCCCTCTCAAATGGCTTTTGTGAAGAATCGCCAGATTATTGATAGTTTTGTGATCACTGAGGAGGTAATCCATTCTTGGAAGAAAAATGGTAGGGGTGGTCTTTTGGTGAAGTTGGATTTTGAGAAGGCCTATGATAGTGTTAACCATGAGTTTATGCTTGAAATTTTGGAAAGGATGGGTTTTGGCAAGAGGTGGTGTAATTGGATTAAATGGTGCATATCGTCGCCTTCGTTATCAGTCTTAGTTAATGGAAGCCCTACTAAGCAATTTTCTATGGAGAGGGGGCTTCGTCAAGGTGATCCTTTATCCCCTTTTCTGTTTAATATTGCTATAGAAGTTTTGAGTAGTATGTTGGTTAAAGCAAAGCATTTGGATATGTTGAATGGGGCGGTTTTTGGTAATGGTGAGGTTCATATTTCCCACTTGCAATTTGCCGATGATACGGTCCTTTTTTTAGAACCTAAATTAGAGTATTTAATGAATGTTAAGAGGATTTTAAGGTGTTTTGAATTGATTTCGGGCCTTAAGATTAATTTTCACAAATCTTGCCTAGTCAGGGTGGGCAAGAAAGGTGCTAGTGAGGAGGATTGAGCGGGATTATTTAGGTGCGTGGAGTCATCTTTTCCGATCTCTTATTTGGGTTTTCCTCTTGGTGGTAACCCGAGTAGAGAAGCTTTTTGGAAACCTGTGGTTGATAAGGTTGAACAGCGGCTTGCTCCGTGGAAAAGGAGTTTTATTTCAAAAGGGGGTCGTTTGGTTCTTATTAAGGCTGTCTTATCTTGTCTTCCTTCGTATTTCATGTCCGTTTTCTCTATCCTGGGTTTAGTGGTAAAGAAGCTGGAGAAACTTCAGAGGAATTTCTTCTGGAATGATGGTTTGGTTCATAAGAAGATACATTCAATTGATTGGGCAACTTTATGTAAGCATAAGAAGTTTGGGGGTTTGGGTATAGGAAGGATGCGTGATAAAGGTTTGAGTTTGTTGGCTAAGTGGATATGGAGGTTTGGGAGAGAGGAATCGTCTTTGTGGAAGAAAGTTATGTGCGCTAAGTACGGTATTAGTAACAATACGCTGATGTGGGACTTTAGTAAAGTCAAGTCGGGATCTCATTTCGTTAGGAGTATCAATAAGTTTTTTGACGAAAATCATAGAACTCACAATATTGTCAAAAATGGGTTTCAATTGGTGATTGGTAGTGGAGATAAGGTTCGGTTCTGGCAAGAGGTTAATTGGGATTCGGTTCCTCTCATGTTGGCTTTTCCAAGAATTTATAGCCTGGCTACCAACAAAAGTGGTGTGGTTTTCGAGTTTGGTAGATGGGAGGATAATAGATGGGTTTTGGAGGTGACTCTTCGTAGAGATGTGTTTAATTGGGAGGTGGAATAGTGGAATTGCTTTAAGATGTGTTTGGAGAATATTGTTGTAAGGGTTGATATTCCTGATGCATTGGCCTGGTCTTTTTGTTCAAATGGATTATTTTCTATCAAATCTTTTTTTGGAGGATGTTGATGATGTGGTGGATCCGTTTTGTGATTTTTTATGGAAAGGGATATGTCCTCCAAAGGTGGAGGTTTTTGCTTGGCTTCTATTAAAGGAGAGAATTTTGGTTTCAGATGTCTTGCAGAGATTTGGGTTTCTTCAAGTGGGTTCGGTTGTGTGTCCTTTGTGTGGTGATGGAAGAGAAACAATTGATCACTTATTTCTTCATTGTGTTTGGTCTAATAAGGTGTGGAGGATTTGTATGGGGTGGTGGAATGTTTTTTCGTGTTCTTCTCCCTCTATCAGGGAGTGGGCACTTTGTTGGAATTTATTTTGTTCTTCGAATTCTAGGCAGAGAGCGTGGAATACTTTGTTTTTTGCTGTGGTTTGGTCGATATGGGAATGTCGTAATGAGGTGGTTTTTCTTAGCAAACATCCGGATATGGGTGTTGTTTTGGATACGGTTAAGTTTCGGGTGGCTCTTTGGTTCAAGAATCATTGTTGTGGCTCTAGTGAGGATTTAACAATTCTCATTCTTGACTTAAAAGATAGGTGTGTAGACATTTCTGCAGCAAAAGGTAAAAAGACTATTGTTGTTGAGCATTCAGCAGGTAGCGACTTAAGTTTCCATGTGGATGGTTCCGCAAGGGGCAATCCGGGGGTGGCTGGCATAGGTGGTATTCTTCGTGATTCGTGTGGTAGGACTCTGTGTTTATTTTCATCTCATTTTGGTGTGCTTGATGCTATCTCGTCTGAAGTTATGGCCATCCACCGGGCTTGCCAACTGATTTCTGGAAAGGCTTCTATTGCTCGGCGTGACGTTACTATTTTTAGTGACTCAAAATCTGTGGTGGATTGGATTAAAGGTTCAGATTTTGGCAACTTGCAGCTTGTTAACTTTGTTTATGATATTCGTCAGTTCCTTAAGTCTTCGGATGGTTTTGATATCAAGTTCATGCCTAGGGCTTCAAACTCGTGTGCAGATAGTTTAGCTAAAGCTGGCTCGAATGGTGGTGGTGACAGACTTGAATGGGGAGATACTTGATGTTTTAATTCTTCTTTTGCTTTCCTTGCAGTATGTGTTTGTTTTTTGCTGTGCTGCAATGTATTTTTTGCTATTTTGTTGTGGTGTGTGCTGTGATGTGTGGTCTATTTAGCTGTTGTTTGGTCGTTCCGCTGGCTTGTTTTGTGTGTAATCTTTGCCTATTTTGGCTTTTTATCAATAAATTTGCCGCTTCAAAAAATAAATAAATAAATAAATAAATATAAAATTATAGATTTGAATCCACTCCATATATACATATATATATATATATATATATATATATATTGGTTTTCCTATCGGTGCGCACTGATATAAGCAAAACACAGGACATCCAGATCTAAACGTTGGTTTCATCCAATGGTTAATTAGATTTGTTTCTTGAAATAAATATTAAAAGAGCCCTGCGACAGGGGTCTATGTTCTGCCCCTTGTCGCTGGTGTTTGAGTTTTGGTTGGCGTTGGTTTTGTTTTGCTTGGCTTTGGCCTCTTAATAAAGCTTGCTTTCAAAAAATATATATTAAAAGAGAAGATATATACATTAAAGAAAGGGTGCTGACATTGACACCTATAAATATGATAAGTACGCCCATATTTTATTAAAAATTTTAATTACAAAAATATCTCCATAGAAATTTAACAATAAGGACAAATTAGTTTAATATTTAAAAATAAATCAAATACTATAAACACCCATTAATAACACCCATATCTTCAACTATATCTCTTTATTAAAAAAAATACTAAACCGTAATTAAATTTTAATTCTATTTCAAGTATCAAAATCCCCCATTATCACATAACAAAGTAATGGAAAAAGAATATTCAAAGGACTTTGATTATACAAGAGTACGTATTTCTTTATTTCTTTATTTTATATTATGAACTCTGTCAATAAACAAAAAGTAAATTTTTTTTTTTTAACGATAGCCAAAAAAAATAAAAAAAAAATCTCCCATGCTTGAGATTTATAAATGGTTATAAATGGTGAGAAGATATCTAATACGGTTCTTAAAGTATTAGCTCGTAGTACTGCTTTATGTTTAGATCATCACCTTGACATCTGCGATCTGTATAACTTTGGGTTCGTAATATTAATGGGTTGAAACTTTGTATAATAAGTGAATGCCCCAAGATGGAAACAGTTGTTGATGGCAAGAAACTTACTACGACTGTGTTTTCGAGTCCGAAGAACTTAAGAATTTATCATTTGTAAAATTGGGTGTGTTAATACTTAAGAAAGTTTATAAATAAAATGTATTAAAATGAATATATTCATTTTAATAAGAGTACTATTGGCATTAGGATGAGTGTTTATAGTAATGATTTAATTTTAAATTTTAGACATAGGTGTACTTAAAAATATGGGTGTGTTTATCATATTTATTTATGGCAATATCACCCTAAAGAAAATGATATATAGATTCTCTATTTCTAGTATAAAAAAAACTACTGTGAGAACTATATTTATTTGTGGCAATATCACCCTAAAGAAAGTGATATATATTAAGATTATGATTCTCTATTTCTAGTATAAAAAAAATACTGTAATAACTCCAAGTTCTCTCTCTCTCTCTCTCTCTCTCTCTCTCTCTCTATTTTCTTCTCCAACAATGATTCTTCTAAATCTTCTACACCAAACCGGTAAAAAAATAATAAAAGAATCATGGACTTCAAAAACTATTTTTTATATTCATGACCAACTATGTTTGCAACACAATATGAAAATCTAGAACACAATAGAGAAAAGGGGGTTCAAAAACTTTTTGTCACTATTTCAACCTGTTTTTGTAAGAATATCACTGGCTTACTAATTTAAGTTTAAAAGGCACTTCTTTAGGTGATCAAACAAAAATACCCTCATTTTGTCTGTTTGTGTCTTTTCAAACGTAGAGAGAAAAAAGTTGAGAGAGAGAGAACAGTGGAGAGAGAAAGCATTGTTGCAAGAAATCCAACTGTAAATCTCACGGCGAACTCATCGTTGCAAGAAGATCTGGGTTTTTGAGTCTTTTGAAACGTTGTTCGAGCTTAGGTTTGATTTGATTTGTGGTTGATTATGTTTGTATGATGAGGTTAAGTTAGGGTTTTATTTTCTGAAAAAAGTTGTTTTAAAGACAATGAAGTTCTGGGTTTTCGTGAGTTTTTAAACTTTTCCTGTGACTTTTACTACTGTTCCCGTGACTTTTAATACACTTCCCGTGAGTTTTGAAACCCTTCCCGTGACTTTTGAAACCCTTCCCGTGACTTTTGAAACCCTTCCCGTGACTTTTACTACTGTTCCCGTGACTTTTAATACACTTCCCGTGACTTTTGAAACCCTTCCCATGACTTTTGAAACCCTTCCCATGACTTTTGAAACTGTTCCCATGACTTTTACTACTGTTCCCATGACTTTTGAAACCCTTCACGTGACTTTTCATACACCTCCCGTGACTTTTCATACACCTCCCGTGACTTTTCATTCACTGGTCCAGTCTTTTTGTTCAAGCCTTTTCTCCGAGCCTTTTCAATTAGATTCAAAATTCACACAACCAGCTTAAGGTTTATGAAAGACTCTGAGAACAAATGAAAAGGAACCCAACTTAAGGTTTTAAACTGAAAAAAAAAGCTCTGGGGGCGCTGCCCCCTGCACCCCCGCGAGAACTAATTATCAAATGCGTCTGCGTAGCGCTACTAAACTAATTATCCAATGAAGTTGTATTAATAATGTTATGGTGTTCAATTCCCATTGGAAGTCTGTTATAAAGGAATGTGAAAGAATAAAATATCAGAAAACTTTAAAGTAAGAAAGAGAATGTGTAAAGTAAGGGCAATTTTGGTAGTTTACCATAATAGGTGCCTTTTAAACTTAACTTATTAAAGCAATGACTTTGTCACCAAATCAGTTCAAAAAGGTAACATTTTCCACCATTTCCACATAGAGAAAATGTCTATTTTAGATTGGGATAATTACCCTAGTGGCCATCAACTTTTGCCACAATTATCAAAATGGCCACCAAATGGGGAAATGGATGGAAAATGGCCATTTTTGGCAAACATTGTTACACTAATGACCATTCCATCCATTTCCATTCAATTCTATCCAATGAATAGCATTTTGGTAAATAAGGGAATGAAATTAATTTATTTTAAATGTTTTTTGGAAATCAGGTTTTTCTTTTGTTTTTTGAAACAAATAATTATATTTGTTGTGTATATATGTATAGCATATCTCAAACATATATATATATATATATATATATATATATATGTATGTATTTCTTTTTTGAGAAGATTAAGGCTACAAAATCTAAAAATTCTAAAAAATATATTTGAGATAAGTTGAAAAGAAATATATATGTATATATATACATATATATATATATATATATATATATATGTTTGAGATATGCTATATGTATATGTACACAGTAAATATAATTATTTGTTTCAAAAAACAAAAGAAAAAATTGATTTCCAAAAAATATCTAAAATAAATTAATGTCATCCTCATATTTACCAAAATGCCACTTATTGTATGGAATTGGATGGAATGGATGAAATTAGATGGAATGGCCATTAGTGTAACAATGTTGGCCAAAAATAACCATTTTCCATCCATTTCCCCATCTAGTGGCTATTTTGATAGTGATGGCATAAGTTGATGGCCACCGGGGTAATTATCCCTAGATTTTTATATATACTAAGCCCCAAAATCCCTCTTGATTTATCTATGAATTCTCCATGGTTGATTGGTTGATACCACATTCGTAAAACCACATTATATATTGTGATCATGCCTAACTACCTTCATCTAATCAATAAAAAATAAGATATGAAACTTTTCAATGAAAAAAAAAATTGTATATTTTTTTTAATATAAAAAAAATATGTTTGTTATCTTTTAAACAATTGAGTAATGCTATTTAATCCGATATATTTTTTTAAACCTAATTAAAATTATGCGTTAGGTAGCTTGAAATTATCATGTAAATTGTGTTATACTTTCGGCAAGTAAAATCAAGATGGTACTAATGATTCAAAATTTTACTTTTAAATCTAATCGGTTGAATTTTTGTCTACTCATGGCAGTTTGGTTGTTAGCCACGGTTCGAGAGCATCAAATTCTGTTGCGGATAACTTGGCTAAAAGGGGATCCAAAGAGGAGGACGATTTAATTTTTTGGGCTAGTAGCTGATTGTCTGTTGTGTGTTTTGCTGTGTTTTTTTGTTTCTGCTGCGTTTCTTGTGGTTGTGGGCTGTTTTGTTTTTACTGTTTTGCTCTGGCTTGTATGGCCTTGTGGTTGGTCGTGGTTGGCTTTGTTGGTGTGTTCTGTTTTTGTGCTGCTTGTTTTGCTCCTTGTGCCTTGCTTGGCCTTTATAAAATCTGACGTTTCAAAAAAAAAAATCTAATCGGTTGTTTGCATGATTAATTTTGTTAAGAGGATACCATTTATTCAAATTTAATTTGTAGTCATTTATGACATATTGAAGGAAATAAAGGGAATGTTGATTTTCTTTTAAAACACTAATATGAATCAAAAATCCTTTTGTATATTCCTTTTAAAAAAAATCATTTTATGTATGAAGGAATCATTATTTTTATTATTTTGAAAAGCTATTTGGCAATGATTCCTTCTGGATCAATACCTTTTACGGATGTGTTATATCCATGGAGAATTCATAGATAAATCAAGAGGGATTTTTGGGCTTAGTATATCTAAAAGAGACATTTTTTTTTTCTTGTGTTCTAGATTTTCATATTGTGTTGGAAACATAGTTGATCATGAATATAAAAAATAGTTTTTGAAATCCATGATTCTTTTATTATTATTTTTCCAGTTTGTTGTAGAAGATTTAGAAGAATCATTGTTAGAGAAGAAAATAGAGAGAGAACTTGGAGTTATTACAGTAAATTTATTTATTTATTTTTACAGAGAGATAGAGAATCCTAATCTTAATATATATCATTTTATTTAATATATATCTTCTCTTTTAATATATATTTTCAAGAAACAAATATGTCCGGTGGGCGGAAGGTAATAGGTTGGCGAATATTATCGGGGTAGGACAGGTGAGGTGTCACGAAAGATATTTGGGTCTTCCAAGTCTTAATTGTAGGAATAAACGCCAACTTTTCAATAGCATTAAGGATCGGGTGTGGGCTAAGATTAAAGGTTGGAAAGGTAAGGTGGTTTCTATTGGTGGTAAGGAAGTCCTAATAAAGGCGGTTATCCAGGCGATTCCGACTTATACAATGTCTCTGTTTAGGCTTCCTAAATCTCTTATTTCTGATCTTCATAAGTTGTGTAATATATTTTGGTGGGGTAGCTCTGAGGAGAAGTCGAAGATTCACTGGTGCGCCTAGCAGCGTATGTGTGATTTGAAGGATGAGAGGGGTTTGGGTTTTAGAGATCTTGAAACTTTCAACCGTGCCCTTATTGCAAAGCAATGCTAGAGACTTATCCAGAATCCTGCTTCCCTTGCTTGCAGACCGCTGAAGAACCTGTACTTTCCCGATTCTTCCTTTCTTGATGCTAATCCCAAGTCGTGTGGTTCCCTGATCTGGCAGGGATTGGTTTGGGGGCGGGAGATTATTAATGTGGGGTCCCATTGGAGAATTGGGAAAGGCGACTCTGTTCGTATTTATAAAGACCGTTGGGTGCCTAGGCCTTCGACCTTCAAGATTGTCTCTCCTTGTGTTCTGGGTGTGAATACTAAAGTGGAGGCCTTGAAATCTGAGTTGGGTGGCTAGAACCAGTTGCTGCTGCAGAACAGCTTCCTGGATATAGATGTGGATTTGATCCTTGCTATTCCAACGGTGTCTCCTCTGATCGATGACTCCTTGGTGTGGCACTTTGAGCAGCCCGAGATGTATTCTGTGAAAAGTGGGTATAAGGTGGGAAGAGGTTTGGTGGACAAGCCTAGTTCTTTAGAGTTGGACATTTCAAATTCCTGGTGGAAAGCCTTTTGGAGGCTTCAAATCCCTTTAAAGTTAAAGATTTTTTTTGTGGCGTGCGTGTAAGCATTGGCTCCCAACTATAGCCTACCTTGCGAAGCGAGGGATCCCTTCTTCTGATATGTGCCCTCGCTGCCAGCGCTGTCCAGAAACAATGGTCCATGCTTTGTGGGGTTGTCGCGAGCTGGCTTAGGTTAGAGATCATTTTCAGATTTTAAATAAGCTTAAGTTAAATGATGGACTACACTTCCACGATCTTATGCTTATTTGCCTCCGTGTCCTGGATCCCTACCTTTTGGTTCTTCTTAGTGTTATCTTCTGGAGAGTGTGGTACTATAGGAATCAACTGGTGCATAATGTGGAGAAGGAGGGCTATGGGGATGTGGTGAGGTGGGTGACGACCTTCATTGAGGAGTGGAATTCTACTCATTTGGTGGATAAGCCTTGCCCTGCCTTGGTTTCTGTCGCCCATGGCTGGAGGCCTCCGGAGGGTGGTGTCTGGAAAATTAATTCTAATGCTGCTACGGATTATGCTAGAAAAGTTATTGGCTTCGGTATTATCATTCGAGATAAGTCGGGAAAAGTGTTTTCGACTGCTGCTATCAAGGTAAGAGCCATGTTTTCTCCTCTTATTGCGGAAGCGATGGCGGTGTGGCGAGGTGTTAGCTTGGCTCTTGATTTTGGTCTCGTTCCCTTTCAGATTGAATCTGATTGCCTGCAGGTTATTGATTTGGTTAATAAAGGTGTGCCTTCTTCAGCTGATGTTGGTCCGATTATCAGCTTGATTTTTGATTCCCTGAATTCGACTCCTGGGTGTAGTATCTCTCATACCCCGCGTACGGGGAATCTTGTTGCTCATAATTTAGTTAAGTTCGCTCTCTCGATTGAGCGTGATTGCTGTTGGCTGGATTCTTGCCCTCCTTGCGTGGAGCGGCTTGTCCAGATTGATGCCTTTGGCTAGTTTGGTGTTTTGTTTTTCCTTTTGCTTTCAAAAACAAAAAACAAAAAACAAAACAAAAAAACAAATCTGACCATTATATGAAACCAACACGATATCATATGTTTTCCTTATATCAGTGCACACTGATAGGAAAACCACTATATATATATATATATATATATATATATATATTGAACATAACTTAATAGATGATATCATGACTACAGTCAAGAAATGCCAATAACTATACTTTACACAAATCGTCAAGCGACAAGAAATTGAATAAGCAAATTAGAGCCAAATCATAATCATAATCTACAATTTATGTGGATCGGGTCGGATTCAAGTTAAGCCCAAGAAACTTGGTCGTCTAACTTGTCGAACCGGAGTGTCGACTACTCCTTTAAACTGCAAAAAAGACGAAAACTAAAACAAAGAAAAGAATGAAACGGTGGGGGATTGTTCTTAGCCTTATGTTCGCTTGTGCTGAGCGTGGAATTGGAAGGTGATCATAAAGTGAATGTAGGTTGAAGAATTCCGGTGACTGGAGCTTTTGTTTGAGCAGAGTTTTGGCACGCAAAAGCTTTCGTGGGATATTGAATCCCAAAAATCAAGGATTGATATTCGGGGAAGCAGAGGTTTACTCCACTTCAAACTCTGTTTTTGTTGTTATCCAATGATAACTAAAGCTGGACCAAGTCAAATCAGCTGTTCAATTGAGTCAAGTTCTCGGGTCGACCCATCATATATGGCCATGACCCATAATAATTGATGGATCAGTGGTGGGCTTGAAGGTCGAGCCCAATACCTATTTTTAGCTACCACAACCATTCGATGAAACCAACACGATGTCATGTGTTTTCCTTAATAAGTGCACACCGATAGGAAAATCACTATATATATATATATATATATATTGAACATGACTTACTAGACGATATCATGACTACAGTCAAGAAATGCCAATAAATATACTTTGCACAAATCCTCAAGTGACAAGAAATTGAATAAAGCAAATTAGAGCCAAATCATAATTTACATAACTATCTTACACAAAAGTAGAAAACATATCCTTATTATCATTCTTACAAGAATATAATGTCTAACTAACAATCAATAGCTAATTAACTACAAATTACAAGTATCTCATTAAAGTACGTAGTACTGACTACTGATCAATACTCCAGGTACAATATATAGCAATTGATCAACTGATCATAGATGATCCATGTATCTTGCACTCTCAACTCACCACAAGGACTCGATCCAGATTGCTTCATCACCATTCGAATCCTGATGATCATCAACGGGTTTCTTGATCAAACCATGGAAAGCTTTCCACTTGATTAGGTAATTTTGGCATTGCCTCCAATTGCTAGCCATCTCCTCTGAGCTCAAAGTAACGAGCATCTCAGGCTTGATATCTCCAACAAGAATCTTTCTCCTGAAATCTGGATTCTTGGGATCCTTGACATTGAAAATGATGGACCTGTACTTTAGTTTCTTGGCCCCATTGTACGGACCCATCTTCTTGAACATCATAGACTCAACCGTATCAGCAACACTAACTGGATCACACCCTTTCACTCTTTCCTCAATCTTTTTATCTTCCATGTAAGGAACCTCGTCGACAACTCTCGAAAACGCCTCCAAAAGAATTTCACGAACCTTGTTACGCAAACCATCCATATTATTATTACTTTCTTTAGAAACCCTGGTAGTGGGACGTTGTAGTTCTTGAACTGGTTTCCTGAAACAGCTGAAAACTTTTTCATCATCAATATCTTCCTGAGCAAGTAATCTGTTTCGTCGTTTTTTTTTCCGGAAACAGATAGGTTTCAAATAATTTTCTCTTGTTGTTTCTTGAAGTTGACTCTGTTTCGTTTCTTGAAAAGAAATGCCTTTTCCTCCTCTGTTTGATGAAGAGCTGCGATCAGCTTTGATCTTGTTGCTCCATATCTCCAACAACCAAACAGCCATCAACCGAATCTTTTGCCTCCGATGCTTCTTCAGATGCCTCACACGTTTATCAATCTGGCTTGATTTCAGAACATCGACAGTGATCGGAAAGTCTTTCAGAGATTTCAGTAACTCAATGCAACGAGACTCGTTAACATTGGAGCCACCACCCTCCTCCTCCTTGGCCGCGGCCTCCGCTGCATTCACTGCCCTTTTCAACAAAAGCATCACCTCACGCTCACCCTCCATCAATGGAGACTTCAAACTTCAAAGTGTGTGTGTGATATTACAATTTAGAGCAGACTAGAGACTAGTAGACTACACTTTGGAATAGATTTCTATTGCCAAGTGAAAACTAGTTTCCTTTTTCGATTACACTTAGAATTTGATCGAATTGACTTTTATTTTCGACTGAAAAACGGCTTCCTTATCAGACAAGAATGTTAGATTAGGAAACACTAGTTATTCCCACTGAAACATAGTATTATTTCCTTGTACAGCAAGGAAAAAGCATTGACCGTTGGATTGCAGTTGAGTGCAATCCAATAGTCTCTTTTTTTTAAGGCTCCCTTCCTAGACAATCGGTTTTTATTTTATTTTATTTTTTCAATTGTGATTATTTATATTATAATTGATTTAAAGTAAATTAAAATAATTCAATTTTTTTTTTTAATTAAAACAACATGCTCTATAGAGCTTTTTTATTAATAAAAAAAAAAAAAAAAAAAGGCACGCATGTCCTAAAACACGCTAATCTAAAAAGGCATGCAGGCCTTAAAAAAAAAAAACATGAACTTAATTATTCTGCCTCATCATGTGCGGCCCAATTAGCGACAATGCGTGAAGCTGCAAAACTTCTCTTACTCACTTGAGACTTGGAACTAGATAAAATCTTATAAGTTGGCTTCACTTTTCTTTTTGATTTTGTCACCACGGGAATCCAATTATTGTCAAACACGGGATCTATTGGACCATGATTAGAATTTGAAATATTAATATCTTGGTCTTCTGATATATGCTCCAAATTAATCTTTCCTCTTTTATCTCCTGAAACCTCATCCAAAACTTGCTGATCAAAATTCTGGAGGTTTGAAATCTTTGGATTGTCAAGAATCACTCTGTTATTACTGCAAATATTCTCTAGAGAACATTGATGATTCTCATTATTATCTTCCTGATTTAAATACTTGGTATTCAAATCATTGGAGATATTAACATTAATTCCCACATCTTGATTAGGAAATTGTTCAGATGCTTGAATTTGAATTGGAGAAAAACTCTCAATTAGATACTGATCTTCCGCAAGTGCATTAGATGTGCCGGTTGTAACTGTAAACTGCCCTTCACAGATTGGGTCAACTTCTTGAGACCCAAATTTGTCAACTTCAAAATTGGCCGTTGTTTCCCGATTCACTTCATGAGTATCAATCACATCTAATTCAAATAAATGTGGAGATAATTGGATGCTGCCATTTTTGTCTTCCACATTAATTACGGGATTTTTAAAATTTTGAATCTGCACAATTTTCTCTTCCTCTATCGTTTCCTGATTTTGTGGGATTGTTTTGCATTCCTCCACGACAACCTGCCCATTATGGTGGCCATTGGTAGGCCGGTAGGTTTGCCTTGGATTTCTTGATCGCGATCAACCTCTGTTAAAATTAATCTCCTTATTTTGGTGGCATCTAGCAGAATCATGACCAAAAGTTTACACTTCGTACACCTCTTTGGAAGATTTTCATATATAACATCGACAAAGAAACCTCTATGGTCATCTCTCTCCACATTCAAAAAGGATGGTTGATTCAAAGTTAAATCAATGTCCACAAGAACTCGGGCATAAAACCCATATGCTTGATCCCTTGTAGCTTGATCTAGTTGCAGAGGGATGCCAACTCCTCGTGCAATCTCCATGATTGTAGTTGGATGCCAGTATTCCGAGCATAGACCGTAAAACCTCACCCAAACTTGAGCATGCGATAATTGTTGATTATATGGATTAAAATCCGGTTGCCATTGAAAAATACGAAAAATACCGTTTAAAATTTAGCAAGACCCTCCACTCCAAACCCTTTTTAAATCTTCTTCACTAGAAAAATGAATATCAAAATATCCTTTTGGAAACGGAGTAAGCTTCCAAGGATTTTTGAGTTGCCAAATCGATTGCAATACAGATTTTAACTCACAGGCTTTAAAGGTACAAAACCTTTTCTTAAAAATGGATGTCCGAAAAGATTTTTCTGACAGTATTTCAATCTTTCTTGGACATATTTTTGGCTGATGTGAACACACGTGATGTCCCCTTTCACAACTGGCACCGGGAGAAGATTTGGTTGAACATGTACTTCATCGATTTTGAGCAGAGCTTCAAAAGTTTTCGGTTTTGATGATGGCTGTGGTAAAGTATCAAGAACTTTTGAGAGAGGGGCAAGGAAATTCCACGGACATACTTTTGAAGGATCCATGGACAAGGCTACAAGCCTACAAAAGTGAGAGAAAACTTCAATTTCTTTTATAATCTATTTAAAAAATAATTTATTAAAAAAATAACTTCGAATATATTTATCTTATTTATACTTCATTTTAAATACACTTATTTTGCTCAAAATAATTTCAATTTTTTTTTTTTTTTTTACAAAACCAATAAATTAATTCTATTCAATCTTATATGACACTATTTTTCAAAATAAGAGATATTATTGTTGGTTCAAATTCACATCTTATATTTCAAATAATAATACAAATTTAATAATCAAACTATAATTTTGTTTTATTGTTGATGTTAGCATTAACACCGATCATTTAATTGATTTTAAAGAAACCTCACAATAAAAAATAAAAATTTAAAAATGTCAACTCTTAATAGAGATGGTAGTGCACATCCCTTCCACAATTATGGTGAGAGTTTCGAGTCCCACCACACGTATTTTACATTTTACAAACATGTGAGGAGTTTTCTTTAAAATAAAAAAAATAAAAAAAATATATCATTCAAACTAGAAGAAGTCATCAACTTATATTAAATTTTCAATCCAATCCCCATGTTGCCTTAAAAATGATAATATTAATTTAGGAGTTACATTGTGATAACTCTGGAATTGCTTATAATTTATATATTTCTTTCTTAGTTTCTTGCTTTATTTTGAGTGAAGTCGGTTCCTCATCTTAAACACATTAGAGAAGACAGCCTTATTGTGCCTAGATAGATCAGAAAGCAGTTTAAAAACAAATTTATTTAGACTTAAAAACAAACTTATCATAGCACTAGACTCCTAGACCAAGAATTTTCACTAAGGCTGAAATCTCATCTTACATTAGAACAGCTCTCACCAAGAATCATAACATATTTCTGAATAGAGTGTACCACAAATGTCTGAAGTATTTTTATAGTTGAAAATCTTCCAACTTAAGTTTCTTGGTCCCTTCTACCATGTTTTTTTTTTTTTTTTTTTCAATAGCGGTTATTTATATTATAAAAAAATTAAAGAAAATTTTAATAATCAGCTTCTTTTATAATCTTTTTAAAAAATAATTTAGTAAAAAATACCTTAGAATATATTTATCTTATAATTTATACTTGATTTTAAATACACTTATTTTGCTCAAGATAATTTCAAGTATTCTTTTCTTCCAAAACCAATAAGATTAATTCTATCGAATCTTAAATGAAACTATTTTTCAAAAATATAATATATTATTATTGGTTCAATTCACATCTTATATGCCAAATAATAAAACAAATTTAATAATTCAATTTTTTTTTTTTTTTTATTCTAAAAAATAACTACTGAGATAAAACAAGAAAGATAAGGTTGTGGGTTCTAGTCCTCCTCCTAACAAAAAATAATAATAAATAAATAAATGAGTGTCCGAAGAAGAGGTATCTCAAGGTTAGGAACTTTTAGGTGATGTTCGGTTGGTGGAATCAAGCATGGAATGGGAAAAGGAATTCTCATTCCATTGTTTAGTTTGCACAAGATGTCATGGAATGAGGATTCCACCAAAATGATGGATTAGGATTCCTACTTATAGAGGTCGAAATCCGGATTCTACCCTCCCTAAATTATCAAAGTAACCATTTTGTCCCTCGAACAAAAAAAAAAAAATCAAAAATTAAATTTAAAAAAAAAAAAAACAGAGGCCACTTGCATTGGCCTCTTTCGAAACCAGAGATGGTGAGGTCCCCTGCGTCTGAGGCAACTGGATGAGAAAATCTTTCGCTTGCTTGATATGTACACGGCCATCGTCGGTAACTGGTAGAAGATTGAATATATCTTCTCATTCGAATCAACATCTGCCGTCTAATTACAAGTTGTGAACTCGCTTATCAAACTCAGTTACTCAGTCCGCGTGATGATCTTCGACTTTGAGTCATCAATCCAAAAAGACTCATAGAAAGTCATTGTCGCAGGCTGTGAACTTCATCCATTAACATCTCATACAATGAATTACCTCTCTCTCCTCGCCGATTACAGCAACATCCTCATAGACATCTCCATCGACTGGCATTCTCCGTCGAAATTGTTAGTCATGGAATCCAAATTCGACAGCCAGATCCCCGGGGACTCTCCTCGGGCGCCGCTCATCACCTTATAGGTGGCGTGGCTCATTCTCGTTCTTTTTTGCAAGCTCAACGGGAAATCAAAGCGTTACAAAGACGTGTCCTTATCATATATCTTCCTCGCCGGAGGAGGCAACTGAAGGTGTTGCCTTCTCCAGTGGCCATGGTGGCCACCGGTGAAATTTTTTAATTTGTTATTATTTTTCTTTATATATATATATATATATATATATATTTCTAATAAATTAATTTATATTTATAAAATAATTTTACATCTTTTTAATCATATTAAAAAAAAGATTCAAAAATTTTAATCATTTCTTATATGAATATTATAATAATTTTTTAATTTTTTTATAAACAAAAAAAAAGTTAATACATCAAAGGGGCGTTTTGGTCAAAACAAGAAGGATTTCCAAATGGATTCCATATTGAAACTAAACAAAGAAATCCATCTAGCAAATGAATTCCTTTCCTAGATGGATTCATTTCCCATGTGCATTCCTTTCCGCCAACCAAACACCACATTAGGGATGAGAGTTTAGAAACGGTCAAAGAAATAGAGAATTTGTGAGAGGAGAGAGAAAGAACATTGGGCAATGTTTCATGTGAATGGGGCATTAATTTTTGGATTTAGATCATCACCTCACATCACTTTGTGTGACACCAAAAATAGTTGGTGGCAAAATTATCCACGGATACGGATCCGTAAGAATCCGCTCTAATTAAAATAGGGATGGATACTATTATTACGGGAATGGAGCGGGATTGGATGCCATCATAATATAAGTGGTTTCTATTGTTTTTTAAAAGACAAACTAAATAACATCTCAATCTAAAGATAACTCTTCAGGCAAGCATATATCATGGCAAACCTAATCTATTCTAGAAGGCCGCAACAGTAGCCAAGTTAAAGATTTTTTTTTCCTCAAGACTGTAGGGGTGGGCAAAAATCCATTAAATTGAATTGAATCAGTCCAACTGGTTTTTTTCCGGTTTTCTTTTATGAATTGGTTCGGTTCGATTTAAATTTTCAAAAACCGGATTTCTCGGTTCGGTTTCCGATTCATTGGCTGGAACCGAGAACTGGGTATTAAAAAAAATCCCTAATTTTTTTTAGGTTTGCTCTCTCTCAGCTCTAAAAGCCTCTAACCCTAAATCTCTCAACTCTAGATCTCTCTCGTCAGCCATCTCTCTCGTCCGACGTTCTGATGAGCCACCGTTTCTCTGCTTCTTGGATCGTCGAGTCCTGGCCTTGTCTCGTCCACCGTTTCTCGACGACTTGTCTCTCAAATCGTCTCACTCCATCAAATCTTGCGGCTTTGACGATCCCAAACTCTCTCAAGTCTCAACAACGCTGTGATTCTCTTCTCTCCCTCCACCAACCGTAAGTTAAAATAAATTTTTATGTTTCTTTTAAAAATTAATTTTATATCAGATAATGAATCTTTCTAATTTGTTGTTCTTGGTAGTCCGTGGTCACTGTCAAAGCTATAAATTCATCTGATGCATGGTGTTGTGTCTTCTGCGTTATAAATTAAAAGCTATAATTTGTTGTTCTTGGTGTTGTGTCTTCTGCGTCTTATCTGGGGTTTTCTTGGTGTTGTGTTTTGTTGTTTTTGGTACTTGTGGGGTTTGCTTTGCTGGCAGCAGCAGGTTTCTTATATGATGCTTGTTTTTGCTCTTTCTCGTGGTTTCTTTGTGTGGATTTGCGTGGGCCGTTTCTGGTCTTTGACCAGTTCTTGTTGTTGTATGTTTGCCTTGGCTTTGTTGGCCTTTTATAAAATTTAACCATTAAAAAAAAAAAAAATGCTGTTAGGGGTACCTGCCACCCGAATGGTATTAGAGCCATGTCTCGAGTCCCTGGAGTCCAGGTAAGAGTTAGACTATTATGAGTATATTAGACTGGTTTAGAAGGAAGAAATTTCACAAATATGGCAAACTCTACCACTACTCCCTCTACTGATTCTTTAGGTCCTACTAGATTATTTTCTACTGTGTCTTTACCTCCTCCTACTATCCAAAGAACCCAGTCCAACAGAATTCAAGATTTAGTAGAATACACTCATATCCCTGCTTCAGCCCAAATAAATGAAACTACTCTCCCACTGCTTAACCCTTACAACATCTTCAAGAGAAGCAAATCTCTTGCCACTAGATTAACTCGTCTTGTCCATACCAGACCACTTCCTATCAAAGAATATGTCCAGTCCACAGGATTAGACAAATGTTTGATTCCGTCCTCTTCCAATGAACAATATGTTACTCTCACCATTGATCAAGACATGATAGATCAATGGATCAAAGACGGATACTCCCATCTTCACATCGGTGCTGTCAAAATCATTCTCACCCTACACGGCAGAAAAGGCTTGCCTGTTACTGCCCGACTGGCTTTGCTCAACACAATCTACACTCAGTATGAACATGCTGTGATTGGCACTTGCCTTTCTACTCTTCATGATGGAAGCATCTCTCTCACATACTACCCCAACTTCAACATTCCCTTAAGAGATCAGAATCTCCACAAATGTCTCAAGATCCAAGTTCAGATCCTTGGTGCTCCCATGCAAGCAAATTCCTACATGGCTACCGTCCATCACCAGCTTGCTTACAGGCTTCAAGACCATGCTCTGGATCTCCCACTTCCTGGTCATAATGGTGACACGATTTTCATCAAAGCAGAAAGAGAAGATGAAATCACCACCATCCTCCAGATTCCAAAACAACTACCCAGAGAAGTTCTCACCGAGATCATGCCTCTTGAATGGCTCACAAACTATGAAAAAGTTTTCCAGGATGAAGCTCCTGTTGTTGCTACCGACACAATATACGTTCCCCAACCAGATGGCACTATCAAAACCATCTACAAACCTCTCACTGGATCAAAAGCTCCGTCCAGCTCGGACACTCCTCCCATATTTCAGGCCCTCATGATCCAACCTGTCACAACTGAAGATGACATTCCTATCCACAGCTTTGAAGCTGACAGATCTCCGATCTACACTGATAAGATCCGTGGACACTTCATTTGGGATGTTGATCCCAACATGTGTGATGCAAACTGCATATGCCGACGCTGTCTCAAGGATACTTCTCCTCGTTCCTGCAAATCCTGGCCCAAACCTCACAAACCAGGACACCCTGACAGTCCTTGGATAGGTCTCCACCCTATCAAAAAGAAACCATTACCCATCTATGACAGAGCTCTACAGATCTTGCGATCTGAAGGCCTTCTACCTCCACAACCTGACTATGCAGCTCCTGCCTTCCCTCCACCGGTTCCTTGTTACATGACTTCAGATTATGATTGTGACTTCCCTCCACTTGAACCTTCTTCAAATCAAGAAAAGACTAGGTTCTCAAAGCCTTTTGTCCAATCTACCGAAGTCCAACCTGACGGTTCCTTCAAACAGCCTTCCCAGGCTGAACAAGTCCTCAACTGGCAATCCCACAATGCCAGAGCTCAAAATAGAGTCCTCAACTCTATTGATCAGAAGATTGATCGAGTCACAAGACATGTTTCTCAACACGATCATCATCTCCAAAGTCTTGATTCTACCTTCAAAGATTTAGCCTCTGACCTTCAATCAAGAATTGCAAAGCTCCATTCTGATCTTCACAGATATATTTCTCATGGATATTCTGGTCCTGATTTTGATACAAAAGAAAGAGAAATCCAGCAACTTAAAGCACAGCTTGAACAGCTGACCAGAGATCATTCCAGAGAACATTCTTCCAAACCCAAACCTTATTCCCATCAATCACTGTTTTTTCCTGTATCTCCTACACATTCACCCCCATCTAAACCTGATGAATTTTCTGGTCACTTCAAATCCACTTGTGAATTGTTCCGAAAATATCCTGTACTCTTTTCTCCTCCAGCAAAACAAAAGAAGAGATCTCCCTCGAAGCAGAAAGACAAGCAAGCTGCTTCCAGTTCATACAACCCAGTTCTATTTGCCTCCAAGGTCTCTTCCTCATCGTCCAAGTCTGATTCAACTTCTGAGGATGTTTCCTCTCAGTCATCTCAGACTTCCTACCATTCCTCCTGGCTGGATACTGCCAACTCCTATCCACATGATCATGCAGATCTTACCCAAGTGTATATGGCATCTCGTACAGATCCTCAACCTTCGACACAAACCTATGAGTCTCCTGATGAGACTACCTCCACTGCTCCGGCTCCTTTCGTCGAAGAACCTCCAGATCATGTTCCCGGTCGTCCTCCTGCCAAGCCAACTAATGGTCCTTGGTTCACTCTTGATGACACTTCTCCTGGTTCATGGAGAACACGTGTTTCTGAGATGAGCGCATGGCTTGACCTCCAACTGGCAAAATCTGAACAGAACCTCGAATCAATATTACGTGAGTTTGTCTCTCGTTTTACCGGTTCTCTCAGAGATTGGTACCAGGCTCTTGGTGAATATCGACAGCTCCAATTTGTTCGAGTTCCCTTAGCCTCCCAAGCCATGGGATATATTTTCATAGAATTCCTTGGTGATCCTGATCACATTTACAAACAAGCTCGCCAAGAATTCTTTGACATACGTTGTTGCTCTCTCAAACTGAAAGACATCATGTTCCATTACAAACGGATGTCTCAACGATATCATACCCTCGGCGGAATTAATGATCATAGTCTTAAACAGGTCTATGTCAATTCCCTTCCAGATGACCTCCAAGATGAGATACAACGGAAAATTGACACCTCAGGAAGATCTCTCAATGACACATCCTTAGGTGAACTCCACATGTATGCTCTCAGCTCTCTGGATAAACTCTGTGCTACCCAAAGATTCTTCTCCAAGATGCTCACAGAAGGAAAAAACCTTCAGTCTCAATGCCGTCAACCGCCTCTTCAGATTAAGTGCAAATCCTCCTCTTGCACCTGCAAAACGAAAAAGAAGAATCATTTCAAACACTTCAAAAACAAGAAAGGTAGCTCAAAAAGATTCAAGTTCTTCAGAAAGAAAACAAAGCGAGGTTGGAATAAATCCCAACATTGCTACATTTGCGGCAAACCCGGACATTATGCAAAGAAATGTCTCAACAAAAAGGCCAAGTCAGCCAGATTAGTTCAGCAGTTAAGAGACATTGCTGATGAAGTCCCATCTGATGCAGATATTGAATCAATCTTCTCTGAACAGGATCAAACAGATCCCTCTACGACCTTTGTTCTTCAGGAAGATGTTTCTGACTCAGAATCTTCTGGCTCTTCCGATTACAGTTCTATTCCAGAAGCTTATCAAGCTATTCCCCTCGTTCCTCAGTTTGGACCCCATGCTCCAGTTCGGATTCGACCTGACAAATATTCTAAACCCGTCGATGTCATCGCTTATCTTGACACAGGATCTCATAACACCATGATGAATCCAACTATCCTTCCCCCTGAATATTGGAAATCTCAAGAACATCATTTCAGAGCCGCTGATGGAAAAGTTTTTGCCACCCATCTGATTTCCAGAAAAAAGATTGGTATCCAATTTTTCCCATCCTTTACACTTTGGGTCCATGTCCTCGGCACACCTCTTCCAGATAAAGATATCCTCCTCGGTTGGGATGTTTTTCGCCAATGTAAATCCCTCCGGATCCTCCCTTCCGGAATTCGATACAAAAAGAATTTCAAAGCTTTTTCTGAAATCCCTAAGATTTTCAAGCTTTCTGCAATCCAAGCCCCTTTTGAGCAGATACAACAGAAGTTGCTCCTGCTTTGTGCTGACAATCATGCCATTTTCTCTCATCCATCTCCTCTGTGGAAGAATCCAGATTTCTTTATCAAGCTTCCCTTCAAGCTTAATGAAGATACTAATCCTACCAAGGCTACTCATTCAGGCATGTCTCCCTCAGACCTCAAGCTCGCCAATAAAGAGTGCAATGAACTCCTTCGTCAAGGCCTGATAGAACACACCTCCTCTCCTTGGGCGTGTCAAGCCTTTTACGTTGAAAAACGTTCAGAATTGCTCAGAGGAAAAAAGAGATTAGTTGTGGGTTACAAGCCACTCAATCTTTTTCTCAGAGATGACAAGTTTCCAGTTCCCAGACCAAATGTCCTATTCTCTCAGCTTCCTGGAGCTACGATCTTCTCCAAGTTTGATCTCAAAGGTGCCTTCTGGCAAATTGGTATTCATCCAGATGAAAGATATAAGATAGCTTTCTGTCTTTCCAATGCTCAATATCAATGGACTGTTCTCCCTTTTGGTCTGAAAACTGCTCCATCCCTTTTCCAAAAGGCTGTCACCAGGATATTCCATCCTCTTCTACACTCAGCACTCATCTACATTGATGACATTCTCTTGTTCTCTCCAGATGAGACCTCCCACATCCTTCTTCTCCAACAGTTCCATGACATTGTTAATCGATATGGGATCATGCTCTCTGAAAAGAAAAGCATAGTTGGAAAATCTAAAATTGAGTTTCTTGGAATGCACATTGCCAATGGCCAATATCGACCTGGTCCTCATTTGGCTGTTCAATTATTGGACTTCCCTGATTCAGATCTCAGTGTCCATCAAATTCAACAATTTCTTGGTATCGTCAACTATGTTAGAGACTTCATTCCTCATGTCAGCCATTACACCTCAGTTCTTTCTACACTCCTCAAGAAGCGTCCTCCTCCCTGGAGTTCTTCCCATACTGAGGCCATCCGCAAATTAAAAGAAATCTCTCAGTCTCCTCCTGCTCTCACTATTCCTTCTTCTGGTCAACTTATTCTCCAGACTGATGCCAGTGATATTTTTTGGGGTGCTGTGCTCATTGAAGATCAAGAAGGACAAAGAAGTTACTGTGGTCATGCTAGTGGAAAATTCAAAGATTCCCAACAGCATTATCACACTATCTACAAAGAGATTCTTGCTGTCAAAAATGGAATCCAAAAGCTCGATTTTCACCTCAGGACAAGAAACTTTATTGTTGAAATGGACAACTCATCTTTTCCAAAGGTCCTCGATTTTCGTAACAAGATTCCTCCCAATCCTCTCCCGTTGAGGCTCAAAGATTGGTTTGCCAGATATGACTTCACTGTACGCCACATGAAAGGCCATCATAATATCATTGCTGATATGCTCTCAAGGCCTCCACCCACTAGGCCTCCACTCACTCATCTCATTACACCCACAGGTCACTATCCTCTGATCTACATGGCTTCTCCTACTGGTCCCTCATCATCTCATGCTGGTCCCTCATCATCCTCTCCAGTCATACAAGATTACTCGTTCCCCCGGAACTCTTGGCCACCTTGCCTCCTGATCAACAACCTTCCCTAGGTCAGATCCAGTCCTTCGCCAAGGCTCAACTTCCAGTCTGCTTAGCCAGCATCAACAGTCAAGACTGTCGCCACACAGTCACCAATTTATCTAGACCATTCCTCGACCCATTCATAATGCCACCATTCTACTACTTTTCTCCTCAACTGCTTTGGTTCCTCTGGTGTTTATCGGTTCTACATCACCATGCTGTTGTCTTCCCTCTTCAGGCTTTGTATGGTCATCTTCATGATCCTTCTCAACAAAACTCTCCGTTAAGGGTTTTTCTCCAATGGTTCACGTCCTTGACAAACTGGAAAAATGAACTCTCCAAGCTCATGGGACAATATAACCTCTGGAAGCTTGATTATGAATCTGCTGCATCGGTATGCTGTATATGGATTTTTCATAGGCGTTACAGGTACAATCCTCACAAAAGACTCCTCTGGACTGCCAACACCAGTTATGAATGGCACACCACATATGATTATCCAAATATGTACCCGAGAATTCTTCAAGTCGGATTGCTCAATTTCCTCTGTGATGTTAATTACGTCTCCACTGACGAAATTTACATCCTCCCCAATGTCCCAAGAGACCCCGGTCAAAGTTGGATTCCTTTCCTCAATTCATACATGATTGACTCCCAGGAACCCTTTGATTCAGCTTAGCCCTGCTTTATCTGTGGAGCCCAGGACTCAGATGATGAAGATCATGAAGTCCGTAATTTCAGTCCGTGGTTTCATTTCAGAACAAGCACGTGAAACTTTCACAATTATGTTATTTTGTCTTATTATGCTTGTTTTGGCTTTATTAGGTTTAATTATGTTTTTTCGTTTTATTAGGCATGCTTTGTTTTATTTGGTTTGTTTGTCTGTAAGTTTTAGGCCGATGGCCCTGCTTTGCTCTTTATGCTTTCGCTAGGCTGCTGCCACGTTTGTGGCTTCACTGTGTAATAGCCTTATCTGTATTCTATCTCTCCCCTATATAAGGAGAGATCTTCACTTGTAAAAACTCAGTCTCAGAAGACTTGTACAAATAAAATATCTCTCGTTTTTAATCAATTATGTCTTGCTAAATTTTCATCTTCTTCCTTCGAGTGCCATGTCTCTCATATAAATTAGCAGTCTGTAATTATCTCATTATGCTCTGTGCTTGCCTCTAGTTGAGGATCCTGCACATCAGAAAATGAGATGTTTTTGGCTGATGTTATCGGCTTAAGGTCCCTGTCTGTCTCTTGATGGTTGCTTTGTGAGTACCCTGTTTAGGCCGTGGGTAGGCCGCCATTGTGGGGAAAGCTCTAAAACCTGAAAGTGAGGCACCCAGGGGTACCTGCCACATATATACTATTTGTCAATCCCCTTTAGTTTAAGTTCATTTTTAACATGAATTTCTAATTATTATTTTTTTGTTGGAACAGTTAAAAGACGTGATAAAAACATAGCAGTGACGTAGTGTAACAAACCTTGATTCGTTTCTGTCTTCTGAATTGGCCTAAACAAAGTAAGTATTATCTTGTTTTTGTTTGAATCAATTTTGAATTCTATTATGGTGTTTGTAGCCTTATAGAGTTGTATGTGTGGATTCAAGCATTTTTTTTAGTTTACTTTTACTGATATTATTAGTTTACTTTTACTAGTTGCCAAAATTATTGTCATCAATGGTAACATTTGATGTGTAAAAGTAGAAAAGTAGAAAGTAGTGAACAACCGATTCGAGTTTGTCAATGGTAAGAATTTTTTGAAATTATGATTTTTTTTTTTTTATTGTCATTGATTTATTATTTGATGACTCAAGTTAATTCAATGAAAACATGTTTCTTATCATTTCAAGTTATGTATAGATTGATTTGGAACTTCGGAGTGGGTTTGGAGTAATCAAGGATTCAAGGGCTGCTGTGCAATCAAGGATTCAAGGGCTGTTTTGCATTATTTTTTGAAGAATTTCTAGTTGTTTTTTTTTTAGTGTTATGGACTTATTTGTGTTTATGGACTTATTGTGTTATCCTAGACTTGATAATGGATTGTTTATGAACTCTTATGTGGATTGTTTTGAACTTATTATGTGGTTTTAGTAGATTATTTAGTGTTTATGGAATGTTATCGGTGGATTGTTTTGAGTATTTTGACAATTGAGAACAGTTTTTTTGGTGATTTTTACCGAGTTTTGAGAATTGAAAAAAATCTTTTTTGTATGTTTTATGTGTCATTTAATCATATTCGGCCCAATAGGTCCAAAATATTAAAAACTTGTGTTTTTTTCAAAAATGAACCGATCCATTAAACGCCTACCCCTACTCAAGAGTAACCTATTAAATTTGAAATTTTTTATGATGGGTGTAGGAAGTAAATGGGTGTTTGGAGAATTATTATTATTAATTTAGTCCCTAACTTTTGGCAAAACATCAAATTTTTTTATTTGTTTTAATGTGTTTACTTTTTTAGCACCTTTGGTCTCTTACTTTTCATAAATACACCAAAATGATCACTCTGACTCTAATTTTGATGGTCAAACATGATAGAAAATATAAATTGACCATTTTACCCTTTATATTTAATTATTGAATGAGAATGACACTTTAGCCCTCCAACCTTTTACAATTTGACAACTTTATCAATTTGGATTGTCCAATAAAACATTGACATGTGTTATAAAACTTATTTTAAAAAATAATTCAAAAAATTAAATAATAAAATAAAGTGAATACATTTTTTTTTTAAATTAATACTTTTAAAAAAAATTAATAAAATACATTAAAATAAAAAATATCATAAAAAATCTTACAATTTTTTTATTAAAAAACTTATAAAATAACATAAAAATATTAAAATAACACATTTCAATAAAAATATAATTTTACACAAAAAATTAAAAATAATCATTAAAAAAATTTGTGAATTAAAAATATTTAAAAAGGAGAAGGAAAAAAAAAAAAAAGGATCTACCTCCACCAAATATGAAGAGAGAAGGCCGCCACCTCCGTGCGAATCATAGGGAGGAGGCGCGCCTTCTCCCTGAAAATCGTGGGAGGAGGCGCAACCTCCTCCCTATATCTAGATATGAGGAGGCCTCGCCTCCACCTGAACATCACTATTTGTCTTTTTAATTTTTTGATTTGTTTTTTTTTTTAAATATATATATATATATATATATATATATATATATATATATAACATTATATTAACTTTAATTTTTTTATATAAAAGGGGTGAATTCATAAAGAGCCAAAACATTTATGGTTTTACTATTTTTAGCCACCAAGGAAAGTTAAGCAAGAAACTTTCTAGAGACATGTGAGATGTCTTGGATAGAAAATGACAAGTTTTTCATTAGTAAAAGGTCCACGGGTAGGGTAAAAGGGATATCCAATAGGGAGTAGACAATCAGGAGAATTAGTCACTTTTGAGGTTGTACTTTTATCCAACTAGTAAAAGGTGATGTTGCCGGTGGTTGTGGATTCAACCCGTAGATGTTTCCTCTTCGAAAGTTTACCACGTAAAAAATAACATGTCAAATGTCTCTATCTCTTTCTCTTTTATATTTGTATATGTGATTAATTGTGTCTTGTTTTAGATCATCATTTCTTCATATCTTTGTAAACAAGATCTATGTAAAGAAAGAGATGTAAACATTCTTTTGATCAAGTTGTAAATATCATTTGTATTTGTTAATGGTTGACTTATTTGTATATAGTGATCCATTCATTTGTACTTGTGAATATTGAGCATTAATATATAAATACAAGTGATAGTTGATTTATGTTTTAGTTTGATCTCTTCACTTGCAAATTATATACTTTAATTGACATGCCTAATTGAAAATGTTTTTCAATAGTCTATATGTGATACAAGCTATCTAGAGGGACAAACTCTTGTTTATTTTTCAAGGGATTGAAAAGTTTAAAACTTATCCCCCCTCTAGCTCTAGGTTAGCTTTTGGCAATTTAACCGTGTTTTTATATTTCAGACATCTCTTTCTAAAAACAGTTGACACCTTTTTCTCTTTTTATAAGTCGTTTCTACCATTTATGAATAGTGAGGGAAAAGGAGGGAAGACAATTAAATGATGGGTACTTTGGTACTTTCAAACCCATTTTATTAGTAACAATCAAATTAGTTTGTGTGACTAAAATCTTTTTTACATAATCTAAGGTTTATTTATGAAATTTTTCCTTTTTTTTAATTTGGACTAAAATTTTGGCTTTCCTACTAGTTTTGTTCAATGTTATGTACAATTAATTGGGTATGGAAAGATATTGAGTGGGAAGTATTTAGTAACACTCTTTTCCATTTTCACTTACATTATTGAACTATTGGACCTCCTGAAAACGGCCACAATCAATAAAACTGCATGTGTTCTTCAACAACCGAAATACTGATACACCCAAAAAAAATTAAAAGAAAATTAATAGTTTTTTTAATTGAAAATAAACATAACAACTACTGTATGTAGCTAATTACAAAGAAAGTAACGCTACTTTATCTAAATTTGGGGCCCAAATGATATGACATTACTAAAACCCAATAATTTCAATTATCCAATTCTAATCTAGAGAAATTAAGGATCCACATCATTCGGACAAAAATATTAATTACAAAAATGCATTCAAAGGTGACAAAATGTTCAACAACATTTATCACTTTATTTCATTTTCCTGCTTTCCCCATTTTTTATGTATGAACATACTACCTATTTAAATACACTCATGTGAGACACATTTAGATGTACAATAAATATAGGACGCCATCTAAACTCGACATGTCTTGGCAAGATAATCACAGCCTTCAATAGACTTCCAGCCCTGGCCGATTGAGCTCATCTTCTTGAAGCAAGCACATCGCTTACTCTCTTTCCAGTCAAAGCAATTTCTTGAGGTCTCTGAACTAACCTAGGGCAGCCATCATCACACCAAACCTAGCAAAAGCAGTCAAAGAATCACTTACATTACAGATGCTTTTAAAATGCAGCGGAAATAGAGTTTAGTTAAAAGGTGTTCCACTACTATCATAAATAATGTCTTTCATAAATTTTGTGCCAACATGGACATGAAATGGCAGACAATCTATTTATACAAGCTTTATAAACATCAAATTCTTAAAAACTATAGAGAAATAAGAAATGATAATGCAACTAAATGAAGCTTGGATTAAGATATTATCTATAAGTTTTGAAAACTTAATACCTCTCACCCTCTTCCTGACTCCACTTTGAATTGCAACTTGGTTTGTTAGCTTCTTCAGTCTTCTGTTTCTCCATAAGCTGTGCCCTCTAGCAGCCTTTGCTTCAGCTCCTTTCAATATTTAGTAGGATTTCCCTGGTTATCATAGTAACGACCCACCAGTTTACCAACAAATCTGCAGTAGTATAACTTAGTAAATATTGAGCATCATGCATATTTATGACGGTTCAAATCCTGTATTTCTATTTCACTATTACCCTATAGCTAAAATTAAATGAATGGAAAACCAAAGCATATGAAATTCACACTCTGATGATTCTGAAAACATAAAGGTTAAACGTTAGAATTAAATTTAAATATTACCAATACTAAATTGTCTAGGAATATTCTGTAGGCATAATTACTCATACCAACGTCATTTACACAGCAACAATTTCAAAAAATACAACTGACTCAATTATAGATTTATAGACCATAAGGCAATCTTTTAATATAA
Organism: Acer saccharum; assembly: GCA_030490815.1. Taxonomy (NCBI): domain Eukaryota; kingdom Viridiplantae; phylum Streptophyta; class Magnoliopsida; order Sapindales; family Sapindaceae; genus Acer; species Acer saccharum. The sequence goes on from CM059875.1 coordinate 22,349,084, forward strand.
ACTAAAAAAGAGTGATTTATCTTCAACTTCAATAATGACATTTCTACAGCTAGATATCTCTTAATTTGTTTTCCTCATGTTTGGAATGAACCAGAGGAAAACAATGTATATCTAAACAGAGCTGATGTTTCACATTTGTATAGCTGTTGCTAACATATCCTCATGTATCGTAATTTATTCTGTACAGACAAGTAATTAACAATGGAAATATGGGACATGAATATGTATACAGACAAGTACTTAACAGTGAAAATAAGTGAACATGTCCCATAAGGCCATAATTATATAATAGGCAAGTTTTATAACAAAGTACCTCAAAATTATTACACCTCCTGGCATTTTAGTGTCTAAAATGGAAACATGGTGATCAATCAACCATCCCACTTTACACAACTGTAGCAAGTGGCCACCAACATTCCAATAAAGAAGGTGACTCCAGATTGCTTTCTTCAATGCTACTCAATTGTTTTGTCCATGGAATCATAAAATAAAAACATTCCTATATGTTCTGAAAAGGGAATCGGAATAAAACATTCCACTTCCCTTACTAACTTTATTATCCTTTTGCTTCAAAATCTACAAATTATATGCCTACTGGAACTATGGCTAAAAGTAAACTATGCATCTCCTCCACCTACAGAACTACTGTTCATATTCTAATACACAACTAATGCCCAGAATTCAACAGGGAATATCATTTCTTTCTAATAGGAAGTACTGCACACACCAATGTATTTCAGCATATATGGATTTGAACCTTGACACTGGGATCAAATCATGGACAAAGTTTGGTCTCAATTTCCACAGCCTCCATATAAGGTCAGAAATTTGGAAGGGCTAAGGAGGCTTTGGTTAGTGAATAACAAAAAAGGTGTAGTTAATTTAATTAATTAAAAGGTTAATGACTTTGGTTTTATACAAGAAAGGTCTTAGCCTCTTA